>MU225467.1:1056859-1075885 GCA_018584345.1 Thuja plicata | reverse complement strand
TCAACCTGGGCCTGCAGGCCTGCAGCCATCGCGTGTGCCTGGGACGTGGGACGTGGGGGCATGTATGGGGGATGGTATGCCTATACATACATCCCATTACGTTTTTGTTGCAGGTTTAGACGTTGCCCATCGCGTGTGCCTGGGACGTGGGACGTGGGGGCATGTATGGGGGATGGTATGCCTATACATACATCCCATTACGTTTTTGTTGCAGGTTTAGACGTTGCCTATCGCAAACCATGTGTTGTACCATAGGCCCTCTATGATGTACCGTAGGCACTTAATGCAATCACAATAAATAATAGAGTATGCAAGAATGATCAAAACCAATTACTAAATTGAATCACCAAAGATTTCACAAGGTCCACACATGTAAGAAGAAATTCAGATTCAATAATGATAGAACTTCATATTATATCAAATAAATCTTCAATACAACAACCTTGGACAAATATTAGATATCATTGTTTATTACAAATTTATCTTCTACAGAATACTTCACAAATTTGGAGCACGCGGTAAAATATTGGAATGATATTTCCAATGGCAGACTAGGGTAGTTGTGAACCACCAAAACTGGGATCACAAAATAGGGAGGATCTTCCACCTCCGAAACTACGCACAAACCACCTTCAGCCTTCATCTTTCGGAAATACAAAGAAGAGTCAAATACCATCCATGATGATTTACAATGCCTAGCTAGAGAAGCGTCTAGAGATTTACATCAGGCCAACTTTATTATTATTTTATTAATTTGGGTCCCTTTAATTAGTAATGTAATTAATTAATATGATATTATTTTAATTTTTGGACCACTTAATTAATTAACCTAATTAAGACGCTTATGAAAGTTGGGGACATTACAAATCCTCGCCGCCCAAAGATTGCTTGCCCTCAAGTAATCCATCATCAAACAGTCAAGATCTCACACCAAGTGCGAAAGTTGGTGGCAGTGTCTGTTGAAATCTCCATGTTGCTTCAAGATCACATGCACGAGTAAACTACCATGAAGTTTCCGCTACGTCATTCTAATATAAACATTATCTATGTCTAGAGACACCAGGATCCCAAAGAAGCCAATCATAAAACACATTGATGTTCTAATCCAAAGCCTTCATGTCCTCATGCTCATCAATCTCTTCTAGAATCTCATATAACTCAGGTAGATCTTGTTGTTTCCGTGAGGAAGCCCCTCACATGAAGAGATTGTAATCATGCATGCCTCCTACACAACCGAAGGATAAACTCCATATTTAACCAATTATAGTTGCTCCTGCAAGAAATCATTGGTAGCGTCTTCCTAAAGTTGATGTTGCAAGTCCTATCACCTTCTGAGGATGAGTACCTCAACCTCAGGTCTATGGAGTCCTTGAGAGATGTGTCCCTTTGCCATCCACCCTCAACCCAATCCTACTTGATTTGCTTCAATGACTCGGCCAAAGTGAGCGAATGCATTTCTACTTGCTCAATCTTGGGAAGGAAGGTTGGTATCATCGATCTTGTGTTGAAGCGTTGTGAATCTCCCTTGGTCCTTCCTTCTGTCAAGTAGTTGTGTCTCCTCCACATGTTGGTACCTTTCTCTTGACTTCTTCTTAGCTCCCTCAACACATCTACCAATCCATCACTCAGTGTCACGATTCGATCTCAATTACCCCACAGGTTGGCAAGACCGCTAGCTCTGATCCACTATAGTGGTCCGAAGGGGATCTCAACCTGAAGGTGATCTCGGCCCAAAGGCGATCTCGAGTAAAGTTGGGTTGTGTCGTAGTAGGCCCTCCCTGTGATGTATTGTATGCCCTATGTTATACCCTAGGCCCTCTCTATGATGTATCATAGGCCTTGTGTTGTACTGTAGGCCCTCTATGTGATGTATTATGTGTCATGTGTTGTACCGTAGGCCCTCTATGTGATGTATTATATGCCATGTGTTGTACCATAGGCCCTCTCTGTGTTGTATCGTAGGCCCTTAATGCATTCACAATGAATAACAAAGTATGCAAGAATGATCATATACCAATTACTAAATTGAATTGCTTCGTTGTTTATTACAAATTTGTTCTCGAGTAAAGTTGGGTTGTACCGTAGGCCCTCCCTGTGATGTATCGTATGCCTTGTGTTGTACCCTAGGCCCTCTGTGTGATGTATCATAGGCCTTGTGTTGTACCGTAGGCCCTCTATGTGATGTATTATATACCATGTGTTGTACCATAGGCCCTCTCTATGTTGTATCGTACGCCCTTAATGCATTCGCAATGAATAACAAAGTATGCAACAATGATCATATACCAATTACTAAATTGAATCGCTTCGTTGTTTATTACAAATTTGTCTTCTACACGGTGAAATATCGGAATGAGCCTCCTACATTAATATACCTCAACAAGCTTTCGAGTTGGCATTTCCAAAACATGAGTACCACCCCCACATGTCCCACTTGCCATAATGATTATGGTTCAAACGATTAGTGAGCATTGATTTAAATTTGAATTTAAATTTTAAATTTAAGATGGTAAAATATAATATAACCCTAAAATTTACATTTGGAAAAGATACAACCCATTTTGAAAATGTTTGCTATATATGTTTTGAAATGCCCTAACTTCTATCAAATGATGATTTCTGAAAGTCATTTTGAAAGTGTCTACTATATATGTTTTGAAATGCCCTAACTCCTATCAAATGATGATTTTCGAATGTGTTAACAACGATTTGAGAGTTTCATTTTAATCTATCCTCTAACCGACTTTTCCCATTTGACATCAGACCTTACACCAACATTAGGATTAACCAATAAAACAAACAAACAAAGCCCTACTTTTTTTATTATTTAATACAATCAATGAATTGATAGATTAATTGATTTTCATGACATCCAAACAGACCCAAAGTAGAACATGGGCATATTAATAGACCTAGATCAGGAAATTCGATAACTGATTTCTTAAAATATTGATTTCGTAAAAGGTCAGTAGCTATTCTCTACTAGTATTGATCTATAAGAAGAGCAAAAGTAATAGTATCGACTATTACGGGATTTAGAAAAGCTAGCATAGTTACAAGTAAATGGGGAATGTGTAGAATAGTTGCAAGTAAATGGGGAATGTGTTCTAATGCTTTAGTTTCCAAATGTTTTGTCTTCGTAGCTTTTTTTTTTGGCATACATTTTATCAAAGCATGTTGTTCACACCTGTAAGGTTTCAGACTTTTAAGTTGATTTTGGTGAGATATAGTGTTGTTTGATATGCTTTTAAAACACTGGAAGCAATAACCTGACTTGACTTGAAGTTGTATGTAATGGATGTTTATCCTCTACTATTTTTCAGCCTGCATGTAATGGTTGTTTATCTTCTCTACTATTTTTTAGCCTATTTTAATAAGAACACATGTACATATATAAATGTTATATTACTTACTATTATACATTTTACAGCATGTTATATGCACTTGGAAGTTTCTATAATAGACTCGCAAACTAACCACTGTTTTCTCCGAAGTACTAGAACTTTTCAATGGTTGCCTAAAACAATTTCTAGAGAACAAAATTGTCTGTATTGAAGATCTTGGTAGACTTTCGTTGCATTCACACTGGTTTTGCCTCATTCCCCTAAAAACAACCTTGTCAATCCTCCGCAAATTCTGCAAATATCCAACGAAGATAAGCTTCAGTGAGACTATTCTGCAAATATCCAACGAAGATAAGCTTCAATGAGACTAATTAAGATAAGCTTCAATGAGATTAATTTAGTTGTTGATTATTGATTTAATTTTTAATATATTTTATAAAATTATTTAATAATTGTAATTTTAAAGTTGTTATTGCAAGTGATAATTACTAATAATTGAATGAAATGTATTTCTTAATCTAAAAAGTAATCAATCATGTGACGTGCCATCAACTATCCTTTCTACACAATCATTGACCTCACTTCTGAGCTGTTTTGGACACCTTAACAAAAAACATACTGATGTAGCATCATATTTAATGAAGATGTTACCCTGAAACCTTAGTTATTAACAGGAGACTTACCAAGTAAGCTGTTGCAAAATATTGAATGTAATTTGAAACTTCCACAAAAAAATTTAAGAAGCAAAAATTAAGATGCTCAACTAATGTATTCTCTTCCCTGAAGTATGTACATTATATATTATATGTTATTAGCCATTATCATAATCATTACCGTAAACAAAGTTGTTGCGATAAGCAATAATACTTCCCAGCTGCTAGATGAATGAATGAAATACCAATGAAAACTACTACTATAATCAAACCCAAAATTGTAGTTCTAGCAAAGTAATCTTTAAAAGCACCTCCGCCCTTTTTATCAAGTGAAAGTACTCCACATTCAACAGTGTTACAGCTGGTCACAGTCAGCTTCTTAAACAATTTCAGTGGATTCTTATTTAAAGTGGATGATCATATGAATTTCATAGAGCAGTTCAGATTTATAAGAGTAAGTTTCAGATTTATAAGTTTTAAGTTTCTGACATTTATGCAAGCTTTATTAATTTTATTATTTAGTACTTTCAAATCATTTTAAATAATAAATTTACAAGTTTTATAAATTTTGTTATTTAGTTTATTCAAATCACCTGAATAAATATATAAAAAAATAAAAATTAATGCACAAAAAATGAAAAACTTAAGATAATTAATAAAAGATACGAAAAATGTCTAAATAAACTTATATAGATGGTACAATTTCTAACCCGCATCTTTTTTACCAATTCAAATCTTCATTTTTAAAAATAGAAGCTTTTTAAATAATTGATTCTAATTAAGCCTATGACAATTTTTTTAACTTCATAGAACCTCTACTCTGAAGATTTAATTGCTGGAGAAAAGACTCAGCCCTAAACCCTAAACCTTACAAACATATATTTACTTGACTGTTTAACACTCTGTCCTATATAACTGTAACAAAGCTCTCTGCAAATTAGCCCATTCTAAGGAGACAGCCGTCTAAACTAAACCCCAATGCTTTTAACCTTTGTCCTAGACATGTAAAATTCAAGACAAATTGGAGATTGATCTGCTGCAAACCAATGGTGACGCATAATTATCAATTCATATACAAAACATAATCCACTCTACGTACTTGAAAATAAGTAAAACTGATTTCAAGAAAAGGGTTGTCCTATCTGCGTATATCTTAAAGAAAAATTGTAGGGTATCTAAAATGCCAGACCACTGATATAATATTCAGAAGAAAGAAATAGTTTTGAACAACACGAAACACTGAGATATAACATTGAGTCCAAGCACTGCTGTGTAGTTCGACAAAGAGTAGATTCGTCTGAACACAGAATGCTATTAATTTTGTTTCAGAAAGAAAAATTCATGTATATTTTTAGTTCCTGCCAAGGCAGGAAACTATTGCGGAGGCTTAAACATTAAACTGTGATTAATCTTGTTTAATTTTTTTTTGTATAAATGCCATTTCCAAAATGTTTTATGTACAACTTGCAAATTTTTTACTCCAATATAGATATAAATTATTTTGGCAGTCTCTGATTCATACTTCAGACGGTTGGCAGATGCATTTGCAAATATCAATGGAAGAGAACGCACAAAAATTGAGGTCTAGGATCATCGTAATAGGTGTGTTGCAGATTGTCATAGACTCCTGTGAATTAGGCAAGGGAAGCAAGGCAGGGGAAGGTGCAGAAACCTATACAAGTTTGGACAGTTAGTTATTACGGTTTTAACAGACTTGCTGCATATCAAGCATGTTCAAAAGCTGTCACTAAATTGCAATGCCACATACCAATGAAGGTCTAAATTACAGCTGTTGCAGAATTCCTCTGTGGAATCAAAGCAAGCACGAGTCCGGAGCAGGAGCATAGATCTGAACGCAGTAGAGGAAGCCCGTCTAGAGGCTTCGATTAAAGATGGTTTTCTCCAACCTTCTCCACTCCCACCCAACTATCATCCACCCGCCTTCTTGGCGGCGGACAATTTAGGTGTGTATTCAAGGGATGGATTGATGGGCAATGTTAGCAACCAAGCCCAGATTTGACATTATTGTTGCAGTCAAGAAGCTTAACCAGGAAGGCTTACAAGGTCATAAAGAGTGGCTGGCAAGTACAACACTACATCTGACAAGCTGTTATATTGAGAACTACACTAATTCTGGTAATTGATGAAATTCAGGTTTCATGTGTTCAGATTCTTCTTAACTAAGGACGACTGCAATAGCAACTTCTTCTATTCAAACCCAATTTGGTCTTTTGGCTTGTATTTACATTTACAAGTTGGAGCTCTAATGGGAAAATTTAGAAGTAATATCTTAATGGAAAATTTCATATTTCAAAGACCTTTCTTGGTTTGGCCTTCTGTGAGGATTGACATTTAAAAGTGATGTGATACAAGTTTTTATTTGGTGAGTGGGATATGATATTGGACCTGTCATGGTGTGATTGTAGACGGGGGTAAATTATTGGGCTAACTCTATCACCCCAATCTGGTGAAGCTTAAAGGGTATTGAGCAGAGGATGATCACTGCCTCTTGGTGTATGAATTTATGCAGAAGGGGAGTTTGGAAAATCATCTCTTTAGAAGTGAGTAATTCTTATCTTATTCTGAAAATTGATTATTTGGAGTTTTTTTTGGCCTTGTCGCATCCTATGTTTGTTATCTCATTCTTCACAAATTGATTATCAATAAGCCAAAGACTTATTTTTGTATAATAAATCCCAATGGATGACTCAAACTGAGCATCTTCATTTTCATTTTCCAAAAGTTGTGATGGGCAGCTGTATGTCTTGTCAAGCATCAGGCGCCGCAATGAAACAGAGTGGTAACAAAAGCAGGAGCAAAGTTAGGTAATTGGCGGAAGACACCATGAATGGACATTAGCTTCACAAATTACCCAGAAAGGGATCAACTTCTATATGTGATGATAAATCGAAGGAAGGAACATGTACGAACAAGTAGACAGACGCCTGTTTCTTTATAGTTAGGGCTAGACCAATTTATCCATTGTTTGTGTGCACTACTGACATTACTGAGAGAAAATACTTTTTTGGTCATTAGATGGAAATAACTTTAAACTAGGAGCCTAGGTGAGTTGCTATTATAGGTATATTTGTAAATAAATATTTTTCTGCCTATCGTGCAAGGAGTAAGTTTGCAGCAGATATGTAAAATTGTCTAAGAGGCCTTGATGGAGAGAGCTTTGCTTTAAAACAATGAGAATGGATGTTGTGCAACAATTCAATGTGCAGCTTACAAGACCCCTGTTTTTGTGAAACTTGGGAGACTTTCTTTTGTTCAAATAATTTAGGGTTTCACAGGATTGGCCAAGTGTTATTTGCATTGCCGCTGGGACTTCAGTTTGAAGAAGGATGAAGAAGGATGATAAGTTGAGCTCCCTAGATGATCAAGATCCCTGCCCATGACACTTATCATGGTTGGTGCTGTGTTCAGTGTTTGTCAAATGCTTACTCAGTTTCTTTTTTGTTGAAGTGATTAGGAAGATCAATCAAGAGTTCTTTGCATTGACCCCAATCCTTTAGTTTGAAAAAGGATGGTAAGCTGAGCTCCCTAGTTGATCAAGGCAGGTTATCTAACATGACTTCAAAGCATCACACATCCTTCTAGATTCGGTAGGTGTAGAATATATTACCCTGTTATTGATATTTTTATTTTTGGTAACCGCTTGCTCCTGTTGCATAATTATAATGCCAAACTCTCAGACTTTGGGCTAGCAAAGGATGTTCCAGCATATGATAATACCCATGTATCCACAAGGTTATGGGGACTCACAGTTACGCTGCTGCTGAATATTTTGCAAGTAATTAATTAAATTGATCAGATTTCCACAATCCATTGAATTTAGAGCTGAATTTCTGGTTTTGATTGTGTGTGTTTTTTTAGCATCAATGTTTCGGATCACACTCCGTGATCCATCATCAGAATAAGCAGAGAGCAATAAGGAAAAATAATAAGATCAAAAAATACAAGATTTTATACAATGAATTTACTTTGATTCTTGTATTCAGAAAATGTAGTGGTTTTTTTTAATACATTTAGACAAATGGGATATCCATTTTGAACAGGTTGTTAGTCATCTAAGAGCGATGTATACAGTTTTTAAGTGGATTTGCTGGAGCTATTGTCTAGTTATCGTGCAGTAGAGAAGATCAAGCTTGTGCAGTAGAGAAGATCAAGCCTGGCATTGAACAGAACTTAGTGGAATGGGCTAAGCCTTATGCAAATGAGAAACATAAATTAGTTGGTGTAATGGACACTAGATTGGAGGGTCAGTATGCTATGAAAGGAGCTACTCAAGAAACCATCCTTGCACTGCACCACCTTAGCTCTGAAGCAAAGCCCAGGCCCCTTATTACAGGAGCAGTTGAGACACTGGAATAGTTGCAAAATGTGAAGTAAATGTCTAAGTTCCAACTTGAAAAGGCTGGACCAAGACAATCTAATCCCGGTGGCAATGCCCTCTATGGTCTAAAGCCATAAAGAATTCAAACTACATACAATTTTAATCATAACATAAAGGCAACATCATGCGATTCCTGCCCTACCGGCGGTTGGCAGGAACTACGCTCCAGTGCAGCCCTTGTTCATTTTGTTTTAATTGGCCTTTGCCCTGTTACAAAATTACATTCTTTTCCTCTGGTTATGGGCGTAGCTTTGTCTAGTCTTTCAGTTAAATGTCGAAGAGAACATCAAAAGCGGCAGGGAGAAATTTGATAATAGACAAGATTCCAGGTGTACTATGAGCCATGCCAACCAGAAGAACACAAATGTCATCCTTGTAGGACTTAGAACTAGCACACGCAATTGCAATGAGCTATTAAAAAGTACAAAGATCAAAAACGCTAATGCATTGAGCCATTAAATGTGTAGGCTACTAGATGCGACTTGGAATGAATTTAAGCAAACCACAGAATAGTAGGAGCTCACTCAAAGCTATCCAAGCGAACTCTATCTAGAAAGTGAATTAAAATTTGTAAATATAACGAACGGAGCACACTAGTCAAAAATAACACAATTCAACATTGATCCTGAACCAATTACTTGCGCACTCAGAAGAAGACAAACCTTGCAAGAGCAAATACATTAGGCAAATATTGAACCGAGTAAGAGTCGTGAGTCCCGCAGAGAACAGTGCTCTCATGCTTAAGATATTCTGGCAGAATTAGACGATAGTACAATTTAGCACGCCACCGAATTGTCTAAAGACTTGTTAGCAAAAACCCATTTGAATAACCTCTATGTTGCTTTCGCTTTTCACTGTTCGACAAGTCATCTTATAATTTGGAAGTGGGGTTAAGCGACATACTAGATTATTATCGTTTGTCCTCGATTCTTCAATTTTTATAATCTTGCCCTGTTTTAATGTTTGATCTCAATTAGATTGTGATCTGGATTAAACTCCGTGAGAATTTTTTTACCATTAATATTTTGGATTACCTTATCTCACCTATATGGATCACAATAGAAGAAAGTGAAATCAATTTGAATTATCATTGTCTAACCAATTGCAATCCGGCACCAATGCACGGGCAAATTCTGAGTTCAGTCTCGCATAGACCTCGATTTTCGAGACCTAAAGCATTTAAAACTTTTAACTTTAAGGCCGCTTAGGTTTCACAAGCTTCTACAGTGAAACCCTAAATATTTGCAAGCTCTCACTTTTGAAGACGTGTATTGCTTAAATGTCGATGCTCAATGCCTAAATAATACACTCTCCAAGAAGCAAATGATCCGGTCAACAAAGCGTGGTCACCTCAAGTTTACAGTTTACAGTTTACAGACTTGTGTGAAATTAAAACGGACTGGTAATACCGTTCTGCATCCACAGAAACGCTACGACATGTAAGAATTGGGAAACTGATCAAGTTTCACCGATGCAGTCGATGAGATTTAGTTTAGCAACAGGGGGGAACCCGTTTGCAAAATGCAAGATTAAAAAGATCACAATGGTCTGTCATCCAAAAAAAAACTCGAAGTTTTCCCATTTTAATGTGAATGGTTTTCTGTATTTTTAACTGTGAAGTAATTTTTACCACAACATTTCGGATCATCAGATAGGGTGTACAAACCAAAATAAGATAAAAGCAGAGGCTTTAAAGACTCGTAAAAAACCCAGAAATCAATCTTTTTCTATCAAATCTGAAAAAGGGAACATAGACTATATAGAAATGTCTCTGCCTTGTCACCGATACATCCTGGATAAGAGAGAATGATCAGAGCTAAAGGCAGAACCCTTACAAAGAGTTTTTTTTTGCTTTTGCCTAACGATAGATTCCCCGTTCTGATAAGAAGTGCAGAAACGAGAAATTGCAATATCAGGCTTCATTTACAACTAGCAAACTAACTGAAATGCAAACATAGAAAACAAGTAACCTCGTCAACCACAATACTACTCAATTGTACTCTCATTTGCAAACAAATTTCACTCCTACCATTGCCAACGCCCAGATGAGCAAGACCTGATAAACAGTAGAGGCAGACGCAATGGCGGTGATATTAGTGAAACTCAAGACTATTAAAAAACCCCAACGACCACAGAAAACCCTAAATCCTAAAGGGTAAAGTTGGCCGCCGCTCAAACCCTAAGTCAATCTCTCGCAACTTAAAATACTTTTAAACAGAAAATCCAATACTAGCAATTGGGCCGTATTTATTCCACATTAATAAAAAGGATATTTCCTTTAATCGGTGGTGGTGGTGGTGGTGGTGGTGGTGGTATAATTACGCCGTAGGCATTTTCATATGAAAGCGGTCAGGCTAGATTTTACAATCTAATGGTGGAAAATACTGCAGACTTAATGACTACCATTGAAGTCATCTAAACCATTCATCAATTTTCAGTGATCCGAATAGGTTTTCAATACCTGTCAGCATTAGTACCTGCATGTACCTATTTGTGCAGTATGTGCCTAACACATCAACTTCTCAATGGTCATTAAGCACAGTTGTGTACGCTACAACCCATACTGTATGCCGTGTGCGTAGCTTCTTGCTAGCCCATCTGAGAAGTCATTACTTGATAGGCTGCAAACCCTCCAAAATAGCTCATCAATTCGTATTGTATAGGGAAACATATTTGAGAAGTAATCACATTTGCAAATAAGATCACGTGCATTGACGATCTAAAAATTAAAACTGGAAACTTTAGTGTTGTCGCTTTTGGGCATGGAAACTATCAGACAATGAAACTCTACTTGTTTTCTCTACCAATATTGTCAGCAAATGAAGTTCTTGGTATGATTTGATGCGGGGCAAAATGATACAGGCCCCGAGGTAACCCTTTTCATCATTAACGCCATAAATTCTCCACAAGTCCCATTGGCCATTGAATGAGGATGGAACACATCTCACCATTCCTTTGGCCACTAATTTTAACTTAATTAAATATTAAGCGGTGACCAGAGTTCTTTTTTTTAATTGTTTTTACAAAAAATCACTTGTACTTACGGCTTGCAGGTCTTGCATACATGTAGGTTGAGTGAATTTACACATGGTTATAAGTACAAAATATTTTGACATTTTTTTTTAATTTTAAGAAATTATACAGGATTGAATATTATAAGACAGGTGTGTACACCTGTCACGGGGATAATGTCTTTAATCACAAAATAAAAGAAAAGGTATTTCCTTTATGAAATGGACCGGCTGTTTTCACATATGAACCATTCACAATCCTTTAAAATCAATGGTCGACCATAGAAAACATCTCGTCCGTTCATCAAGTTGGTATAGCCAAAAGCTCATATCCAGCACATTCTCCCTCGTATGTTTAGAAAAGCTTGTAGCATATCTGAGGCTTCATTTGGAAGTGCTAGACTACGTCAAGGTTTCCTACTAGAGGAAAATCAACATTCATTTCACAGATCGGGAAGAGAAGTCGATTCTCAAGGTTTTCGTGCGTCGCTTGGGAAAAGACGACTTTGTGAATAATAGAGAAGCTCAACAAATACTTCGCTCAAGGGACAATTTCCAGGTATTGTACCACATTACGGATCCTAGGCCTACTTCTAAAGATGTTTTGCACTGAAATAAGAGATATTAAAACATAGTATTATGTGCAGGTGGTGGATGTGGATATCGAAGCATCTGTTATTGATGTTCAGAAAGCTTACAAGCGATGTTTGTTGAAGATCAAGTTTGATGCAGGCAATTTCTTGGGCTTTGAAGGGTAGTCGGATAGTATTTATTGAAAAATGACAATGGTTAGCTATGTTTTTTTTTTGTGTGTGTGGATTGTTGGTGTGAAATATTTAACAGTGTGTATATCGTTAAGAGATCCATCTGATAGCCTTTTGTCCGACTCGGTAGTTATTAGTTCCTGCCAGGGCAGGAAACTATAGCCGAGGCCAAAATGTTTAAACAATGATTAATCTTTTCGTATGCAGCCAATCAAATTGCTAGAATTTGTTGTATAAATTTGACTTTCCAATTTGTGCAAGATAAGTTGCATATGTTTTACCCATATTTTGAATAAAAAATATTTCGATAGTATGTTATTGGTCAGTCTTTGCGGTTGCAGAAGGGCAAGAAAGGTTTTGAAATTTCCAACGCGAGAGAAGGTGGGTTCTTTTAGGCTCTAACATGATTGCACACTGTCAGATGCTCTTAGTTTTCCCTCTGCATGGTGTGGACATGCCAAATATGGACAAGTGTTACTTCACATGTGAGGTGTTTCTCCAACACGCCTGTGTTGAATCTGGGAGCTTCAAACTGGCGTAAGGGCATCCTTCAAAGCATAAAGAACAGAAGAATTCTGTCAAATATAAATCTGAGACTGTTTTCGTCGACCTGAATGCAAATTGTGTGAGCTTTCACAAAGCAAATGATTGTTTGGCTTCCTTAAAAATACAATGGATCTAGAGGCGGGTATTTCTCTTTAGCTATTTTTGTCAGGTGGGTGGGATGGATTCGTTTGGTTTCATGGTTATTTGAACTAGGTTGGTATTCCTTTTTGCAGTATTTGATCTACTGAAGCTGCAGAGCTTGGTGTAGGGCTTAGGGTTTATCTGTAAGTAGAAGTGGAAGCTTTTGAACCATGGACAATTACCAGAGAGTTGAGAAGCCTCACTCTGATATCCCCATTATGGATAACGAGATTCGCATAACTGCCCAGGGGATATCAAGGAACTATATTACATATGCAACAAATCTACGCAGAGTATGTACTGGGACCTTAATTTTGTGCAATGCTAGGTTATTTTTAGATTTATCATTGTATTGGCTTGTCGTTTGTTGCAACCAGGATTAATCCATGTTCTTCTATGGTTGGTGTAGGGTACAAAGCTTATCCTTTGTCTTCGTATACTCCCTCATTTTCTAAAGTTTCTATGTCTTCTCCTTGTTAATAGTCAAACCTTCATTTGCAAGAGACAGGGTTGCTTCTTGCACTTTATTCTTTATCTAAACAAGAGCGTATTTTACTGTGGCTTCTCAAAGCCCACTTAGTTACTCTTCATCTCCAAAATGTAAGAAGCTCTGTGTGAATGATAAGTCAAGACATTCTTTTTGTGCATATCATCTAGTGCTTGGTCATTCCAATAGTCGATGTAGGGCCTTCAAGAATAAAATACAACAACTTTGTAAACTGGGTGTCTTTAATTATTCATCTATTGATAGGTTTGTTTCATGTTGCATGCATGACAAGTGATAGCGAGGTTTACCTCTATCCGAGTGCGAAACCTATCACTGATTTTAAATTAAATTGTAAAACTTCTCTTACCTACAATATCTATACAAACGAAGCTACTCGGCAGTTGTTCTCATTATGGCTTTAGATTTAAATATACGTAGTGAGAGGTGGATTTAGATAAAATTGATGCCCTCATATATAACCTAATTGTATACCTTTAAATAAGAGGGAATCTAGTTTTGTTTTGTTTGTTTCTCTTGCATCCCATGTGATTTCATTGACTAGTTTATTTAACTGATGAGAATGGCGGGGAACATGGTATATTGTCTTTTGAATGGTGCACAAGGTTGTATTTGGGGAGCTTCCCTGATAATTAGGATTTTTCCTATTTATTTATATATTTGTTTCACTGTCATGTAAATTTGATATTTACAATGTAAAGAAGGTTCAGGGTTCATCCATTTTCACCCTCTCTGCACTGTTAAATCTTTTAATGTTTTCATGTCTTAATGTAAGACAAGTATTTTTTTTATGTAGCTGCTTCAACTTCTTATAAAGAACTCTAAAATTACTGCTTCTATTTCATATTGTCTTATTGTTTTGGATCTTATAATTTCCAGATTTATAATTTTATATTACAATCATCTGATTAAGCCATTTGCAATTTAGTTCATGTTTTTGTGGATCCAAATTTCCTAAGCATTGAAAAAATGTCATTGCTCCTCGTAGTGCATCTAACAAATCGTCCAGGGCAATATATCAGTTATCTACGGAGCTGACACAGGTACTTGCAAAATAACTGGAACTACACCGAGTAGTAGGGGGCCTCCCACCCGACATAGTTGCTCCTTACCGCCAACAAATCTGGAACTAGCCCCTCTTAAAACTTTGTAAATAACAATATCTTCACTTCAAAGCTCATTCACAAGGCTATATTATTTCACTAAAACATTAATTGCTTATGTCCCAACCCACAACATAAATTACATTATACTTGATGGACCTCACTAGTTGATAAATAAATCAAATAAGAGTCACTTCATTGTATTTAGATAGTTCAGTTGTATATTCTGAGATGAAATTACAACTTCCTAAGCAATCTCTACCATTCCAACTATTATATTCATTGCCACACTTCCAACTAACCAATTCAAACAATTCAGACTTGACAACATTTGGCAGGAACTACGCTGCAATTGCAGCTCTTGTTATATATAGTTGTAGAATGAAGAATAGCACTAGTCAACGATATTTATTTTTTATTTTATTTTGGAAGAATTCGGTGCTAAATATTCTAGAGTATAATTAAACTCTAAAATAAGTTTTCTTTTTAAATTGTACTTAGAAATAAAGTGTTTTAACAAATATTAAATAATGCTCCTTTCTATTTGTATGTTGTTATTTCTGTATTTTTGTTATTCATTCCATCTCTCCCACTTCATATCTCTATCTCTTTATTTTAATCAATATTCAATTTGTAGTTAGGGTTACCTTTAGTAGATTAGTTCTAGTCTAACAACAACACGGAGTATATTGTTTTTAAATGTTATTTAAGTTTAATGCAAGATAAAAGAAACATTTAACTATCAAATATTTAATATGTATCTATTTATTATTTAATTATAAAAATATTTTACTATAAAAACATTATTATGCTTATCTATTATTACATATAATAATTTTCTATATGCCAAATATAACTAACCTCAATATTTTGGCACAAACAAACTATTAGTCTATAACTACAATAAATATCATTATGCATACCAATAAATTGACAATCATATATTGTTACAGTATCTACCAAGATGTCCAGGAAGAGGGTGAGCGGGAGGGAGACATACCTAGAGATAGAGGAGGAGTGAAGAAGATAGGCTTGGCGAGAAAGAGGGACACAAAAAATAGAGATATAGAGAGAGGCAAAGGGAGAGGAGAGAGATAGATATATAGATATACAGTGGAAGAGATAGAGAAACATACGAGAGAGAGAGAGAGAGAGAGAGAGAGAGAGAGAGAGAGAGCTCAATGGAAAAAGGGAGAGCGGGGGAGAGAATGAAGCTATCACTTCTTAATTGAGACCTTTGTTGAACAAACAACCTCTTAGATTCACTATGACCTTTACAANATACGAGAGAGAGAGAGAGAGAGAGAGAGAGAGAGAGAGAGAGAGCTCAATGGAAAAAGGGAGAGCGGGGTAGAGAATGAAGCTATCACTTCTTAATTGAGACCTTTGTTGAACAAACAACCTCTTAGATTCACTATGACCTTTACAACACCATTTAGTGGAGAGATAGAGAGATGACAAGATAGAGATAAATATAAAGGGAGAGATGAGAAAAGACATATAAAGATGTAAAGATAAAAAGGTATAGGAAGGGGGTGATGGAGAGAGATGGTTGGATAGATATATAGATGAATATAAAGCAGGAGGATGGGGAAAAACAAATAGAGAGTTAGAGATAGATCAAGAGGTAAAGATAGAAAGAGATCTAGGGAGATACAAAGGGAGACATAGAGAGGTAGAGATAGAGAGGAAGAGTTATAAAGATATATAGATGGTGAGATATATTGATACAGAGATAAGGAGATCTAGAGAGGATGAGAAGGAGTAACAAACAAAGGGACAAATACTTAAATGACCTTTCCATAACTCTACGACGTTCCCATTGCACACTAAGGTGTGATTGCTAGTAGTAGTAGTAGTAGTAGTAGTAGTAGTAGATTTTGATTTTCTATTATGGTGATGATGCCATAGTGATTGCTCAACATGTTTGGGAAAAATGAGGATGATGCTTTCACCAACTTTTGGGTGATGGTGTTTAGTATCTTATGTTGATGGTCTATGATATATATTCATGTGGATAAGATGATAAATGATGTGATATGATACTCATATCGTATATGAAATTCATTTGATGATTGTTGTATTTTAAAATTTATATTCTTAGTTCATGTTATGATTACATGTTTCATGGATATATTACTAACATCTATTGTGAGTGTGCAGGTACATGTCAATGGGCATTCGGGGTTGAGCTTCTACTCCTTTATGTGTTTCCTCGATATAGTTGATCCTCTCTCGTATGGAGGAGAGTGATTCATTTGTTAATGTTGTAATTGTGTTTATCTTATAAATGTGAGATTGAGTATATTTGGGTGTTGTGATATATGTTGTAACATTGTTTTGTTTTGGAACCCTAAGATTTTATAAGGTCCTAAGAATGTTTTGTTTGTGGTAGCTTCTCATCTTTATTAATTGTATAATCTAGGCATTGTTTTGACCCATTAGGTACCTTAGAACGGGAAACATAAGTCCCTAAGGGTGTAGTATGGGTGTAGGGGCTTTTCTTAAGTATTATATTGCAAAAATAAAAAGATTTACACATTTTAAAGTATAGATAAAATTTATGCACGAAATTGGGAAGAGGTTGGAGAGGATAAGATTCCTCTCTCAACCTCTTTTTCTCCCAAGAGGTGGGAGAGATTTGGTTGAGAGGTGATATGGTCACTTGGCCTCATCTCATCCAACCTTGTATTCCAACACTTTGGTTATAAAACAACGTAGTGAGGGTGAAGAGGGGACTTTTTTAGTTTTTTGTTTGTTTGTTCTCTTTTTTGGAGAGAAGAGGAATGATGGAGGGGTGGATAAGATGGGAGCAAGTTGTAGAAGACTCTTGTTTGAGGTGATTCTAATTCTTATTTCCATTATTGCATTATGTTTTATTTGTTTAGAATCATATGTGTAATTTGTGGGGAGATTCGGGAGTGATGTTAATGAGTTTGTAAATGAGTTATAACTTGGATTGGCTTCACTTTTGATGTATATTTTGTTTTTTGTTTTTTTTAGATAAGAAAACTCATTTTTCCATTGGGGAGAGAAAGAGGATCTCCTTGGGTTGTCCATGAGTACTGTGTGGCACTCTTGGGAGGAGGTATGAGTACCCATGGTGCTACTATATGGTATTAGTACCCATAGTATTATTTTGAGGATGTCCTTTGCAGATATGCAAGTGTTGAAATGGGATTTGGAGGTATGAGAATAGGTACATTCTATGAGTTGGGATTTTGGAGGTATGAGGAGAGATGATGTGGTTTTTTTTTATATTTATCCTGGTATGTGCCCCTACACCCCATGGAGGGTGAGAGACACACTTTCCATGTGTGGTTTTTTTGTGTAAAACCTGTGATGTGATCTATATGTGATTATTTATATTTTAGATGAATCTATATGTATTGATGAAATTTGTTTTAGCATGTCACCTGTAGTAGAGTATCAACCTCTAGCTCAAGGGTGGAAAGTGTTGCTTTCCTTGGTCGGGAAGTGGGATCCACATTGGTTGTTCAACCTTATTATAATTAGAAGAGAAAGCCTCGTATCCGTACAACTATGTGATTTTGCATTGAAAAAGAATATGGTTTATTTTATCACTAATTCATTAATGAGAATGTGTTTTAAGATTTGATGTTCATAATTGATGTATTAAAGTGTGAATAAATATTCTATTACTTTGAAGTTTACCTGTTGAAATCGTTTTATGCCTTCGACATTATATTGTATGGGCAATTCAATACACTCATTTAGGTGTTTATACTTTTGTTTATATACTAATATTATCTCCAATGCAAGTTGTGAATGTATGAAGGGATGTACCTAGTTCTTAAGAGTAGTAAAGGTGGAAGGATTATGTCCAATGGTTAAAACCAATCTACTTTTACAGATTATTTAATTAAATTATTATCATGTTCTTATTAGTGAGTTCTAGATGAGGAATTATTATGCCATATATTTCCTTTACAATCATAATATTAAATTACATTTCTACTTTCTAGTGTTTAAACATCTTGATTTGTTAATCTAAAGTTGTATGGTCGTTATCCATACTTTTCCATGTACTAAAGTATTTAGATGTATATATTTAAATAGGTGTGTGTGTGTGTGTGTGTGTGTGTGCGTGAGAGAGAGAGAGAGAGAGAGAGAGAGTACACATTTATTCCTACTTGTATATTCAATCCAAACATCAAACATATATATGTATACACGTAAATATATGTACAGGATTATAAATCTACAGATAAATTATAAACAAATTACATATGTATAGAAATATCCTTGCATTTTTAATTAATTAATTTACACACACACACACACAATATATGTATGTATTGAGTGCATGTGTGTAAATTAATTAATTAAAAATGCAAGGATATTTCTATACATATGTAATTTGTTTATAATTTATCTGTAGATTTATAATCTTGTACATATATTTACGTGTATACATATATATGTTTGATGTTTGGATTGAATATACAAGTAGGAATAAATGTGTACTCTCTCTCTCTCTCTCTCTCTCTCTCTCTCTCTCTCTCTCTCTCTCTCTCTCTCTCACACACACACACACAC
>MU225467.1:1010484-1056759 GCA_018584345.1 Thuja plicata | reverse complement strand
TGAGAGCAATTTTACAAATCTTGCAACTCCATGCATAGAGAGCTATGGATCGATTTGTGAGGGCTCATTCTTGAGTTTCCTTGCATGTAAGGATTCATAGAAGTGCACTACTTTTTGTGTGTACACACAGTGAACACCGACAAACAGTCAATAGAGCAACCTGAGCACCAGTCTACCAAGAGACAACTTTAACTCTGAGAAATGTGGATCTAAGTTACACGTTAGATAAAACACTTAAGTTTTATGTTTAGCTTAAATATTAGCTTTAAATCCATTTATTGAGGGACAAGTAAAGCAATTGTAATTGTTTTAATCTATCTAACTAATTGAAAACATGCAAACTAGGAGATCAAGGTCAAGTTATAAACCTTTGATCATAGAGTTATCATTGTAATGTGTGAAACTTATTTAGGTCAAATTCATTGTATAAATATATGTGTAATAAATTAGAACAAGATTATGTGATGATGATTGTAGCCGAAGAGCACATCTAAGGATCAGATACAAAGTTTTATGCAGAAGGACATCAAAAGATGGAATCAGTTATAAAGACCAAGATTCAAGGCTACCGATCAGAACAGAGGTATTAATCAATCACTATAGGTGATACATCATATTGTAAACTTTAAAGGATCTGTACTAAGCAATTCAAGATTGCATTTTATCAGGTCAACAAGTATTTTTTACTACATTCTAACAAGTGTGGAAAATAGAAGAAATCCTTTAAGAAGGTGGATTTAACAATCCTTTTGTAAATCTCTTAACCGAGTGCACACTAAATAGTGTTGCTAAAGCTCTTAATAGAGTAGACCTTAACCAGTCTAAATATGTTACTCCTAACAAGGTAAGATCATCAGAAGTGGTCAAACTTGTAAGCCTTAACCGACACCTTCCATTCTGTAGATAGTGAAGCTTTGTGGGTTTCATCTCTACCGCAGTTTTTCCCTTCTAACAGGGGTTTTTTGTGTTACCAAATCTTGTGTCATGTGTCATTACATTTAATGAATGTTTACATGCAATTAAGTTTATGAACTGATATTACATGCATATAGATAGAAAAGCACCAATGGTCGGTAATACAAAGAATTGATTAGTAAAGGATTAAGGTTAAGTGATAAAAACATTTAAGGGTACTGATTCACCCCTCCCCTCTCAGTACACACCATTCCATTATTCCAACAATTAGTATTAGAGCTAGATCTCTTATTTGAAAAAGTTTAAATCACTTGAGAGAAAATATCATACAATGGAAAGTTACAAGCTAGACAAGAATATTGAAAATCAAGAGTTGCAAATACAGATCTTCTATGAGCAATACAAAGAAGCTAGAATCAAAATGAGAGAGCTACTAGATTAAAGAAAGGTTATGGCATCTCCCTGTAATGAAACACACTATCATGAAGAAGAGATACTTGATTTGTTTGAGTCATCAGGATCTACATCTAACAATACATCAGACACATTAGAAGGAAGCGTTACAAGTCTGAATGAAATCAATCAACATCTGGTTGGACAAGTGAAATCACTGTGAAATGGTCAAGAGACACAAATGGTAAGGATGATTGAGGTTATCAATAATGCTAGACAAGCTGAGCAAGAAAGACACTAGTTATTGATAATAGGAGGAAGATCACTGAAAAGCTACAAGAAAGAGAATCAAAAATACAAAGACTCACTGAACATCATCATGAGATCACCAATCAAATAGTTCTTATGAGTCAAGAGGAAAACCGACTGAACATGGAACTCAATGGAAAATTGGAAGCTATTGGTGAGCTAAGAGAAGAAAATGAAAAACTAAAGCATGAAGTAAGGATTTGGCAACAACAGAATGATACAATCAAGAAAGTTGAAGAAAGCACAAAAAGAATGGATGATTTTCTAAATGGTCAAAGAAGACTTGACAATAATATCGGTTTAGGGTATACCGAGCATGGAGAATCATCATACCAAGCTGATCCAAAAGATGTCTACACAAATCCAAGACCAAGGGAGAAGTCATGCAATCACTGTGGAAAACCAGGACACACATCAAATGTTTGCAGAAGCAAAATGAAAGGTATTCCTAAATTCACATCTACATTCATAGGAAATTGTTATAACTGTAACAAGAAATGACACAAAGCACATGAATGCAGATCTAAGTTGAAACAACCTAAGAAGGAAATCTACATCAAAAAATATTTTCCTACTTGCAAAATGCATGGGCACGCATCTCTTGAATGCAAGAAGAAGAAAAAGCAAGCATGGAAGCCAAAATAACAAGAAAATGTTTATCAACTGAAAAGAGTCGCTAACTCATATGTTTGGGATTACAACACATGGGAAAATTGCACAGCATGTGGTAGATATGGACACATAGCTGCAAACTTCATTAGGAAATGGACACGAAGGTATAGAAGCTAGACTAACCCCAGAATGGAATGCTTACACTGTCATAGGGTCGGTCATCTAAGCAAGGACTACATAGACTGAGTGATAGAGACAAGCACTTTTTCCAGTGGCAATACCATTGAAGACATCAGGAGAATGAGAAACAAAATGTGGAGGAAAGCTACAGACACTGATGATGCTGGACCAAGAAATACAATTGGTAACACCTTATCCAATGGATCTGGTGATATCACCACCCCCACCTAAGCAGAATAAGTAAGTATGGAACTGCGTTACACCAAGTTATATTTTACATCAGTTCCATTATACATTGATAAAATGCCAAACTAATGAATAAAGATGCACTATGGTATTACTTGTTATGAGTTTGTAAATTCAACACGTCGATCAATACTTACTGAGAATCATCATTGTACATGTAAAAGCTAAGTTGTTAATGTAAACCAAGTATCGTTGGTAATCATGTAAAAGATAATTAGTCTTCGTCCAATACCGAGCACCATTGGTAAACATATGAAAGGTCAATCAAATTGACACTTACCTCGAGCATCACATTCTCACTGAGAATGAAGCTAGCATGTTCCCCGAGCGAATCCATCTTGGAACACCGAGAAGTGGGTAAAGGCATTTATTGCACCACTTAGGGTATCTTCTATAAAAAGGGCGACAAAGAGCTCATTCATTCACAAAGCAATTAATAGCGAAGAGCATAGCAAAGCACAACACAGAGCAAAGAACAACGACTAGATTACAGAAGTGATTAACAAGCATATTCCCGACATTCAAACAGATCAACAACAACTACAACAGATCAAGTGAGTAACTAAGACTCACTGAGCTCACAGTCTGTTTATGGGAAAAGCCCTAATTTCCAAAAACAATGGCAACCACATCTCGCGTTTCCAAAATCAAGAATGCCAAAGATAAAAAGGTCAACCTAATCAAGAACACTACATGTGAAGATCCTAAGTACAAAATCTATCCAGAGGTTGCCTCACAACTCGATGACGTTGGAGCGTTCTCAAGCATACCACTTAGGGTTTTTCTAGTCGAGGATTTTCGAGCCTATATACACTGCAAAGTTGCATAAATTGGAGATCTGGAAGTTGAGGAAGCTTACAAGAAGCTTTACACAGATGAAAACATCAAAGACAAACATAAACACATAGAGGTGAAAGGGCTGACAAATGCCCTAATGTTCCCAAAGGAGTTTAAAACTGAGTGGATCAGGATAGTACTAAGTAAGGTACATGACCGAAGATGTGGCTGGATGAGCCAAAATAGATTACTAGGGATGTAATACACGCAGTTACCGGTTATCCAATAACTGACAAAGCCAAGGCACTCAAACATCCTCCTCGCGTCGACATAGAAAAGATGACAGGTGTAGTATGGGATGGCAGAGGATTGAAGGTAAACTCCATCACTGATCCAAAACTGAAATTTGGTGCATGTGTGCTGGGATACAAGGTATTCCAAACTAGAAAATTAAACAACATTGCATGCGGAGCAGTTGACACCACTCATAAGATTGTGAAGAAGGGTCTACAACTGGATCCATCCAAGCTTCTATTGAAGAAACTAGAGGAGAACATGAGGACCATTATATTAGTGAAATCTAATTCATGTAAGTTTGGTTCACTCCTCATGTGTATATTCTTCTACTTTCAAGACTTCTTCCCATCTGTCGGTAATGTCAACTAGGACACTACCCGACCAATGACAATTCAAATTAGTAAATTTATTAAGTCGCTAGGAGACAACTTTACATCAGTCATGGATGAATATTTCATCGGATTCAAGGACAGAATGCAGAAAAGGATGAGGATACTAGAACAACTGGTGGATCAATATAAAGATGATATTTGTTTCATGGTGAACATCGATACAACTTTGATCAAACCAGCTGTACCGAGGACAACATGGTTAGCACCACTTGACTATGAGATAAACATAGATCATGCCACAAATGCTATTAAATCATTTGAATGAACCACTGGACAAATCATTACCAAGGTTTGGAACCTATGAATAAGCTAAGGCCACAATCAAAACAGGCTTAGTTGTTAAAAAGATAGACAGAAAGAAGACCAAAATGGTAAAGACACTTGAAAAGAAGATGTCGGTTAATGAGGAAGAAACAAAACAAAAAGAAGCCACCGAGGGACAGTCACCCATCGGTGAAGGTGAACAAGTGACTGATTTTGAATCAACAAAGTCTGTTGCACCACCCCCAATGAAACCAATGACAACTACTGCATCAAGAACAAGGAATCAAACTACAAAAGAAGATTCATCACCGGTAAAGAAAGGACAAGTGAGGACTTACAATAGGAAGCCTCAAACTGAGAAAACATTAGAACCAAAGAGGAGACAGAGATTAATCTGAAGCAAGGAAGATAAGGAAGACACTAAACAAGATGAACAACCTGAAAAGCATAAATTTCCTAAGACAATTGATGAGATTGTTGCATCAATAGTCAAGACAGGTAGCATATCTGAACCTAAGATTAGACAATGGCTAACTCTAAATCCCAAGGATCAGAATAAGATAGAAGAAGCCATCATCAAGCCAATGTGTGTATTCAAATATATACCTTTATAATTTGATAAGATGATGCCACAAGAAATTCTAGACAGGTTATCAGCAAGGTGGACATTTGCATTGAATTATGAAAGACAAACAAGGGAAAGATCCCTAGTGTCAATTATGTCACCTGAGTAAAAAATGGAAGAAATTGGTGAAATGATGAAAATGCATTCAAAGAAGTTCTCAGCAAAATTGAGAGCCTACAAAGTACTATAGGGAAGCTTAATAGAGCTCGACAAAGAAAGTGATGATGCTTGGAGAAAAATACTCAATGTACCTAAAGAGGATACAAGCCCCGAGAAAGTATTAGCACTTACCAAAAAGCCTCACAATGAAGAGGAAGAGGAAACTATGAGCCCTAAACACATCTTTATAAATGACATTGAGGATGACAATCCAATTGAATTGAACATAGAAGCAAGTAAAGAAATGGATGATGTACCTCAGATTTTGTGGTCATTAAAGGAAACAACAGATGTCACAATCCAAGATGTGACAATAATAGATATCACTAGAGGTCCTGTTGATGAGGTAAAGGTAGATGAAGATGTCACTGGTGCCACCGAGAAAACCAAGGAACATGACACATCAAAGAATGTTGCACAGGTTAATATACCATGGAAAATACCATTATTGATACAGGCTATCAATATCATCTCAGAAAAGGATAATTCACCCGACCATGATGCAAGCATACCCAAGGATAAAGGTGAAGAGGAGCAGAAAAGCACAACTTATGATTAGAAAGTAACATATAGAGAGAAGAAATATGCAAGTGAAGAAAAAGGTGATGCCACTCCTAAGGATACCGAAGGAGAAGCTACAAATAAAGCTAAGGTTGATGTGGAGATGTCCACTACCAACCAACAGGTAAATATCGAGCGTCAGGTAAAAGGCACAACACCCCCAAAGCCTTCACCAAGTACATAAAACCAAGCAAAGGATCTTGCTATGGTACTACATACATCTTCCTCTGCTACAATTAAAAAGAAAAAGAAGAAGAATAAAAATCCAGTCACCTTGGATGAGATCATTGAAATACCAGACAGTGATCCTAGAACATTGGATCCAGAGTCATTTACAAAGTGTGCAGAACTTTGTAAAAGGAAAGCTATACAAGTGTTAGTGAACATATTTGTCCTTCTACAAAAATCCTTTTAAGTTACTCTATCACCCTTAAAAGACAAACTATTTCTAACAATTAGGTAAGTATCTTTTGTGATCACTTCCCTCTGAATTTTATAATAGGTACAACTCCCTCATAAGATATTCAATGAAATGAAATAATAATTCAATCGGTTAGCTTTTGAACAGAAAGCTTATAAAGGCAGCAATATCATTCTTTGATGATATGCTTTTAAACAACTATGAAAGAAATCTAACTGGATAATGAGTAGGAAGGAAACACAGTCACTTCCACAATTACATTTCATGGGAAATATAAACAACTTCTCGACCAAAAATAATAGAAAGTAGATAACAACATATTTTAGATATTATGAACTAACAGACAAATGTATAAAATAGGATAAACAATATGTCAACACAGGACACCTTGCTTGAGCTTATGAAAAACAAAGATTCAATAACCTTCCTATTATATATTTCAGAGATTACTACACATATAATTGTCTGAAATCTATTATGTTCATAACATTTAACAATTCAAACTGCAATTATCAAAATCTATATCTATCAGTCTAAAAGTTTTTCAAACCCTTTCAAAGTTTGAGCAGCTGAAATAAATAGTAACAGAGCACCGAGAGGCCTCCCAAAAAACACAGCCTCTCAGGTAAATAGTTAAGTAAATAAACCACCAGAAAGAGGACACACGTCCTATAATTTTTGCTTGTTAATTCAATAAAAACTAGATAGCCAAATCAGGCTCCTTATCTATGGCACGATCCTCACTTCCTATTGGACTTCCTTCTTCATCGGTAACTGATTGTGTTGGCTTCCATTCTTTATATGCTTGAACCAATTCCTTTGCGAGTGACAGATGCGGGATTTTGGAGTTTACTATTCGGGTCATAGAGGCATCTTTGTTCCACCTCAATTTCTTCACCTTCTCAGTGACATTGGATAACTGATCGACACACAGATAAAGCGTAGACTCAATCCTTGCTATCTGAGTTAAATCTGAGGCTTTAGGATGAGTCTTTTCTCTGATAGTCCTAATTGTTGAGTCGAAAGCATCCAGAGCGCCCTTTAGTTCTTGCTCACCAAAGACAGAGGGGTAGGTATAAGTGAAATTAATCACTTTCAACTCAGTCAAGGCAGCTTTTTGGATCTGTTTAGCTTCAGCTTCATATTCCTTATTTTCTGTAATGGAACTTCTTATCAGAGCAATGCACCAACTGATATTTTTCTTGAGGATGAAGAAAAGAGACTCTTCGGCACCTTTTAGTGACTTTTCTACACAACATTTATTAAAGCCATGCCTCTCGATTTCCATAAATTTGGTCATTGTTGACACCCATTTCTCCTCATCTGTACCCCATACTTGGTGTTGAGCCTGCAACTCTCCTATCACTGTCTCAGTGTCATGAAGAATTGAATGTGAATCTTTAATGTGTTGCTTGCCATTATTGAGCACTTGAGATATCCATTCATCAACTGAAGAAACCAAAGTCTGCCCCCTTTGAACTTGATTCAGTAGCGACTTACTTTCTTCAGAATTGGGACCAAACACCTGAGATGACTGGGACAACGGGGTAGCATCAACGTTGCAGAATGTATTAATAAACTAGGAAAGTGAAACAATGGTTTGTTTCAATTCCTTCTTCTCTTTGCTATCTTGCACTGATGTAATCAGCATTTGTTGAGCTGTTTCTTTGAAAAGGTGATTCTTTCTGGCTTTGTCCATTGTCCCTAACTCAATTTTGGTTACTTCAAAATCCTCGACCGCCACATCTTTCTTTTCTTCCTTTGGTCTGTAAGTTTCCACCTCGGCTGTCCACTTCCCAGTTTTAGCATTAGCAAACATGTGTGCTATAATCTTCACTTTCTTGGGCTTGGGTGTCTTTTGAGCATATTTACTAACAATATCCTGCACCAAAATTGATATTGGAATCAAACTCCGTTTCCTGTAAACTGAAGAAGTTAACCATTTGGGTGTATCATTAGTTTTTGTCAGCTGAGGACCAGCTTTAGCAATGGTGTCCATTAAATCCAGGGTTACATCATCAAGGTCGAAAAGGTCTTTCCTGATTTGGTCATCATCTCCAATCTGGTAGTTCAAATCTTCAAACTTGTCATCCTCAAGATTAACCATTTCTGTCTGCTCCTAAGTCATCTTCACTTTTCTTTGTGATTGGGATCTCGACCTAGTAATGCGTTGAGGAGAGGCCACAGTGGAAAGCTCTACAACAAACTTCTTCTTAGAATCTTTCTTTTGCTGCTTATCAGAGGAACCTGCATTACCAGATGGTTTAGGCAAATTAGAAACAGAGGGGGAGGAAAATAAAATTGAAGATGTAACTCCAATTGTTTTAGGACCAGACTACTTTATTTTTGCCTGCAGCCATTTTTCAGTTAATTTAAGAACATGTTGTGTTCTGTATTTAATGTCATCTTCCTCCTCCTTTGACCAGTCAATCTTTATTTCTTCGGTGTCTAGAAGTCCTTTAAAAATGGGTTCAACCAAGTCAGAACCATCATCTGTTACCCCCTCTATGTTGAACTATATTCCCATGGATAGAATTTGGGAAATGCAAAGTCTTCTATGGCCTCTTATCATGAATTGGGATTCATTTGCACAATCCTCCCAGAAATCCTCTAGATGGGGAACTGGAAACATGTGGGATCTAAGACCTAGGCTCCCGCTAGCAAAGTTTTTGTTATCAAAGCATGTTCGTTATGTATAATACTTGAAATCAAAATGACCAAGGTCACTTCTAATACTTATTGCATCCTCAATAATCCGGCATGAAAACTTTCCTAACTGCAATGGGAAAACTTTATCTCCTCTTTCTCTAGGAAGAAAACATTTAAGCATAATAGCAAGTTGTCTACAGACTTATGGAAGGATGAAACAATCAAATGCATACCTAGGCAATTTAGTAGGAGCATCTTTGAAACCACCAATTCTTATATAAGAGAACCTAGGGAACTAAATATAAAAACTCCCAAATCTGGTCACAAACTGTTGAGCCTCTAAACTCATCCTCCTGGGTGAATCTCCAGACATCTCAAAGCAAAGCTTACCCATAAAGGTATCATGAACTCTCCTGTAATTCTGAATCACATTGTCTTTATGAAGCATAGGAAAATATTCAAAAACACACATGCCATCAATCTAGGGCTCATGAATCATACCATCCCAAATCCTACTACATGCTAAGCAATACATCAGATAAGAAGACATGAAAAAGCCACATCCAGTAAGCTTGGAACTATTTAGTTGTTCTCTCATAGATTCTGCAATTAATTCGGCCCAATCCAGCTTATGTTTGCCCTCTAAAACAATTTATACATAGCAGAATAACCAGTCTGAAAACAAAGAAGCCTCGGGTGACCCTCTGACTCTGAGCAACATTACCATAATATCACTAATGTGTGGATGCATATGATTTTTGTTTAACTTTTTAGGTAAGCGGGAACCTCCTCTTTGGGCATTTAATAACCAATGCTTTGCTATGGAAGTATGGTTCGCATCAACATTTGGCTTGAACTTAACTAGGGATTGGGCAGGAGAGAAAGCTGAAAAAGTTCACTCTTGGATTTGGAAAGCCGAAGCGACAATTCCTCTGTTCACAGCCATTAACACTTCACCATTTCTTTTAAGAATTGACTTGGTTCTCTAGTCATAATGTTTGATACATTCATAGACAAGCTCAGGACACACCACTGCAGGAGGGAAGCAAGCGGCTATACACAACCCACTACTCAAAATTTCCATACAAGGGACATTTTCCTCAACACATGCAGTAAGCTTATCAGCTATTCCTTCAACATCATACCCCTCTAAATCTGTGTCTGTTACAATAGGATTTTCGCACACCAAACTAGACAAACTCCCCAAACAAATGGAATGTAGACTTCATTCTTGCAAGAACAGACTAAGAAATGCTATAGAAACCCCGTAAAATTCACAAGCTCTTTAAATTTAAACACTTGAGGATTGATAGCCTGACTTACCTTATTCGCTGCGGAAAATTCTGCAACCAAAGCTCCACTCTTTGTGCATACAGACAACGACAGCAATTCAAAAATAATGAACGCCAAGAAGGGTTTTAATAAGAAACACCACGAATGAGCAATTAATTGCCCATAATTAAAGCAATAAAAGCTTGAAGAATGAAGTGACCGTTCACACACACAATAATTCACTGCTACTTGCACAAACTTTTATGTCGCACAAATTCCTCATTAATTTGATAGCTCGAACATGACTTAACCACCACCAATACATCTCTTCATTAAAAGCCTTACCCGAGTGGGGTCCACATCTGAAAAGATGGCGGTTGTCCTTCGCTTATGCCACATGTCACTTTTTAAAATCCTTGAACACTCTTGAACCGAGTTCAAGACTGTTCACATGTGTTCAACACTGTTCAAGCCTGTTCCTTCATATTCCGCCTTCATTCTCAAACAAGAAGTCACATGCATCCAATAAGTTCCCACCTCGGATTAACCAAAATTTTTGATGCTTGTGATCAAGAAACACCTCTTTTAGCGTAAACGTTATTCACCTGCTATCGCTTCATAAAAATATGAACGAGATTGAACACTCTTGAACCGAGTTCAAGGATGTTCAAGCATGTTCAAACCTGTTCAAGAAACATGTTAGCGAAAGATTTTCCTTCTTTTATACAAACAAAGGTGAAACACAGGGGAGATCCTTTCGCTGAGATTTTGAACATGAGGGCTTAGGCAACTTTAGATTCACAAAAATAACAAGGTGACTCTAAAAATGGAACATTAAGGACAAAGATCAAGATTTGGACTAACAACAAGATAAGCTTAAAAAGGAGACCAAGGACACACAGGTACTAGAAACTACAAAGGATATACTATTATAGATTGCACCTGATACCGATATTGATCAAAATGCTCCTATACTTTATCAATTAGTCATTCTTACCGAAGCCATCACATAACAGAATGTAGATGCAGAGAAGGCAATAGAAGGACATACAGAGAAGAAATACCAATACAAATTAACATAGAAAATCACCCAAGAAGTGGCAGAGAACAAGGTAAAACTATCTGAACTGGTCAATACATTGGAACCCATTATTTCAAAAGCTATAAACTTAGTTCATAAGTTATGCACTATAGAGCAATTCACTAAGGAGAGTAGTGAAAAGATTGCAAAGATAGATGCATATCTAAATGTTAGTGCACAAGGTCTTACAACCAATGACAATGCAATCAAGTTGCATTATGACAATATTATGGAAGAGCTAAAAGGTTGAGACTTGAGATTTTAGAGGCAAAATCCAAATTTAGAGATGAGGTAACCGAGTTCCAGACTCTACTACTACCAAATCTAATATTACTGCGACAACATATGACTTCGGCAAGACAATTGATTGCCACCTCAGAAATGTCTGTAACAAAAATAATATATGATATGTATGCAAGAATCACCTTGGAAATCATGACCCTTAAGCACCTCAAAAAACAATGGGAGAAGCAAATGGAGGACATTCAAAAATACCATTCCCACATTTTTGACAAATTGTAAGTATTACACCTTTGTCATTACTATTAAAAAAAGGGGGAATTGATATGATATAAAAGGGAAATGATTTGGTGTGATAAGGTGAAAGAGGGAGATGATAAAAGAAGAAATATATGTATAAAGGTAAGTGTATATACATGTATATATACTATATCGATGCATGTACATAGGGGGAGTCATATCGACAAGGTAAACACAAGTGTATATACTAAACATTTTAGTTATGCACATATCAGTTTTTTGATACTAATGTCAAAGGGGGAGATTGGTGATCATATTTTTTCATTAGCATACAAAGGAAACAATTTTTGAACCATCAGTAACATGATCACCGAAAGACAGGTTTATAGTGCAACCCGACACAACAATTTACAGAGGTCACTAAAACTAGTTTTCACCGACAAAACAGGTTACAATGCAAACCGACAACACAACCTATAGAGTAACCCAACAAAGAAGTCAACAATGTAAACTAATAGACAAGTTCACAAAGGAACCCGACAGGCAAGTTCACAGTGAACACCGACGAACAATCAACAGAGCAACCAGAGCACCAGTCTACCAAGAGACAACTTTAATTCTGAGAAATGTGGATCTGAGTTACACGTCAGACAAAACACTTAAGTTTTATATTTAGCTTAAAGCTTAGCTTTAAATCCATTTCTTGAGGGACAAGTAAAGCAATTGTAATTGTTTTAATCAGTCTAACTTATTGAAAACATACAAACTAGGAGATCAAGGTCAAGTTGTAAACCTTTGATAATAGAGTTATCATTGTAAAGCGTGAAACTTATTTAGGTCAAATTCATTGTATAAATAGATGTGTAATCAATCAGAACAAGATGATGTGATGATGATTGTAGCCGAAGAGCACATCTAAGGATCAGATACACATTTTTATGCAGAAGGGCAACAAAAGATGGAATCGGTTATAAAGAACAAGATTTAAGGCTACTGAGCAGAACAAAGGTATTAATCAATCACTATAGGTGATACATCATATTGTAAACTTTAAAGGATCTATACTCATTAATTTAGGATTGCATTTTATCAGGTCAACAAGTATTTTTGACTACATTCTAACAAGTGTAGCAAATAGAAGAAATCCTTTAAGAAGGTGAATTTAACAATCCTTTTGTAAATCTCTTAACCGAGTGCACACTAAACAGTGTTGCTAAAGCTCTTAACAGAGTAGACCTTAACCAGTCTAAACATGTTACTCCTAACAAGGTAAGGTCATCAGAAGTGATCAAACTCGTAAGCCTTAACCGACACCTTCCATTCTGTAGATAGTGAAGCTTTGTGGGTTTCATCCCCACCGTAGTTTTTACCTTCTAACAAGGGTTTTCCGCGTTACCAAATCTTGTGTCATGTGTCATTATATTTCATGACTATTTCTATGAATGTTTACATGCAATTAAGTTTATGAATTGATATTACATGCATATAGATAGAAAAGCACCAATGGTCGTTAATACAAAGAATTGATAACTAAAGGATTAAGGTTAAGTGATAAAACATTTCAAGGGTACTGATTCACCCCTCCCCTCTCAGTACACACCATTCCATTATTCCAACATTTAGACTCTAGCTTCCATTTCTATTTTAATGGTAGCTTCATTCCTAGTTTCATTTAATAGGTGGTAATGACTTTCTTAGCTGCATTTCATGGTTAATATGCATTTAGTTTTCTTATGCATTACATTTTTATTTTCAAGGTTTTTGAGAGAAAAGTATGCAAGTTCATGCATCTTTCTCATTTCATGAAATATTCCATTTTGGAGTTGTCTAGTCAATGATTCTCCATGCCAATCTGATGAACATTTTTATAAAATCAAACTGGCTTCAACTAGGAAGCAATAAGCCGCTCTTGAGGGTAGTTTGTACAATAATTTTGATTTTGATTTGATTCTAAACCCTTGAATTAATAGTTTATTGAAGTGTTTGGTGTTTCAGATTGAATGGCACATTTCACCACACACACATTTGGCACCCATTGTGGGGCAGAATTGGTTTTTTGCCCCAATTTTAAATTAATTTCACATTTTTTTATGAAACTATGCTTTACGTCATCTAATGTTTCATACATTCTTGTATGACAGATCACTGGTTACTAATTTTTCATTTCAGGATATTTGTATTGTCGTACAGATATGCATTTGACCTTAGTTGTCATATTGGGCTATTAGTTTTTTCAAACGGGAGATCATTGTCCCTTGTTTTTTCGTATGGTCTTATATGATTTGTCGTACAAGTTTTGCTACCAAAATGTCCTTTTTACTTTGTCGTTTCAGAAACACAGAGTATTTTTAGAGGGGAATTTGATGTGGCCTTGATTTTCTAACCCCTAAAATGTTTTTGGCAAAATTTTTTCTCTCTGGTTTGATAGCCTAACTCATTTTTGCAGAACGTTTAGTGGAAGAATCGCTTGCAAAAGTCATACTAGCACACATTTTATCAAAATACTAACGCTTTTGTGCTTGTAAGATACTTGAATGAGAGAAAGTTTGTTGAAACTACTAAACATTTGTGTTTGGAGGTTGCCTCTTGACTCCATCAACCAAACAAAAAGAGTGTCTTCTTAAATGGTTTTTTAGGCACCTAGTTTAATTAGGGTATTGTTTGTGTGAGTTAAATTGGACATTAGGGGATTATGCTCTTCTTCCCTTAGGAAGAATCAAAAACCCAAACATGTTTGATTTATCTTAGGAAAGCAATCACTTTGGGAAAACTTGGAGTGTTTGGCATGTTTGGGAGACACAAAAAGAAGTAGCAAATTATGTTATTCTCCTCTTTGAGGGAGAATACAAAATCTCAACCTTCTCTTTGATATCCAATTACTTTATGCATACCTTGAAGATGGGCCTACCAATTGAGGAAAAAATCTATCGGGAATGACCCATGTGAGAACAAGGTGTAAGCCACACCACTCTAGCTCATGTTAAAAAATTTACTCTTTGGGGCCAAAGTCTCGGGAGTCAAATGTCATTTGGGCTTATAATTGGGCCACATCTAACACAAAGTAGGGCCTATTTGTCTCAATCATGTTTACGTGACTACTTGTGCTAAGGCACTTTGCGGGACTATACGTCTCAATCGTGCTTGTGTGGACGCAAAGGATACAACTAAATAAAGATCCTTACTAGAATCCATAGAGTAGAAGCCAACTGGTTCACCTCTGAAAGTGGATAATCCAAGTGCAAGGGAGAAGGTAACTCCCCCAAGATACTCTTCATATCATGCCCCCATTAGCATTTGGAGTCAGATAATATAGTGTCATGACTGGATCCATCATGTGCTTGGTGATGGTGGTATTATGATTACCTATTGGGTGTGTACCTGAGTCCACGAGCAAGAATTTTCTTACTAAGACAAATTGACTCTAGGGATAAGAAGTGCTTGATTTTCAATCCTTTGTGCTTGATGTGTTTGAATCACTTTAAACTGACAATAAAATGACATAAAGAAATTCAAACATTAACATTTTCACCTCAATATTGCGCAAGTTGGTCCATATTTTACTCAAAACAAGTGGTAAGCTGTCCCTGTTATACACTGTCATTTTCACTTACCAAAATTGTCGTACGAAAAAACACTGAAACAACAACAACTCGTTTGGGAACCTGGGAATTATCGTATGAGCTTGCATAAGAAATCACTCAGTTACCTTGATCTTTGGTATCTGCACTTCCTGTCTACGTGGCTTGAATTAATCATAGTACTCTGTCACAACAGTTGTCAGTTCTTGATCAGTTGGCTTGACTCATCATTGTCTCTCATCCTAATTTCTTGAATTAACTTACTTACCACACGTCATCTCATCGATAGTCAATTTATAATTAGCTAGGTCACAAGTGTTGCCCAACATACATTCAAGTCTCAAAACCTGATACCTTGTACCAAGCTCAACAATCTTTAATCAACACATCTCTTACCAAGTTATCAGACAAGTGATCATTTGGAAATATTTGGCATTGACCTATCTGTCTAGTCATTCTAAAGTCTTAACTAAAATTGTCTTTCATGGTACAAACTAGAAGCCAACAACAAAAATCTGATCTTGATTCAAAGGGAAAAGCTATTGACTATTCTACTCTGGGACCCTCATCCTGTTAACAACCAAGATCTACTCAAAGGATTCTGAACCAAGATACCCCAACAACCTATAAATAAATTCCCTTGTTTCAAACATCAAGATCCCAACATCAATAGACTCATACTACACATCAAAATACATCGACAATGTTAGCCTACGACTGGAGATCTAACAAAGAACGACAGATTCACCACAAAAAGTGTTTCCTCATGGGTTGAGGAACCTACTAAAGAAGAAATCCAAAGATGTCAACAAGACAAACATTTTCAAAAGATGATGCAAATCCTTATACAGTTGGACAACGATAGATTCTTTATGCACCTAGCATCTACAAGCATCAAACTTCCTCATGACTTTGATATCAAAGGACTTATACAACAAGAGCAAGAGGAATACTCTCAGGAATGACCCACGTGAGAATGAGGTGTAAGCCACATCACTCCAACTAATGTTAAAAAAAAATTACTCTTTGGGGCCAAAGCCTCGGGAGTCAGATGTCATTTGGGCTTATACTTGGGCCACGTCTAACACAAAGTAGGGCATATCGGTCTCAATCACGTTTACATGACTTCTTGTGCTAAGACGCTTTGCGAGACTATACATCTCAATTACGCTTGCCCATACGCAAAGGATACAACCGAACGAAGATCCTTACTAGAATCCATAGAGTAGAAGCCAATTGGTTCACCTCTGAAAGTGGATAATCCAAGTGCAAGGGAGAAATTAACTCCCCCAAGATACTAGTCATATCATGCCCCATTAGCATTTGGAGTCGGATAATATAGTGTCATGGTTAGATCCATCACGTGCTTGGTGATGGTGGTATTTTGATTACCTATTGGGTGTGTACCTGAGTCCACGAGCGGATTTTCTTACTAAGACAAATTGACACTAGGGATAGGAAGTGCTTGATTTTCAATCCTTTGTGCTTGATGTGTTTGAATCACTTTAAAATGACACTAAAATGACATTAAAAAAAAATTAGACATTGACATTTTCACCTACAGATTGCGCAAGTTGGTCCAAAATTTAGTCAAAACAAGTGGCAAACTGTCCCTGTTATACAATGTCATTTTCACTTACCAAAATTGTCATACAAAAAAACACTAAAACAACAACAACTTGTTTGGGAACATGGGAATTATCCTATGGGAACTTGGGAATTATCGTATGAGCTTGCATAAGAATTCACTCATTTAACTTGATCTTTGGTATCTGCACTTCCTGTCTACGTGGCTTGAATTAATCATAGTACTTTGTCACAGCAGTTGTCAGTTCTTGATCAATTGGCTTGACTCATCATTGTCTCTCATCCTAATTTCTTGAATTATCTTACTTACCATACGCTATCTCATCGACAGTCAATTTATAATCAGCTAGGTCACAAGTGTTGCCCAACAGACATTCAATTCTCAAAACATGGTACCTTGTACCAAGCTCAACAATCTTTCATCAACACATCTCTTACCAAGTTATCAGACAAGTGATCATTTGTAAATCTTTGGAATTGACCTATCAGTCTAGTCATTCTAAATTCTTAACTACAATTGTCTTTCATGGCACAAACTAGAAGCCAACAACAAAAAGTCAATCTTGATTCAAAGGGAAAAGCTATTGACTATTCTACTCTGGGACCCTCATCCTCTCAATAACCAAGATCTACTCAAAGAATTCTGAACCAAGATACCCAAACAACCTATCAATAAATCCCCTTATTTCAAACATCAAGATCCCAACATCAATAGACTCATACTACACATCAAAATGCATTGACAATGTTAGCCTACGACTGGAGATCTGGAAAAGCATGACAGAGTCACCACACTAGTGTTTCCTCCTGGGTTGAGGAACCTACTAAAGAATAAATCCAAAGATGTCAATAACACAAACATTTTCAAAAGATGATTCAAATCCTTATGCAGATAGACATGGAAAGATGCTTTATGCACCTAGCATCTACAACTGTCAAACTTCCTGATGACTTTGATATCGAAGGACTTATACAACAAGAGGAAGAGAAAGACTCTCGGGAATGACCCACATGAGAACAAGGTGTAAGCCACACCACTCCAACTCACATTAAAAAATTTTACTCTTTTGGGCCAAAGCCTCGGGAGTCAGATGTAATTTGTGCTTATACTTGGGCCACGTCTAACACAAAGTAGGGCTTATCGGTCTCAATCACATTTATGTGAATGCTTGTGCTAAGATGCTTTGTGGGACTATATGTCACAATTGTACTTGCACGAATGCAAAGGATACAACCAAACAAAGATCCTTACTAGAATCCATAAAGTAGAAGCCAACCGGTTCACCTTTGAAAGTGGATAATCCAAGTGCAAGGGAGAAAGTAACTCCCCCAAGATACTCATCATATCATACCCACATTAGCATTTGGAGTTGGATAATATAGTGTCATGACTGGATCCATCACGTGCTTGGTGATGGTGGTATTCTGATTACCTATTGGGTGTGTACCTGAGTCCACGAGCACAGATTTTCTTACTAAGACAAATTGACTCTAGGGATAGGAAGTGCTTGATTTTCACTCCTTTGTGCTTGATGTGTTTGAATCACTTTAAACCGACACTAAAATTACATAAAAACAAATTCAAACATTGACATTTTCACCTCAAGATTGCGCAAGTTGCTCCAAATTTTACTCAAAACAAGTGGCAAATTGTCCCCGTTGTACACTGTCTTTTTCACTTACCAAAATTTTCGTACGAAAAAACATAGAAACAACAAGAACTCATTTGGGAACCTAGGAATTATTGTATGAGCTTGCATTAGAAATCACTCAGTTACCTTGATCTTTGGTATCTGCACTTCCTGTCTACGTGGCTTGAATTAATCATAGTACTCTATCACAATAGTTGTCAGTTCTTGATCAGTTGGCTTGAATCATCATTGTCTCTTGTCCTAATATCTTGAATTATCTAACTTACCATACGTTGTCTCATCGACAGTCAATTTATAATCAGCTAGGTCACAAGTGTTGCCCAACAGACATTCAATTCTCAAAACATGGTACCTTGTACCAAGCTCAACAATCTTTCATCTACACATCTCTTACCAAGTTATCAGACAAGTGATCATTTGTAAATCTTTGGAATTGACCTATCAGTCTAGTCATTCTAAAGTCTTAACTACAATTGTCTTTCATGGTACAAACTAGAATCCAACAACAAAAAGCCGATCTTGATTCAAAGGGAAAAATTATTGACTATTCTACTATGGGACCCTCATCCTGTCAACAACCAAGATCTACTCAAAGGATTCTGAACCAAGATACCCCAACAACCTACCAATAAATCCCCTTGTTTCAAACATCAATATCCCAACATCAATAAACTCATACTACACATCAAAGTACATCGACAATGTTAGCCTAAGACTGGAGATCTGGAAAATAATGACAGAGTCACCACACTAGTGTTTCCTCCTGGGATGAGGAACCTACTAAAAAAGTAATCCAAACATGTCAACAAGACAAACATTTTCAAAAGATGATGCAAATCCTTATGCACATGGACAAGGATAGATGCTTTATGCACCTAGCACCTACAAGCGTCAAACTTCCTGACGACTTTGATATCAAAGGACTTATACAACAAGAGGAAGAGGAAGACTCTCGGGAATGACCCACATGAGAACAAGGTGTAAGCCACACCACTCCAACTCACGTTAAAAAAATTTACTCTTTGGGGCCAAAGCCTCAGGAGTCAGATGTCATTTGGGCTTATACCTGGGCCGCGTCTAACACAAAATAGGGTCTATCGGTCTCAATCATGTTTACGTGACTGCTTGTGCTAAGATTCTTTGCGGGACTATATGTCTCAATCACGCTTACATGGATGCAAAGGATACAACCGAACGTAGATCCTTACTAGAATCCATAGAGTAGAAGCCGACTGGTTCACCTCTAAAAGTGGATAATCCAAGTGCAATGGAGAAAGTAACTCCCCTAAGATACTCGCCATATCATGCCCCCATTAGAATTTGGAGTTGGATAATACAATGTCATGACTGGATCCATCATATGCTTGGTGATGGTGGTATTCTGATTACCTATTGGGTGTGTACCTGACTCCACGAGCGCATATTTTCTTACTAAGACAAATTGACTGTAGGGATAGGAAGTGCTCGATTTTCACTCCTTTGTGCTTGATGTGTTTGAATAACTTTAAAATGACACTAAAATGACATTAAAAAATTTAGACATTGACATTTTCACCTCAAGATTGCGCAAGTTTGTCCAAATTTTACTCAAAACAAGTGGCAAACTATCCCTGTTATACACTATCATTTTCACTTACCAAAATTGTCATACGAAAAAACACTGAAACAACAACTCATTTGGGAACCTGGGAATTATCCTATGGGAACTTGGGAATTATCATATGAGCTTGCATCAAAAATCACTCAGTTACCTTGATCTTTGATATTTTCACTTCCTATCTACATGGCTTGAATTAATCATAGTACTCTGTCATAGTAGTTGTCAGTTCTTGATCAGTTGGCTTGACTCGTCATTTTCTCTCGTCCTAATTTCTTGAATTATCTTACTTACCATATGACATCTCATCGGCAGTCAATTTATAATCAGCTAGGTCACAAGTGTTTCCCAACAGACATTCAAGTCTCAAAACATGATACCTTGTACTAAGCTCAACAATCTTTCATCAACACATCTCTTACCAAGTTATAAGACAAGTGATCATTTGGAAATCTTTGGAATTGACCTATCAGTCTAGTCATTTTAAATTCTTAACTACAATTGTCTTTCACGGTACAACCTAGAAGCCAACAACAAAAAGTTGATCTTGATTCAAAGGGAAAAGCTATTGACTATTCTACTCTAGGACCATCATCCTGTCAACAACCAAGATCTACTCAAAGGATTTTGAACCAAGATACCCCAACAACCTATAAATAAATCCCCTTGTTTCAAACATTAAGATCCCAACATCAATAGACTCATACTACACATCAAAATGCATCGACAATGTTAGCCTATGACTAGACATTTGGCAAAGAATGACAGAGTCGCCACACTAGTGTTTCCTCCTGGGTTGAGGAACCTACTAAAGAAGAAATCCAAAGATGTCAACAAGACAAACATTTTCAAAAGATGATGCACATCCTTATGTAGATGGACAAGGATAGATGTTTTATGCGCCTAGCATCTATAAGCGTCAACCTTCCTAACGACTTTGATATCAAAGGACTTATACAACAAGAGAAAGAGGAAGACTCTCGGGAATGACCCACGTGAGAATGAGGTGTAATCCACACCACTCCAACTCACATTAAAAAAACTTACTCTTTTGGGGCCAAAGCCTCGGGAGTCATATGTTGTTTGGGCTTATACTTGGGCCACGTCTAACACAAAGTAGGGCCTATCGGTCTCAATCCCGTTTACATGACTGCTTGTACTAAGATGCTTTGTGGGACTATACATCTCAATTGCGCTTTCACGGACGCAAAGGATACAACCGAATGGATATCCTTACTAGAATCCATAGAGTAGAAGCCAACTGGTTCACCTCTAAAAGTGGATAATCCAAGTGTAAGGGAGAAAGTAACTCCCCCAAGATACTCATCATATCATGCCCCCTTTAGTATTTGGAGTCGGATAATACAGTGTCATGACTGGATCCATCATGTGCTTGGTGATGGTGGTATTCTGATTACCTATTGGGTGTGTACCTGAGTCCATGAGCGCAAATTTTCTTACTAAGACAAATTGACTCTAGGGATAGGAAGTGCTTGATTTTCACTCCTTTGTGCTTGATGTGTTTGAATCACTTTAAACTGACACTAAAATGACATTAAAAAATTCAAACATTGACATTTTCACCTCAAGATTGTGCAAGTTGGTCCAAATTTTACTCAAAACAAGTGGCAAATTGTCCTTGTTATACACTGTCATTTTCACTTACCAAAATTGTCGTACGAAAAAACACTGAAACAACAACAACTCGTTTGGGAACCTAGGAATTATCCTATGGGAACTTGGGAATTATCGTATGAGCTTGCATCATAAATCAATTAGTTACCTTGATCTTTGGTATCTACACTTCCTGTCTATGTGGCATGAATTAATCATAGTACTTTGTCACAGTAGTTGTCAGTTCTTGATCAGTTGGCTTGACTCATCATTGTCTCTCGTCCTAATTTCTTGAATTATCTTACTTACCATACACTATCTCATCGACAGTCAATTTATAATCAGCTAGGTCACAAGTGTTTCCCAACAGACATTCAAGTCTCAAAAAATGATACCTTTGTACCAAGCTGAACAATCTTTCATCAACACATCTCTTACCAAGTTATCAGACAAGTGATCATTTAGAAATCTTTGGCATTGACCTATCAGTCTAGTCATTCTAAAATCTTAACTGCAATTGTCTTTCATAGTACTAACTAGAAGCCAACAACAAAAAGTTGATCTTGATTCAAAGGGAAAAGCTATTGACTATTCTACTATGGGACCCTCATCCTATCAACAACCAAGATCTACTCAAAGGATTCTGAACCAAGATACCCAAACAACCTATCAATAAATCCCCTTGTTTCAAACATCAAGATCCCAACATCAATAGAATCATACTACACATCAAAATACATCAACAATGTTAGCCTACGACTGGAGATCTGGAAAAGAACGACAGAGTCACCACACTAGTGTTTCCTCAAGGGTTGAGGAACCTACTAAATAAGAAATCCAAAGATGTCAACAACACAAACATTTTCAAAAGATGATGCAAATCCTTATGCAAATGGACAAGGATAGATGCTTTATGCACCTAGCATCTACAAGCATCAAACTTCCTGACGACTTTGATATCGAAGGACTTATACAACAAGAGGAAGAGGAAGACTCTCAGGAATGACCCACGTGAGAATGAGGTGTAAGCCACACCACTCTAACTCACGTTAAAAAAATTTACTCTTTGGGGTCAAAGCCTCAGGAGTCAGATGTCATTTGGGCTTATACTTGGGCCACGTCTAACACAAAGTAGGGCCTATCGGTCTCAATCATGTTTACGTCACTGCTTGTGCTAAGACACTTTGTGGGACTATACATCTCAATTGCGCTTGCGCGAATGCAAAGGATACAACCGAATGGAGATCCTTACTAGAATCCATAGAGTAGAAGCCAACTGATTCACCTTTGAAAGTGGATAATCCAAGTGCAAGGGAGAAATTAACTCCCCCAAAATATTCATCATATCATGCCCCCATTAGCATTTAGAGTTGGATAATATAGTGTCACGACTGAATCCATCACGTGCTTGGTAATGGTGATATTCTGATTACCTATTGGGTGTGTACCTGAGTCCACGAGCGCGTATTTTCTTACTACAACAAATTGACTCTAGGGATAGGAAGTGCTTGATTTTCACTCCTTTGTGCTTGATGTGTTTGAATCACTTTAAACTGACACTAAAATGACATTAAAAAAATCGGACATTGACATTTTCACCTCGAGATTGCGCAAGTTGGTCCAAATTTTACTCAAAACAAGTGGCAAACTGTCCCTGTTATACACTATCATTTTCACTTACCAAAATTGTCGTATGAAAAAACACTGAAAGAATAACTTGTTTGGGAACCTAGGGATTATCCTATGGGAACTTGGGAATTATCGTATGAGCTTGCATCATAAATCACTCAGTTACCTCGATCTTTGGTATCTGCACTTCCTGTCTACGTGGCTAGAATTAACCATAGTACTCTATCACAACATTTGTTAGTTCTTTATCAGTTGGCTTGACTCATCATTGTCTCTCATCCTAATTTATTGAATTATCTTACTTACCATACATTATCTCATCGAGAGTCAATTTATAATGAGCCAGGTCAGAAGTGTTTCCCAACAGACATTCAAGTCTCAAAACACGATACCTTGTACCAAGCTCAACACATCTATTACCAAGTTATGAGACAAGTGATCATTTGGAAATATTTGGCATTGACCTATCAATCTATTCAATCTAAAGTCTTAACTACAATTGTCTTTCATGGTACAAACTAGAAGCCAACAACAAAAAGTCGATCTTGATTCAAAGGGAAAAGCTATTGACTATTCTACTCTGGGGCCCTCATCCTCTCAACAACCAAGATCTACTCAAAGGATTCTGAACCAAGATACCCCAAAAACCTATCAATAAATCCCCTTGTTTCAAACATCAATATCCCAACATCAATAGACTCATACTACACATCAAAATACATCAACAATGTTAGCCTACAACTAGAGATCTGGCAAAGAACGACAAAGTCACCACACTAGTGTTTCCTCCTAGGTTGAGGAACCTACTAAAGAAGAAATCCAAATATGTCAACAAGACAAACATTTTCAAAAGATGACGCAAATCCTTATGCAGATGGACAAGGATAGATGCTTTATGCACCTAGCATCTACAAGCGTCAAACTTCCTGACGACTTTGATATCAAAGGACTTATACAACAAGAGGAAGAGTCTCTCATCACCATTCTCAATCGACAATTGCAAGATGTGAGATGTGAACTTAGAGAGTTGAAAAAGGTGAAAGAACAAACCTCTAACAAGTACTTGTTGGAATCTATATGTCCCTTTCTGTTTGCTAAAAACTTACACATGCCTCCATTTCCCCCTTAGGTTGAAATTTTTGAAATATGACAAATACAATGTGGAAGGTGACCCTCAACATCATGTGAGGGAATTCTACGCTCTCAGCATGGAATTTATGCATGAAAGGACATATCTAATGCGGCTATTCACACAGAACCTCAGTGGCCAAGCCTTAGAATGGTTAATAAAACTCTCGCCTGATATTCAAACATTCGATGAACTGGTCCAAAAGTTCATCCAACATTATTCTTACAACATATCACATATGGTCACTATGTTGAATCTATGCAATACCAAACAACATAATGGTGAACCTTTCATCAAATTCCTTCAAATATGGAGAAAGATATTTGCGAGATATCCACGACAAATCTCAAAAATTGACATATTCATCAACAATTTGGTACCTGAAATGAATTACGTGATTTAGATGCAAAAGCATACTGCCTTTAGTGAGTTGGTGGAAAGCGCCATTCGCATCGAGGAGGTTCTTGTAAGAAAAGATGAACTCACCTTGTATAAACACACTAAATCCTACAATGATCCTAATAATAACAATGGCAAAGACAAAAGCAAGTATTGGAACAAAAACAAGAATGTGGTCAATGACGGAGTGGTTGACTCATCTTAATTCAAGTCTAAAGAACCAGTGTTCAATCTATCTAGCAGTATTTGTTAGAGTAATCACTTATTAATTAAATCATGTTGATTTAAATAGTTAAGTTGTTTTATTACTCTTTAGTGCTTAAGCTTTCTCTTAGGTGCATTAATAATTAATTATTTTATTAATTATTAATGTGCAAACCTAGCTTTTACTTTTTAGGGTTTTGTTCACCTTTATAGGTTGAACCTTGTAATTCTTTTTTAATTAATTCAGATTATAATTTTGCTCTCACATTTTGAGTAACTTTTGAGTTCTTCATCTTTTTCCTTCTTTATGCTTTCTTCCTGTAATAGGTATTTTGCATGCAGTTGTTCTTGGGTGTAATCGGATCAGTATTTCTCATATCCTTTATGGTATCAGAGCCCCTCTGCTGTTGCATGTTCTGGAGTGTTTAAAGCGTGTTTTTCAAAGGAGAAAATCTTAGCTTTCTCGAGTTTTTTGTCTTCAATCCGTGAGTGACATTTTTTTGAAGCATTTTCGGCCCAAACAGACCTCACCATTGCATCCAGAAGGCCCGGGAAAGTAAAATTTCATATAAATTTTGTCCATTTTGGACACAGTTGAAATTTGGGCCCTATTTTTGCATTCAAAGCTCTTGGCACATTTTTCAAGGCAAAAATCTGCCTTGGTTTCCATGCCATCTCGATTTCTCTATAGCCTCATTTTCCATGCCGCCTCATTTTCTGTGCCATCTTGATTTATGTGCCATCTCAATTTCTGTGTCACCTCAATTTTTGTGCATAGAGGAGAGAGAAAATAACTGCCATTTTTTAAAATATTTTTTACAAAAATATAAAGTTTTTTTAATGTTTTTTTCTTTAATAAAAAAAAACCATGTTTTTTTGTGTGTTTTTTTATATATAAAAAAATATATATTTTTTTTTAATTATTTTTTTTTTCAAAAAAATAATTGTTGTTTTTTTAATTGTTTTTTTTCAAAAAAACAATTGCTGTTTTTTTTAATTGTTTTTTTTCATAAAAAAACAATTGTTGTTTTTTATTATTTTTTTCATTAAAAAAATGACATTTTTTTCTGCCAAATTTGGTGGGAATTTTGGAGGCAGTCTAGATTTGGAGGATTTCGCCAGTTTAGTCGGGCTTCGCCATTTTTGGCTGAGGTTTCTTCCGGTTGATTTGTTTTTGACCTACTGACACTATTTTCGCTCTATCTAGAGCATACAGAGGTATTTTTCCAACTTCTTTATATTGTCGGAAAGCTCTTTCTGAGGTCTTTCTGATGATGGAGGTTGGGGTTTTGGTTTCTGCCATTTTGATAGTGTTTTTTCTGTCAAAGTCTGATGTTTGGTTTTGCCTTCCGGGAGCCATATCTTGCTCATCCGGACTCTATTTTTGGCAAACCAGACATCGTCGAAAAGTTGGTTCAGTGAGTTTTTCAATTGCAGGGGTCTTTTATCAAGATTCTTCTCCAGGTTCTTTCTCCTTCGAGTTTTTATCTTTCACACTCTGGCGGATTACTTGGGTTCTACAGGTCCTGGGATCTCTTCTTCTGTTCTTCTGGCTCACTCTTCTTTCTGACTTCTGAGCATTGTATGCTTCTCTTCTGTAGAATTCTCTTTTCTATAAATGCACTGAGATAAAGTGCCTGCTTTTGCATATCTGGGATTTGGATCACCTTGTGTTTGTTTGTACTCGCACTTTGTTATAAAGTGCCTACTTTTGCATATCTGGGATTTGGATCACCTTGTGTTTGTTTGTACTCGCACTTTGTTATAAAGTGCCATGGGGGGTTATGATGTTTTGCCTTTTGTGCTCATCCACCTTTGTCAAGTGAGAATACCTTCCATGACATTAGCCCATGATGTGTGTCGGTGACACCGCCCTTTATCCTGTGCTTGTTCTTCTATTGCATTGTTGGTGTTCCTGATTCTTCTTCCTACAAATGTTTCTGGCATTGCATTTCAGTGTTCCTGTCACCCTCTCCTTGTTCAGCATTTTGGGGGGGGGTTCACCTGTTGGCTCTATTGCTTCCTCGGTTTGGTTGAGTGGTCTACATATTCTATTTTTGTTTCTATGTACTAGGCAGATGTAGTGGCTAGGCACCTATGCATTCTGGTGAGATGGATCATCTACTATATAAACACTCGTTCATTCCTACTTTTGGAGGTCACCTCTTCAATTGATCAGCTCTTCAGACTTTGTCTTCTCTACTTGGTCATGCACTATTTCAGTGGGGGTTCCAGCTGTTACTTCTGACAGTGTTTGCAACTTCATGCTTCGGAGATGCTTCTTGCTCTTTCTTGTTCCTTTCTTTGGGACTTTCGCTAGACTAGAGGCTTTGTTTCCTTCATCTAGTTCATCTCTTTTTGGGGTAGAGTTTTTCCCATTGTGTTTTCCCTATTTCCCCGCTTTACAGAGATTTTGTTGTACTTGGGTACCTAATCAGGCCTTGTTGTCGAGACCCATCTTTCCTGCTTTCATAGTTGTGCTAGGTTATCTTACCTCCTGAGCTTCGCTTAAGGGGGGGTGTTAGAGTAATCACTTATTAATTAAATCATGTTGATTTAATTAGTTAAGTTGTTTTATTACTCTTTAGTGCTTAAGCTTTCTCTTAGGTGCATTAATAATTAATTATTTTATTAATTATTAATGTACAAACCTAGCTTTTACCTTTTAGGGTTTTGTTCACCTTTATAGGTTGAACCTTGTAATTCTTTTTTAATTAATTTAGATTATAATTTCGTTCTCACATTTTGAGTAACTTCTGAGTTCTTCATCTTTTTCCTTCTTTATGCTTTCTTCCTGTAACAGGTATTTTGCATGCAATTGTTCTTGGGTGTAATCAGATCAGTATTTCTCAAATCCTTCAGTATTCAAGCCGCTAAGAACAACACGAATGTTTTGTCACCACTCAAGAATAATCCAGACGTATAGAAGGACAAAGCATCCTAGATACCAAAACCCAAGTGAAATTTAACTCCTCTTGGAGAACCTCTCGAAACCACATTAAAAACTCTAGTGGCTCACAAGATCATCATGATACCAGATTCAAAGCCTTGGGAATCAGTGGTTAAACATAAATGGTGGAATGACAATCCCTTCTGCGAATATCATAAAAACAAAGGGCACTTAACTAACGAATGCATGAAACTGAAGCATGTCATCCAAGACCTTATTGATAACAAGACCATCATGGTTGATGGGCATCAGTCAAACGACGATCAAAAAGCCTTTAAGCAACCCTTACCCTCATATGAACAAGGGGATTCCTCAAAAAACCAAGGAGCTAAAGTAAATTACACCTATCCCAATGATGACAATGTGATTCATATGCTTGAACCATCTAACCAATGAGTTAATGTGATTATCGTTAAAGACAAAAAGGAGCCTAAATTTTCTAATGCACTAACAAGGAATAAAGCTAGGGTTACTCTCAAGGAAGTGGCTTCATCGTCAAAAAAAACTATGACATTAAAACCCTCGACATCAAAGCAAATAGTCACATCAATCCCAACTGCGAACTACAGCTTGGTTGATCAATTGCAAAGAACTCCAACCTAAATTTCCATCTTGGAGTTACTTAAGATCTCACCATCACATAAGGAGATCCTTGAAATGACTCTTTCAGAGATAATTGTACCAAAGGACCTTGGTGTTGATCGGTTCCAAACTATGGTAGGCCATCTAAATTCGCTTCACCACCTATATTTTTCAGAAGAAGATGATAAATCATTGAATCATCCACATAACCAAACCCTACACATAGAGGTCTTGATCCATAAACATAGAGTCAAACACGTCTTGATAAATGGAGGTGTCAGTTTGAACACTTGTACTCTTAAGATTGTGACCGCATTAGGTTTTTCAGAACACGCTATAGATCCCAGAAGAAAGATCACCATAAAGGCCTACGATGAAGAGGAATGGTCATCAAAAGGATTGGTTGTGCTACCTATCAGGGTTGGACCCATTGAGAGAGATGTGATTTTCCAAGTGTTGGATTTACCACTATCATATAACATTCTATTAGGGAGACCATGGATTCATGACATGCAGGCGGTCCCCTCAATATATCATCAATGTGTAAAATTTCCACATAATGGAGTGGAGGTTTCTATCTCGGCAGATAACATATACTCCTGTAACACTCTGAAACAAGAAGACATCGTGATTTTGCATAATAAGGAAGCATCAACTGAGCAAGGATCTGAAAATTCCCTGGTGACACTCATGAAATTTTTTGAGGAGAAATTAAAAATTACCAACACATGTATGGGAGAGTATCCAATACACTCTTCTCCCTCAGTGGAAAATCTCCCCGCATCTCCTAGATCTTATGGCATTCCCTCATCATCATTCAAGTCTACTAGCACTAAGAAATTGGAAATACATGAAGGGACTGGTATGGTAAAAGCTCATGTGCCTCTCTCAGGAGAAAATGAAGAGAAGGTTCTTCTTACCTGGATTTATAAAGGAGAAGAGCATGATCAAGAAGTTAAACATGTTGAAATATCCTCACGTAAATACGGTAAAGGATATCAACTCATGCAATGAATGGGGTATTATAAAGGAAAAGGACCCCTAGGTAAAGATAAAGGGTTAACATAGCCTATACACGTGGAATTCAGGAATCCAACCGACAAAAAAAGGATAGGATATAATTAACAAAGCTTTCATCCCTCCTCTAGCAATAGCCCTATGAACAACCAATCAAAAGATTCTGATGATGAGACTGAAGAAGAAGCAAAGGTTACCTAGTTACCATTTGAAAGGCTATTACATATACAAGCAAAAAATCCTCATTGCCAAGAGGAATTGTATATCCCATCTCAATTCAGAGACCCCCTTGAACCAAATAGCTCAGTTCCCCAACCATTGCTTGATGCAAATCAAGTGACTGAGGAAGAGGTAGTAAACTCACGAGATGCGTCAAAAATAGAAGCCAAGGGTGAACATGGTGAGAGACACCCAAAATGGGGGCAACTGGTTACTATTTCTCACATACTATATCTACCACACTTCCTAGATGCAAGGGTGCATGCCATTGAAGTATCCCCATCCCACCTCATGTCAGTACAAGAAGGTGTATAACAAGTCATAGTGCAAGAAGATGAAGATGACCTAGAAGAAGGCAGCTCCAGTGGAGACGAAGGAGTCTTCATGACCATAGTGCAGTACCTAGGAAGATCTGATGACAGTCAGACTGACTCTCATGAATATGAATTTGGTAAAGGTACAGAGAATGATCTAGAAGGAATACATCCAAATCAGGGGCAACTAGTTGCTCCTACTCATGTTTTAGACATGCCTCATTCTGTGGGGACAAGTTCCAATGAATATGAATGAGATTCTCTCTCAGATACTATAGTATATATTTAAGTGGACGTTATCCATAAGTACGCACCTCAATTTGAACAAGGAGAGAGTTTAAATGCTACTCAAACAAATATCCTTCCTCAAAACATCAATTGGAACTTTGGAGATGATAGTAGATATAATCAAACTAGAGCTAGGTCCATGTCAAGAATTGAGATCGATTGTTCCCCTAAGAACGGTTCTAGAGTGACTGTATACTCGAGAGGAGAATCAAAGCACTCACGCTAGATCAAACGAGTTAAATTCACAAAATACTAACAATGACTCTAATAGTGAAGTTAGGATGCTTCGCGGTCTAGGGAGTCCTTAGAAGAGTAATGTGATAGATCTTCTCTTACCCATCAAAATTCTTGATCATGATAAAATTGTGCTATCCTTAGAGCCTAGCAGATTATTATCCTTATTTCATCTTGAACTTATTGAGTGGAACCCATGTGAGCCTTTGAACCTAATCTCTTCTCAAAATGATTACACTTTGGCATGTTACCTAAATACTATTGAGCCCCTCACTTCTTCCACCAGTGCAACGAGTGTAAGTATGATAGAGGGAGATATCAAGTTTCTCAGTCTAATAAAGAGAAATAAAAAGAAAAAAAAGGTCTGGCGGTGAAAACCACTTTGTGGCAGTGTCAGAACCAAAAATAGTAAAAATAAAAGGCATATCCAATGGTGAAAACCTCCCAGAGGCGCTAGAGGATGGGAAACTTGATATCTTACCCGATCACTTTCAACAACTATCTTCAGTGCTGATAGAATATACACAATCAATCAACCTGGGAACAAAAGAGGTACTTCAATTGATATATCTGGCACAATCCTTGTCTGAAGAGAAGAAACAATATTTTAACCATTTTTTCAAGAACATGATCAATTTTGCTTGGTCTTACTCAAACATGTCAGGACTCGATATAGACTTGATAATGCACCACTTTTTAATTGTTCTTGGTGTCAAACCAGTCAAATAGAAGCTCAAAAAGATGCACCCTCATGTAACACTATTGGTTAAAGTTGAGCTAGAGAAGTTATTGAAAGCAGAATTCATTCAAGCTATTGCATACGCCAAATGGATCTCTAACATCATGCATGTTTTCAAAATTGATAAATCAATCCGAGTCTGTACAAATTTCTGGGATTTTAACAAAGCTTGTCCGAAGGATGATTTTCCACTTCCCAACATTGACATGATTGTGGATCTTACAGCAGGATATGAAATGTATTCCCTTAAGGGCCCATTTGGTAGCTGGAATACGCCTGGAATTGGCATTATCTAATTCCCAGTTTTGTTTCTTCCATGTTTTTGTCCATCCAAAAAAATTGGAATTGGAATTTCAAAATTTCAATTTTGCCCCAAAATGGGCATATGCATCTTCCTCCCAAATAGGTGGAATTGGAATATTGATAAAACCAAATTTAATATCCCATCGAATTGTGACTTCTCCGAACCTTCATTCTGAAACACATTATGCACACACACGTGTGTGTGTGTGTGTGTGTGTGCATACACGCACGCACACACGTGTGTGTGTGTATTCCAGAATTGACTATATCTAGCATTTGGTACTCCAGCACCCAAACGGGCTATCTTTGACTATATTTCACCTACAGAAACTGTTGGTGTTTAAAACTATTATGCTATCTAAAGCCACCAATATGCCTTGAGACTGATGTTAGGAGTGGTTAGCTCCAAGTATGAGAGCTCTACAGGACAACTGGACCAACTATAGGGACAAGACTTCCCTCTGCACTTCTAGCTCTGCAAAACCAAGGTGGGTACACCTATCCAGACTAAACTCAATTCTTTACAACACCTTTAATCTATGGATTTGAACAACAGATAGATGGTAAGTAAGTACTAAATGCCAACCTAGCATTCATTGAATCTCCACTACCATGGGTGGGATAAGAAGAACAACAACTGAAAAGTAAAAAATTTGGTAATGAGTTTGATATAAAGTTTAGGGACATAAAATAGCCAAACCATTCAGATATGTACCTCAACAGAAATACTAATTCTAGATTAGTTCCTTATCCATTGGGCTAAATCCTAAATACAATATTGAAACTAAAACACCTTATAGGAAAAGATTCAAAGCCATAAACATAAGAATTCTCAAGATTACACACTACAAGATCCTCAAATAGGAATCCAAACTGAATCAATGTAATTTCAAAGGAATTAGTTTGACCTAAAATCAAATACCTAAGGAACACACATATGCATAAGCGAAACTTACACAGTGTGTCAGAAAACTTACAACTCGGTGAATAACACAAAGGAGAGACTTAATTCTGAGAAAACATATATTAAGTATGATGAAATTGATTCATGATTCAGTATGACAAGGAGATATACAATATGATAATATGAAAGAGATGAAAGAACTTTCAATTCTATCTTGACATAATCTAAAATTACATTTGTTGTTCTAGACTGGAAACAAAATATAAGCCTAATGCTCCTCAATATTTCTCCCAATTCTCCAGCCCCTCTAAATGGTCCTGAAAATTCCTTTATATCAACAGGAATGCAACAAGCATCCGACCATTTAGGTTTAGGGTTACAACCATAAAATGCAATCATTCAATTCTAAAAATAAGTTGAAACCCTAAAGTCTTCCCTTTGCCCTATGCAAATATGATATGGATATCACAGTCGTCCTCTGGATGTAAACACAACACATCTGATGTTGATAGGAAATCAAATTCATGACACCAAGGAATGTCCTCATTAATGAAGAAAAGACCAAGCGATGCCAAGAAGAAACAATCTGATCAAAAACCATAATTGTATCACTTCAGACATAAATACGCCCAACACTATCAGATCTCCATCCAAACATGGCTCAACAGGTGTGAAAATTTGACCCAAAAGATCAGATTGAAACATTTATGGCGCACTGAGATAAAACTCCTGTCATCGGGCATCAAAACCCTGCAGTAAAATATTTAAAATTTTGAATTTCTGTTGAAATGGTCATAGGTGGCGCCAAAAAAGACATCAACGATCAAGATTAAAACCTTTTCTCAACTTTTAAACAGGTTCATCGGTGAACCTTTAGTGACTCGGCCACCAAAATAAAAGAAAGGTTAAGTTTTCCCATCAAACTACATTGACGTCCACGTGGCAACATCCCATTGGGCCCTCAGAAACACCTATCCACTTTTTCCTGCGCAGGCCCCACATTCTCACCTAGTCACTTATATGGACACACGTCATGCATTTCGCGACCGCACAGTGCTTAATTTCCTCGCATCTTTCCTTTACGTAGTAGCAAAATACCATTGGATCTTGATCGATCTTAGCAGACCTATTCTGCCATTCATGCCACATGGAGCCATCTTATTTGCTGGAACTTCTGCCACATATCCATCTAACCTGGCCTACCACATGTCACACTCGCACTACTACGCGATCTGACTAGACATGTGCTGACTCGGACTACGCCATCATGCCTTGTTGTCACCTGGCAATCCTTGACCACGTCACCTGAGCATTTTCTGACTCAAGCCCACCAAAACATCCTTTCTATTCATCCAACTGACCACCCATGTCACTGTCCATCGGTTGAACCATGTGCCAAAAGGTGCGTGCCTTTTAGGCACTTAACTATTTAATGTTGGGATATAAAAATATCGAAGTTCTTCAACATACTGCCAATGTGGGATACAAGACTTAGGGCATTTTAAACAAAAATGAACCAGCAAAGGCACCAAGACCAAATCAATTGTTCTAACTCCACAGAGGCGACCCAAAGGGAACAAAAAATAACTGCAACAAGCCTCTGCAACCAACTCACGCGAAAAACAAGAAACACTCAGACACCAGAAAGCAACCCCGAGTAGCAAAATTGAGCGACATCACCAAGCAGCCTTACTGAGCGACCCAAGAAGCATAACCGAGCAATCATAGTGTAAACTAAGGAATAGGATAAATCAAGCACAAAGGTAAACCGAGCACCAGTACTGCCCGAACACTTCATCTTCAATTGCTGGTGTCATGAAAGCCCTAATTTCTTAACAATCCTAATAGTGGCTCTAATTGGGGATATATGTCTCTTGCAGGTATTATAAGGATCCAGATCTCTGAGACAAATTAGACCACCCAAAAAAGGAAAGGAAACCTAACTAACAACAGAAAAGCAAAAAAGAATATATACAAACACTCCTACTCGTGGAACCTTACTTCTTAAGAAAAGTAGAATTTCAAAAATTGTCCATGAACCGGCAATTCCAGAATGTTTCCAATTAAGTCCTTTGACATATATGAATCAGAGCCCCATTTGTTTTCAACTATATATGGTCCCAACCAAATAGGATCAAATTTGGCATGTTTTCCTCTGTCTTCTATTCTGGCATTCCACATTAAAACCATGTTATCGCATTCAAATTTTCTAGCAGTGGTTCTCCTGTCAAACAGATCTTTGGACTACAATTGCAATTTGATATTTCTATCATGTGCTTCCCTTCTTGACTCATCAAGTTGTATCAAATCCTCCAACCTAATCCTCATATCATCTTCTAGGTCATTTTCATATGCTTGGACGAATTTATACATTTGCAACAAGTTATTCTGTGGTAATCTGGCATGGATACCATATACTAAGTCAAAAGGTGCCCATCCAATGACCTTCTTTATTGTTACTCTATCTGCCCATAGAACAAGCTGCAATTTGGAATCCCAGGCCTTCTTGTTTGCATCCAACACTCTCTTGATAATCTTTATCAAGCTCTTGTTATTAGATTAAACCTGACCATTGCCTTGGGGGTGATATGGGGAAGAGTAAGAAATCTGAATCCCATATTTCTGACAAAAATTAATGAATTCCTCTTATCTAAAACGCATAGCATTGTCCACCGCAATGGTTTCTGGACAACCAAATCTAGTCAACATACTTTTCATTACAAAATCAATCACAACCCTACTTGTGGCTCTTTTAGTTGGAATTGCTTCCACCCACTTGGTAAAATAATCAGTTGCCATTAGGATCCATGAATGACCTCCACTAGATTTATTACGAATCTCACTTATGAAATCCAATCCCCATTTCTGAAAAGGTGCCTCAACTGTAATAGGCTTCAAGGGAAGATTCCCACCAAACTTTAACTTGCATGATAATCTCTGACAAGCATCACATTTTCTAACATATTGGTGAGCATCCTTGAAGATTTTTGGCCACCAAAAACCAGATCTGATAATCTTATGGGCAGTAGTCTTAGCCATGTAATGGCCACCACATATACCATCATGCATTTCTTTCAAGAGATCATCAAACCTGTCATGATCCACACATTTGAGCAACACTCCTTCATTTCTCCTCCATCATAATTGTCCTTGAATTATTGCACATCTCAGAGCATGCAACTTGATTGTTCTCCTTTTATTATCACTCGTGTCAGAGGGTAGCACCATCTTATGCAAGCATCCAACAATGTCTTTGCACCAATCAAAACAATCCATATCACAAATATAAGGTCTCTGCTCTTCTTCTAACATATCAATATGATTTGCATCCAAATTGGTTTGAGCCATGAATTTAGCAAGTCCTAGACCCCTCACCAACTTAGTAATATGGATGTTAATATTAAACTCTTGGATCTTGTTGATCCACTTGTATCTCCTCCCTAAGACTTCTTGTTGAACTAAAATGTCCTTCATAGCAGCACTTGGCACATAAGCAACTATGGTTGCCCCTACCAAATAACATCTGAATGCATTTATAGCTTTGACCAAAGCATAGGCCTGTTTCTCCATAATATCATATTTCAGCTCTGTTGCCTGCAAGGACTTACTGAAAAAGGAAATAGGTTGCTCATAGCCCTATGAATTCTTCTGCAATAGTACTACAGCAATAGTGTTATAAGAAGCAAAGGAGAAAATATGAAGTGGCTTAGTATAATCAAGGGTCCTCAAAATAGGGGCATCTTTAATAGCCTACTTAATATCTGAGAAAACCCTACATGCTTCTTGAGTCCATTCCACTTTGGCTCCTTTCTTCATCATCTTTGAGATTGGCAAACTAGTCTCTGCAAAATTAGTAACAAACCTCCTAAAAAAGTTCACTTATACAAAGAAAGACTGAATGCCCTAAACATTTTTGTGTTGAGGGACTTTATCAATTGCACTTACCCTTTTAGGGTCAATCCTAACTCCATCTTTAGAGACAATGTGTCCTAAAATATTTCCCTCTGTTACCCCGAAAACACATTTCTTTGGGTTAAAGGAAACCCATACTCTAGGGCTCTTATAAAAATCTTCTCAAGATGATCACAGTGTTGATCTTCTTTTGATGAGTAGGCAGTAAGATCATCTTGATATACTACCAAAAAATTGTTTATAAAATCTGCAAATGCCACATCCATAGCTCTTTGGAAAGTAGCTCCAGCATTTGTCAAACCAAAGGGCATCCTGACATACACATAAGTTCCCCAGGGTGTGGTGAATGCAGTCTTGAACTGTTCAAATTCCTTGACCTTGACCTGATTATATCCTCGAAAGCCATCCAACATAGACATCATTTCAGACCCTGTGACTCTTTGCAACATTGCTTCCATATTGGGCAATTCATAATTATCCTTCAAAGAACTAACATTTAGATTTCTGAAGTCTACACACAATCTGATATCTCCATTTTTCTTTCTTACTGGCACCAAATTGGATACCCAAGTTGAATGCCTTATAGGCTTTATAATTCCATCATCCCTCATCTTTTTTAACTCATCTTGCATCTTGGGTGCTGGAGTGGGATTAACAGGTCTTACCTTCTGTCTGAAAGGCTTAGTGCCTTCTTTTAATGGAATCTCATGTTGAAATAAATCCTCTTTATATGCCTTTAAATCATCATAAGACCATGCAAAAACATGTGTATATTTCCTAAGAAGATTTACCAATGAATCTCTAAGCTTGGGGGACAACTTCTAACCAATATATACCTTTTTAGGATCTTGATTGGTTCCCAAGTTTATCTCCTCCAAGTCTAAGGGTTTGTTGACCATGCTTGCTGATAAAGATTTGTCTTTGTTATCAAAAGCTCTTTCAAGTACAACCAAACCTTTGGGTACCTTATTTGATTTCAATTGGAGAATTTCCCTTCCAAGAATATTATCCTTCCCATCTATGGTCTCCACAAAACCGGTAAAGTCCACCTCTTTATCACCAAAGTTTGATTCACAAGATATGAATCTCAAAATATCCATGTCATCATCAAAGACCTGCCAACTTTCAACATTGTTTGGAATGGATGGTCTAGATTGGATCTCTATACTAGAGATTCCTGCAAAAGTAATGTCTTCAGGTCTCAAGGCAATATTAGCCAGCAAATCTGCCATCTTTTTTTGACTTATATCCATCCATTCAATGCCAAATGCATCAAAGTTTTCAATTTCATCCCAAACAACATTCCTATACTGTTTTAGCCTCTAATTCTTTGAAGCATACCTAGATCTTATTTGAGAGACCACCAATTCAGAATCCCCAATGACCCTAATACATTTGATCTTGTGTCTTGCAACTAATCTCAATCCTATTAGCAAAGCCTCATATTCTGCAATATTATTAGTACAAGTAAATAGTAGAGAAAATGAGAACTTGTATGTTTTACCACTGGGAGCTATTAGTAACACTCCTGCACCAGCTCCTTCTTTTGAGTTTGCACCATCAAAGTACATTATCCACAAATCAATTTTATCTACAAGATTGTCCTTTTCCTCTGATAGCAGCATATGTTTGACATCCTTCTCAATTTTACTGTCTTGCACTCGAAAAGATCCAATGTCAGTATCCAAGAAATAGTTCATTGCTTCATCTTCACTCTCCTCAATCATTTGAGGAGTTCTCACTTCCCTATATACCTTGACATTCTTACCAGCTATGTCAAAATTTGCAAAGGACAAATCACATTGGATACTTCCTCCCATTGAGGCACTCCATTTCCTAGAAAGCAACATTCCATATTGAGGTGGAATGTCGACTACTAGAACACTCATTGTTAGTATCTTTTATGTAAATGCAGCAAGTGTATAGGGCAAAGCCTTAATAGTACCTATAACGGGTACTTCTCTTGAATCCATTTCTTGACATCTCCCATGTGGAGTATCTACCTGCAGTCCCATTGATTTCAATATTTCTGCAGGCATGACTGTGTTTGATGCCCCTTAATCAATCATACAATTCTTGAGCATCTTACCATTAATAATTAATGTTAAGAAAAAGGGATCCACAGCTCCTAGAGGTGGAGTGACATGATTAGTATTTAGGAAAATTTGAGGGATCTTAGAAACAATTTCATTTGATTCTTTTCCTTTGGTATCAAGCTTCTCCTTACTGCTCTTTTTCTTTTCATCCATTTCTAATTTCAAAGTTCTTGTGGTAGAAACACTATTCATCCATGGTAAAGTTGTCTCCTTGTGTTCAAGAATCCTCATCATTTCTAAAAGTGGAACTCTGACTGTGATTTGTGAAATCAACTGTCCCATGTCAAGAGGAGTATACTTGATGTCAGCAATATCTTGCTTGGTAATAACAATACCTCCATCCTGATTTTGAGTAGGCAAACTAGGTTCAACTTCTTTAGCATCTCTTTGAATAGGAGAGACATTCATCTCTGGTGTCTTCAATTTAATCTTATGAACAATATTTGGATTGCTTGGCCTATCCTTCGTTCCTACCTTTATCCTTTTCACATTATCATCAGTTTTTTTCTTTTTATGGTGTCAACCTAGGGTTTGCTTTTGTATTTGTGATGAACATACCAACTGGTGTACCATATGCACTACCAACTGTCCTATTTATTAGATTATACTTACTCTGTGCTTGAGCAACCAAGTTCTCTGTAATTCTAGCCCTTTCTGCATCTGAAGGTCTTCTGGCCACAAAAGGCTCTTTTTCTCTTCTAGCATTACACCTGATTTTATCAATGTTTGCTTCCTTTTCCTTAGATGAAAAAAAGATTTTTAGCTTCAGCTTGATCATCATACTGCTCTTCGTCTTATGAAAATAACTCCTGACTTTGACCTTGGTCATCAGACTCTTCACTCTTGAAATCCGCAAAAGTCATTGCATTCCCAACATCATCATATAATTTGTTTTCCTCTTCCTTTTCTTGTTGAGTCTGACTTGGATACATCTTCTGAGCAATAGCACAACTATTTGGATTGTGTGGGGATTCACACTCATCACACCAGTAATCCTCACTACACATGTTAGCTGAATTTCTCTAAAGAGGATCAGGAGTATCTTTGTTTGGCCTTTCTGTCCTTTGCAGAATAATGGGCTTGCCATCCTTCCATTGGGTGTTGTATGGGTAATTTTGCATTATAGACTGCTGACTAAAATTATTGTAGGATTGCCTATTGTTATTAAGAGCTCTTGGATTTTTAATCTCTTCTGACTTTACGTCTTTTATTGCATTCAAAATCTGTTTCATATTGACCTCTTCTTTAGGCTTAGCATTTGAAGGGTTATCCAACTCCTTTCTTGTAGACTTCCAATCATCTCTCCTACCCAATTTCCTGGATACCCTCCTATTTGTTTCTATATTGATAGTTGTTTTACAAGCATCTCTTATAGTCCTTGGGTTCTTCTCTCTTAGGAGGTATCCCATCGTAGAATCAAATGCATTAAGATAATTAGCTAGACAAACTTTGTCATCAAGTCTCATAACCTGAAAAAGTTTATGCATAGCTCTTTGAAATCTTATGTTGAACTCTGCAACATCTTCATTCTGATCCTTTTTTATATTGTTGAATTCATTCAACATGAATCCCTCATTGGTCTTATCACCATATTGCTCCTTAAAGCAATCAACTAGCTCATCTATTGATCCTATAGAATTATAGGGTAACCCTCTAAACCAGTCCCTAGCATCCTCTACTAAAGATTGAATAAACAATTTCATTAATACATCCTCATGTGCAATGTCACAATCGTCCATCATGTCCTTAAACTTTTTTAAATGTTCTTCACATGTAATTACATTATTCCTGGGGCAGCAAATTTGGGAAGCTTATCTCTAAGTTTACTTGGAACTTCATTAGGATAACCAAGGATATTATGAAAAGAAAATTGCTTGTGCCTTTCTGCATGAATGGACTTTCCTTGAAATGTAGTGTTGTCTTGAGAAATAGAGGCTTTAGCATTTGATGTTGTAGCTGCTTCAGCACCAAGATGAACAGGCCTTGTTGTTTGTCTAAGAAAAACGGCCTTCTTCTTCATCTCCAAAGTAGCAGCCTCCAATTCTGCCTTCTCAAGTTATTTAGCTATAATCTCCTTTTCAACTCTAGCTCTCTCAAGATCCATGTCTAATTTAGACATCTGATTTGCTGAGCCTTTGAGATTTTTTGGCTCACCTATTGTAACCACTGCCACTCCTTGCTTTCCCTTATCTTTAGGGCCTTGATGATCAACAACTTGAGTAATGAGAGGCTCCTCATTATTGTAAGGCTCATATAGATAACTCATTGCATCCATGTTCAACAATTGTCTCCTTAATTGCTCATTCCTGATCATCTTTTGTCTTATAATATTTTCCTTTTATTTTTCTCTTTGTTGCCTGAGAGCAAACCTCCTTTGGATTTCTTTTCTCATCTCAGCAGCCTCTTCATCAAGATCCTCTGAATTTGGGAGGGTGGTATCTGATTCCTCCCCTTCTCTTTCATCGGGAGAGCTATGATCTTCATTTGTACCTAATCCCAAATCTGCACCCTCTTCATATTCAGATACATTACCTTCCTGGTTGCGTTGGACTGGTCTTCCTTCTCTAATGTCCTCCTCTCGCCTCCTATTTTGAGGGAGTCTTCTGTTGTCTTTCATTCTTCTTGGTTGATCAATATTAGATGTAGTTAGGATATCGCCCCCCAACGTATCTTCAAGATGTTTCTTTGACCAAGCCCTAGTACTTTTATAACTCATAATGGAAAGTGTGTGACAAAATGATTTTTAATACTCAGCACTGCTGCAGAGATACTTCAGAGTCGCCACCCAACACAAGTTGGGATCACAATACTAACAAATATGAATAATTGCAAATAGAGAACTCACAAGATAAAATAATGAGAAAGGTGAGTCTTGAATAACTCTATGCTATAAACAGTAGAATACCAGAGATTCCTTGAAAGGTTTAACAAGACTTTTACTTCTCTGTCCCCAGCGAAGTCGCCATCTTGTTGGTGTTTAAAAATGTTATGCTATCTAAAGCCACCAATATGCCTTGAGACTGATGTTAGGATTGGTTAGCTCAAGGTATAAGAGCTCTACAAGACAACTGGACCAACTATAGGGACAAGACTGCCCTCTACACTTTTGGCTCTACAAAACCAAGGCAGGTACACCTATCCAGACTAAACTCAATTCTTTACAACACCTTTAATCTCTGGATTAGAACAACAGATAGATGGTAAGTAAGTACTAAATGCCAACTTAGCATTCATTGACTCTCCACTACCATGGACAGGATAAGAAGAACAACAACTGAAAAGTAAAGAATTTGGTAATGAGTTTGATATAAAGTTTAGGGACAGAAAATAGCCAAACCATGCAGATATGTACCTCAACGTAAATACTAATTCTAGATCAGTGCCTTATCCATTGGGCTAAATCCTAAATACAATACTGAAACTGAAACACCTTATAGGCAAAGATTCAAAGCCATAAACATAAGAATTCTCAATATTACACACTACAAGATCCTCAAATAGATATCCAAACTGAATCAATGTAATTTCAAAGGAATTAGTTTGACCTAAAATCAAATACCTAAGGAACACACATGCATAAGCGAAACTTACACAGTAAATCAGAAAACTTACAACTCGGTGAATAACACAAAAGAGAGACTTAATTCTGAGAAAACATATATTAAGTATAATGAAACTAATTCCTGATTCAGTATGACAAGGAGATATACAATATGACAATATGCAAGAGATGAAAGAACTTTCAATTCTATCTTGACACAATCTGAAATTACATTTGCTATGTCCTAGACTGGAAACAAAATATAAGCCTAATGCTCCTCAATATTTCTCCCAATTTTCCAGCCCCTCTAAATGGTCCTGAAAATTCCTTTATATCAACAAGAATGCAACAAGCATCCGACCATTTAGGGTTACAACCATAAAATGCAAGCATTCAATTCTAAAAATAAGTTAAACCCTAAAGTCTTCCCTTTGCCCTATGCAAATCTGATATGGATATCACAATCATCCTTTGGATGTAAACACAATACATCTGATGTTGATAGGAAATCAAATTCATGACACCAAGGAATTCCCTCATTAATGAAGAAAAGACTAGGCGACGCCAAGAACAAACAATCTAATCAAAAACCCTAATTGTATCACTTCAGACATAAATATGGCTAGCACTATCAGATCTCCATCCAAACATGGATCAACGGGTGTGAAAAAATGACCCAGAGATTAGATTGAAACATTTATGGCGCGCTGAGATAAAACTCCTGTCGTCAGGCATCAAAACCACACAGTAAAAGATTTAAATTTTTGAATTTCCGTTGAAACGGTCACAAGTGGCACCGAAAAAGACATCAGCGGCCAAGATTAAAACCTTTTCTCAACTTTTAAACAGGGTCATTGGTGAACCTTTAGTGACTCGGGCACCAAAATAAAAGAAAGGTTAACTTTGCCCGATCAAACTACGTTGATGTCCATATGGCAACATCCTATTGGGCCCTCGGAAACACCTGTCCACATTTTCCTATGCAGGCCCCAAATTCTCACCTGGTCACTTATCTGCACACACGTCATGCATTTCACGACCGCGCAATGCTTAATTTCCTTGCATCTTCCCTTTATGCAGTAGCGAAATACCGTTGGATCTTGATCCATCTAATCGATCTTAGCAGACCTATTCTACCATATGTGCCATGTGGAACCACCTTATTTGCTGGAACTTCTACCACGTATCCATCTAACCTGGCCTACCACATGTTAGACCTGCCACATGTCACACCTGCACTACTACGCGATCTGATTGGACCTGTGCTGACTCAAAGTACGCCATCACGCCTTGCTGCCACCTGGCGATCCTCGACCACATCACCTGAGCATTTTCTGACTCGGGCCAACCAAAACATCCTTTCTGTTCATCTAACTGACCACCCATGTCACCGTCCGTCGACTGAACCATGTGCCAAAAGATGCGTGCATTTTAGGCACTTAACTATTTACTCCTGGGATATAAAAATATAGAAGTTCTTCAACATACTGCCAATGTGGGATATAAGACTTTGGGCATTTTAAACAAAAATGAACCAGCGAAGGCACCAAGACCAAATCAATTGTTCAATTGTTCTAACTCCACATAGGCGACCCAAAGGGAACAAAAAATGATCGCAACAAGCCTCTGCAACCAACTCACGCAAAAAACATGAAACACTCAAACACCAGAAAGCAACCCCGAGTAGCGAAACCGAGCAACATCACCGAGTAGCCTTACCGAGCGACCCAAGCAACAACACCGAGCAATCATAGTGTAAACCAAGGAATAGGGTAAACCAAGCACCAGTACTACCTGAACACTTCATCTTCAATTATTGGTGTCATGAAAGCCCTAATTTCTTAACAGCCCTAACAGAAACATCACTTGGAGCTCTGCTAGCACAACATGATGAAACATGAAAGGAACAAGCAATCTACTATATAATCAAGACAATTGTTTCTTAAGAGCATAATTACACCATCATTGAAAAAATTTGCATGGTGATGGTATTTGCTTCTCAAAAGCTTCAACACTATATGCTAGCACATTCCATCAATTTAATTGCAAAAATTGATCCTTTAAAGTACTTATTAAACAAGGCAATTTTGACTGATTGACTCGCAAAATGGGTAATTTGACATTGAATACATAAATAGAAAGGCCATGAAAGGATAAGACACTGTCAATCATCTAGGTTTAGTGCCGGTGTTCTATTCATAACGCCCCAAGGATACAAAATTTTGAAAGCATATAAAATGATCTTTCCACGCACAAACAACATAGCTGAGTATGAAGCTCTAGCAAATGGACTAAAGTTGGCCATTGAGTGGAAGATCACAGAATTGCACATCTAGGGGGATTCTCAATTAGTGATCAATGATCAATATCAAACCAAGGGTGAGAAGCTTACACCGTATAAGAGGATGGTTGACGACCTAAAGAAGTATTTTGTGTTCATCACATTCCAACAAAAACCAAGGGAAATACTCCAACCCGCGTAACCAAATAATCCCTAATGACCTATCCCAAAATGAGAAACTCCTACAAGTGAGGTACTATTGGCCTTCCATGGAAAAATATGCTATTAAATTTGCTAAATCCTGCAAGAAATGCCAATTACACAATAACCTAATCCACAACCCTGCTCAAGAGTTGTTACCGTTCATCACATACTCACCATTCCAACAATGAGCATTCAACTTGATAGGACAAATATACCCCTCTTCATCTAGTAGACACAAATTCATTAATTATTACAACCACCGAATACTTCACTTAGTGGGTAGAAACAAGCATCTATGTTTATCTTAAACTACAACGTCTTGCAAAGGACAATGAATAAGTCGGGGAAAAACTGACATCTTCAATTAAATCGAGCTTTGTGGAAATTTTTTTACCATTAATATTTTGGATTACCTTCTCTCACCTATATGGATCACAATAGAAGAAAGTTAAATCAATTTGAATTATTTTTGTCTAACCAATTGCAATCCAGCACCATTGCACGGGCGAATTCTCAGTTTTCAGTCTCGGAAAAACCTCAATTTTCAAGCCCTAAAGCATTTACAAACTCATAGCTTTCAGGCAGCTTAGGTTTCACAAGCTTCTACAGTGAAACCCTAAGTATTTGCAAGCTCTCACTTTTGAAGACTTGTATTGTGCTTAAATGTCGATGCTCAGTGCCTAAATAATACTCTTCAAAAAGCAAATGATCGTGTCAACAAAGCGTGGTCACCTCAAGTTTACAGTTTACAGACTTGTATGAAATTAAAACGGACTGGTAATACCGTTCTGCACCCACAGAAACGCTACATGTAGGAATTGGGAAACTGGTCAAGTTTCAGCGATGCAGTCAATGAGATTTAGTTTAGCAGCAGGGGGGAACCTGTTTGCAAGATGCAAGATTAAAAAGATCACAATGGTCTGTCATCCAAAATGAATCCTCGAAGTTTTCCCATTTTGATGTGAATGGTTTTCTGTATTTTTAACTGTGAAGTAATTTTTACCACAACATTTCGGATCATCAGATAGGGTGTACAAACCAAAATAAGATAAAAGCAGAGGGTTGAAAGACTTGTAAAAAAACCAGAGCTCAATATTTTTCTATCAAATCTGAAAAAGGGAACATAGACTATATAGAAATGTCTCTGCCTTGTCACCGATACATCCTGGATAAAAGAGAATGATCAGAGCTAAAGGCAGAACCCTTTCAAAGAGTTTTTTTTCGCTTTTGCCTAACGATAGATTCCCCGTTCTGATAAAAAGTGCAGAAACGAGAAATTGCAATATCAGGCTTCATTTACAACTAGCAAAATAACTGAAATGCAAACATAGAAACAAGTAACCTCGTCAACCACAATACTACTCATTGTACTCTCATTTGCAAACAAATTTCACTCCTACCATTGCCAACGCCCAGACGAGCAATACCTGATAAACAGTACAGGCAGAAGCAATGTCTATGATACAAGTGAAACTCAAGACTATTAAAGACCCCAACGACCACAGAAAACCCTAAATCCTAAAGGGTAAAGTTGGCCGCCGCTCAAACCCTAAGTCAGTCCCTCGCAACTTAAAATACTTTTAGGGCCCGTTTGGTTGCACCCCATAACCGGGTTATGCAGCCCATAACCCGGTTATGGGGTGCAATTCCTTGTTTGGTGACCTCTAAA
>MU225467.1:988835-1005107 GCA_018584345.1 Thuja plicata | reverse complement strand
CATAAATCTATGGAATTGTCAACCTTTGTGGGTACCACAACACCCGTAGGGGACTCAATTAAAAAAACATATATTTTATTTAAAATATACTTTTATTTTAATTTTGTTGACCTATAAAAATCATACATGCAGGTTTTAACAGAAGGAAAGAAGAAATAAAAGCATTTAATTTTAACAGAGATGGAAGAATAAATAAAAGCTTGATCTCCTTCGTCTCTTCATATTTTGTCTTGCAACAAACATTATTTTCTTCCAACTGCAATACCATATACAATAATAACAAATAAAATGGGTAAGCATAGAGATTAAAATAAACCTTAATAGTTGTAGATAGAAAGGGAATAGAAATATGAAAGACAAACCCCAAATGCAATAGAAAATAAAACAATAAGCAAATCAGGGTAGAATCCACTTGAAAGCTCTTCTCAAAATCTTATTTTCAATCATTTCCCTACAAAACCCTAATAGCAAATGAAAAGAGAAATTATAAAACAAGTCTTAAGTTTTTTTATAAGGATTATAGGGCTTTCTTTAGGAGCCCTGAAATTGAGGGCTAAGATTAGGGTTGGTCCACTTGCAATTGCTCAATTTTTTTAGCAACAATTTGTGGAGTCAGTGGTCCCATAATTATCAATTTTTGTTGCTTGTTTTTTATTAGCCACCATAAACACTATGTTTAAATGGAATCATTGATAATACATTTTGTAGATATCATTTAGAAAAAAAAAATAGGAAGCAAATAAAAAAGAGGGAAATCAATTTGTGGAGTTGTGTGATTTTTCTTTGATTTTTTTCAATAAACAATTGTTACTTATTTCAACCCCACCCCACCCCCTTTTTAAATTTATTTTCAATTTTTAAGTTGTGGTTGCTCCACTAAAGTAGGGAAAGATTCTAATTCTTCATTTCCTGATATTTACAAATTTGCATCGGAACACTCCAACTAAGAGCCAATATGTTTCCGCAATCCATGAGATCATCTGCAAGTTATTTCTGTTTGATTATGTAAATATATTTGCATCAATATTTCATATCACACTTTGTGATCCATCATCGAGATGATACTAAGATAGAGCAAGTAGTAAGTGAATAAAGTAGCTGACTCAACCAACTAAAAAGAGGGGGAAAGGTGGAAGGAGCGAGAAAGGGGAATAAGGGGAATAACAATTGTCACAAGAAAAGACAAAAATCACAAACAAAACATAGTAAAAAAAGAAGAATAGAACCAAAATTAAAAAGGAAGAAAACCAATAAAATCAATGACTAAAACTAAAATAATACGAACATAAAAATAATATTAAATATTAAATATTAAAAATATGCACAATATTTGGAAAATAAAATAATAAAGACACAAAGAACAAAGAGAAAAGGAATGAACCTAATATAAAATAATTAAAGCAAATTGGATATAATATTAGGGAAAGAATAATAATTAATAATATATAATAAAAACCTACCTAATAATGGGCCTTTAAGGGTTAATCCTTCTTCTACCACAATAAGGACAAAATCTTGGAAGCCTCCAAATCAAGGGTGGATCAAAGTTAATTTTGATGGTGCTTCGAAAGGCAATCTCGAACCATCAAGTGTAAGATACATCACTAGAGATGATGAAGGTAATATTTAGATGATCAGAGCAAAGAGACTACCAACGGGAACTAACAACAAAGCTGAAAGTTTAGCGACACTATTAGCCATAAGGATGGGCAAGAAGACATAGGTTAGGAAAATACACCTGGAAGGGGATTCACAAATTTTAGTTAATAGTATAATTAAAGGTGAGTTTAGAGTATGTCATTTGAATAAACACATACACAAGATCCTATATGCTCAGTGCATTTGAGGAATTTAGAGTCTCGCATGTGATGTAGGAGGTGAGTGAAGTAGTGAACAAATTGTCAAAATTAGGGGTTTCTCTTTCAAAGCAGACAAAGGAAGAATTTTTTAAAGACTTTAGGTACATTCAAGCAACATCCTTCGATCAATGGATTTCTATAATTCACCAGGAGCGGAGTGTTGAACTTAGGATATGGCGAGGAGCACCCATCATGAAATTAGTTAATTGTAATATCAAAAGTTTATTGTTAATGAGATCCAAAAATGATACAATTAAATAAAGTATCAAGGAAAGGAAATTAAAGGTAAGTGTTAGTGATGTCGGGTTTCAATTAGAGGGTATAGATTTAATGATGGGTGTTATCACGATAGTGTCAGAAGGTTGAGTGATGATTATAGAAACGGGTAGAATCTGGAAGTTTCTAGAGTAGAGGAGACCTATTTCATTCAAAATTAGGATAGGTAGTGTGAAAATGACATTGGCGGACTAGTGAAAAGGAAAAGCATTGTGATAATGGGGGCAAACTTTTATCCTACCTTGCCAAACCAATTGCTTGCATTTAGGGTGAAATCACAGTTACAAGAATGAGGGGCATATTCAAATTTTATGACAAACGATTATGGGGCTATGTGGTTAAGTTTCTTGGGGATAGATATCTGAAGACCGATCTTCGTCCGTGTACAAACCTTGACATCTCTTCAATTTTCCTTGTGTGGGCGTTGTAGTTGGGTATTAGAGAGGAGGATTTGAATTCCATGAGACTTTGTGTGCGCCTAGAATGGGCTAGAGGTATGGTCCCCATTATGGGGAGAGTGGAGCCTGGAGTGGTAATTGAAACAAGGGAATAACCGTGAAGGGTTGTGGAGGGTGTGACAAGGGAATTTCAATCCTTCATATTGTGGAGATTTACTAAGCCTAAGGAGAAGCAAATAACGGATGCATGGGGTGGATGGGAGGAGTTGTTGGGATATATGCAAATGAAGGAGGAGGAAATTGCATGCCGAGTTGAAGTAGGGAAAAGGAAGTTTAAAACAAAACAAAGGAAATTGGTAGCTAAAGGCCAGATTATGGAGGGGGAGGAGGCTGCGAGAAGTGGACAAGGAAGAACAAAAAGAGCAAAATTGACACTCGCAGAGGAGTGTTTATTTCGATAGAGATCAGGGATGAAATGATGAAAAAATGGATGTGATGAGCGGTATCCAGATGGCTTCAATTTATGTTTGTGTTTTGTAGTAAGTTTTAGAATGGTTTACGCCCAATTTTGGTAATGGAATGGGCTTGATCTTTGAATGGAAAACTATGACTTTTGTGGTAGTTGTTCCCAAATCCTATATGTGTTTGGGCCTAGTCAACATATGTCATGCTTCTATGATCTAAATAGGTTCTAAGCTAGCCCAAGAGGCCTAATGTAAATATGTATATGCAGAATATGAGATAGTATGGGGAGAATGGTATAGTGGATGAAAATTATGCCAAAGATAGTGGCAATTTTGTAATTTTGAATTATGATATTGATTAAAAACTAGGGCAGATGGGGCATCTTAGTTTGAAGAGTTTATAGAATAGCATGGAAGAAGGCTAAAGATCTTCTTTGTCACAAAAGATTTTAGAGAGTGGTTTGGCTCATGTGACAAGATTTCCCATGTCAGTACAATGTGCAGAGTTTATTCTTGAGTGCATAAAATGTTACAATCTATATACTAGGGAAATTAAAATAATTGATGACAAATTGAATGCCAAGTTGGATAATGTCTCCTTCAGTATTATTTTTAGATTACCAACTAGATGTCAATTCGTGCACATAATCCAAGAAACTACACAAGAATATTTCCTTGAAAACAAAGATCAATGTCTTAACACTACTATGAGAAATTGGTTGCAAGCTTCAAAGAAGGGAAAATATCAGTTACCTAAAACCATTCATAGAAACCTCTTTGTGGAAGAGATATCTAACATGATTGTCTTATTGCACAAATTGATGGGCATCAGAGAATCTAGCAAAATTGAACCATGGATGTACTTCTACATATCTTTCATATGCAAAAGAAGTCGAATTATTGATTGGTAAAGCGTCATTAGTGACATTTTGCATGATCAAATAGTGTGTTTTGAGTAAAATCAATATTTTTGCATGACTTCTTACCTCATTTATGCAATTTTCACTATGATTGGCTTGGGTTAAATACCAGAGGAGTGTATACCAACACCACTCAAATATACAAATTTTATCCATAAATGCAACTAGAAGAAAGCTACAAACATTTCTTGAGAGTGAATGATGCATTCACAATGTTGACAACAAGAGCACTCCAAGGAAATATTGGATTAAGGATTTCCTCAGAAGTTGCAAATCACATAAAGTAGTATGGAAGTTATTTTATTCAATTCCAGAGGTTTACTTACTTGCGAGTTGGTGGGCTTAATGAATATACTTTCAAATTACCAAAGCATATGGAAGATAAACTCATCCTTATAGAAGTTTGCAGACAATGTGTTGCAACTCACAAAGAGTGTAGGAATAAGAGGAAGGATGGTATTGATTTTCCCATTGGTCTAAGCTATTATAATTGTAGGTCATTCTCAGATGCTCAAATATATTGAACACTCTTTGGTCAAAATTAATTTATATATTGGCACCATGAGATATCTATATGACAATAAAGATTTTGTCAAGAATAATTTCGACTTAGGTCCAAGTTACTATCATTTGCCAGTGATTGAAGACTCTTAGGAAAACCGCAAAGATGAATTTGAAGTGAGAAAAAGGTTCTGGATGCACCTCACTATAGAACAAATTATGAAATTTAGGTTAAAATTAGATGTGAGCATAAATGAAGATGACCATTCAAATGTAATAGATCACTTCTACTTTAATAAATTTTAATTGCTACCAATACCACTCATTAATTGGTCAAGTCATGAAGTAAGGGAGTTGCATGAAATAAATGTCCATATTATCAAGAGGGTGAAAGAATTGGTAAACAAGAAAAATATGATAGAAGTTGTTATGCCCTGCATCCCCGTCCCTACATTTTGTGTGCAAAATGTTGGGTCCCCCCTTTTTTTTTGCTTTTCTGCTTTTGGCTCTTGCCTTGTCTTTTTCTTTGTTTTCCTTTTTTTTTCCTTCTTCGGGGTTTTTCTTCCCCGCGGTTTTGCTTTGTTTTGTTGGTTTCTCGTGCCTCCGGGACCCCGGTCCCAGAGTTGGTCGTCCTTTGTCGGGAGTTGGATTCCAGACTCTGGGGTTCTTTGTCGTGATGTTCCCTTTCTTTAAGGTGATATCGTCGCATGGAATCCCTAGGCCCAGAGTCTGGAGGTCTGTCTGTCCAGATTTTGTAGAAGAAAGGTAACTTGCTTTTATCGCAGGTATAAATAGAAGTTACCTGTCATTTTCACATTTACCACGATTAAACACTTAAGCAATCAGAGCGATTTCAGAGTGATCTGCAGCAATTTAGCGATAATCCAGTGCTAATCATTTTGAGCATTTTCAAGTGATTGTGAGTGGTTGGTGGTGGCGAGTTGTGATCATTTGGCAGTAGAAGCTATTGCAGAGCTTTCACAGAGGTTTCCTTTCCTCTCCTTTCTGTGTTTTCAGGTTGGTGCCTTTCTTCCCGCTCGACTTTCCTTCTTTCTGGTTTTGTTTCCTTTTTGTGTTGTCTCATTTTGTTCTGTTTTGCATTTCTTTCTGGTTCGCCACCCGTTGGTGGGTCGGCTCTGCCAGAGGGTTGTCTGCCCTCTGTGCAGGTGTGGTCTAGTTTGTAGACGGTGTAGATAGTTGTAAGTATTTTGTACATTGTCTGGTTTTTTGTGAGTTCCTGCTCTGTGCTTTCTGTATATATGTAAATTTGGTGTATTTCTGTTGTATATCCTCTCAGGTTACATGTGTATATCTCCTTCAGCTCCGTTGTGTATAAGTGTGTATATTTTGTGTATATTCTCCTAGGTAGTCTGTTGAGCTCGCCGTTATGCATTCACTTCTGGTTCCTAGCCATGCAGGCTCGCTCTGTGCAAAATACCGCTTGGTTGAAACTTGGCTCTCAACCGGTTTCAACCAGGTGGTTTTCTCTCTCCTTTGTAAACCAGTCTGACTTGCATTTACATCCCATGCGCATATTTAAATTTGTCCAAATGGCCTTCGCTTTTCACGCATTCAGACAGTTGGCTCTGCCGTCATCGTCATAACTCCCATTTATTACTCACCCATGTGGCGCCCACATGGGTCTGACGGCTCACTTTTTGTACACGTCTACCAATGGTTACTTCCCCAGGCTTTGAGTTTCCTGCCATCACCCACCCCATGTCCTTTTACTAAGTAAGATAAAATTCCCGAACACAGATGTTGATTAAATTCCTAAGTTCGCAATATATGTATATGCTTCTCGGAGTTTATTTTGAACTAAGCTGACTTTTCAGGGAAAGCGGACACTGCGACGATAAGATCTCTGGACCCTAGAGTTTTTGTTTATCTACACGTTCTGATGGTCACCTTGTCATGCAGGTTTCCGAAGTAGTACTTTCAAACATGTCTGAAGCATCTGCATCTTCACCACCCAGGAGTCTGAAACTCCCGTCTATGGCAAGTACCAGAGCGGCAGTTAGATCCAAAATGGAGAAGGCTCTAGAAAAGATGCCTTTGAGCATGAAATATGTAAAAGACAGTGTTATCATGGGCTCAAGATTGATTCCAAGGTCCAACTCATTACCGACACCAGCGTCGGGACATGGCCCAAAATGCAGGCCTTGGTAAAGATGATGTACATCCAACGGCAAGTCGGGGATCCATTAGCCATCAAAATTGGAAACTTTGGGATCCTTAAAGCAGCTTGCTTCCCATGCTCCGTGCAGTCACCGGAGCTTATTCTCACGCTTGCGGCTCTTTACAACACATCTGTTCGGGCTACTATGCTCGCACCCCCAAAGCCAACCAGGTACCCCACTCCTTTAGTGTCTCTCAACCCTGATACCTTCCAGAGGAGCTTGGGAATCCCTCAATTCACCAAGCCAGTCGTGGTCACCTGGTTTGATGCCTTGGCCCAATTCAAACAATTGAAGGAGGCGGCCCGTATATATATGAACAACAATTGGCTCAAAGTCCCGAAGAGGGACCCCAAGAGGATGAAACTCGAGATCCCCAGGTCTGAATTCAAAGAGAGCTCATCCAAATGGGGAAGATAACACTATACTGAGTCTTTGGGAAATAGCATGCCCAAGAATTTTCTAGGTGGATGTATTACTTCTTACTTGGTATAAGTACAGTAGGGGAGTTTTTCGACTAGGCGGCCATAATTTCAAATCATGTTGACTCCCAGTTCCTTCAACTGGCCAAGAAGAAGTTTTATATGAATTCTTATGTTCTCTAGGCCCTGACATAGCAGAGGCCCCACACCAATGAGCTACTCACCGATGGCCTACTCGGGATCAGCCCAGGCCAGGAGGCCCCTTGGGACTACTTTCCACAGATTCAATGGGAGGCCAGTTTTCCCAATTTTTGTCGAGTAAATGACGCATTCGTTTACTACCACCTGCTCACACCCACCCGGGATGCAGGATACCGCCTGTCCATAGAGGTGATGAATTTGGTCTAGAGTTACAGACATTATTACATACAATTTCAACAACATACATACATAAGGGTGACCGGTTTCTCCGAGAAACCCTACTTGTTGCCCAAACATTGCGGGGACAAGATAATTCTCCTAGAGTATTGCAGGCATATGATGGAGCTGCATACCTTCTATGCCCTGAAGAAGGTAACTAATATTCCATTCCCAATCACTTGTGGGAATTATTCATGCAGTCCGGCTGCCGCCAAAGAAGCAGACAATGAACTGAAGAGCTATAACTTGGCGAAATTCTACTTAGCGCGGAAGTATTTTGATCCGCATGGCAAGATTGCGACGGCACTTCCCCAGGCATCAGAGCCCCACCAATACCATATGGAGGACTTGTGGGAAGACTGTCAGGATGACGTGGAGGTCTAGAGTCAGCACTACATCAGGATGACCGCAGGCATAATGGAAAGATGAAGCTCCAGAGATTCCCGGAGGACTTCTCAGACGTCGGCTCCACGATAGATCCCCAATACAAAGCAAAGGGGATTGATACAATGGCCCTCCCACCGGTAAACTAGGATGCCCAAGAAGGGCCCACCATTGAGGACTTCACCCGTGAGGTGGTCGAACGCAGCCATGCCTACTTCAAGAAGGTGTGCCCCGGGAGCGTCCGCTGAGCGGCTCAGCCAGTACCAAAGGAAACCCCGGGGGCTGAGACTTCTTCACAAGGAGCAGATAAAGGAAAATGAATAATGATAACTCCTCATGTGCAAGAAATCCCCATAAAGGAACAGCTAAAGCAGTCACTGGCAGCCTCCCAGCAGATGAAGGATAGCATAATCACGTGGCTGGCAACCCCGACGTCAATGGTTGGACCCATTCTTCCCCCTCCTCCCCTTCACTAGCATCCTTGATGGTTAAGGCAACAGGGGTGGACCCAGCGGAGCAAGTAGCAATAAGAGATGCGGGCCCGCCCTTGATTACCAAGAGAAGGAGGAGGCTTGCCCACAAGCCCAAGGTAGAGCCGAAACTGGGGATGCCCCAAACCCCTCAAGTTGAGATTCTTTCTTTCGACTCCCTAGAGCTGGAAAAGGAACCAGAGACTGTCGATGTCCCTACCAACCCTCCCCCACAGGATGAGTTCAATGACATGTTTGCAACCGACGAGTTCATAAATTTACGGGGGGCATCGACCAGACAGAAGCTGAAGTCCTAGCAGAAGAGGAAGCTAAGGAACAAAGACCTGCACAAGAATAGGAGGAACAGATGGAAGAAGAGGAGGTAGAGTAGGAGATCACTTCTGAGGTTCTAGAGATGCGAGATGCAGTGGTGGACCAGCAAAAGCAGAGTGAACAAGCGACATCCGCTGAGGGAACCGGACCTACGGGAGTAACCGTAACCTCAGCCGCCACGTTCCAAGTGCCACTCCTCGGAGCAACCTTCGGGCAAGTAATAACCATGACACAAACGTTAAATCTTGGCCCGGTACCTCCCCTATTGCCAAAGGATATATCAGAAGAAGAAGAGATCTTGGCAACAGACGCTGAAGAGCAAGAATAACAAGAAGAGAAAACCCCCATGACAGCTGATGAAGGTCCAGACAAAGCTGAAGATACAGGGGACAAGGCTGAGGAAATAAACATCGCTGGGGGAAATGTTCCTGATGAAGCCCAAGATAAAGAGAAAGGGGCGGGTGAGACTCACACCACTGAGGAGGAACAACAACAGGACACTAGGGAAGAACTGAAAGAATAGACTTTGGCGAATAAGCCACCCCTACCGCCTCAGTGGTTAGCTGAAAGAAAAAAGAAAAAGGCACCGTCCACCCCTAGGGCTCACCTCTCCCTGGCCGAGATGACGGTGCAGATCCAGGGCCCACCAAAGGCCAAGAAAGCTCGGACGGTTCATACTCTTCAAACCGGGTCGGGAGGAGAAATAGTTGTCGTTGTTGCAACACCTCCCCCAGACGCTGATGAGGCAACGCCCGAGGCCGAAGATTACGATATCACTGAGATATCACTGGGGAAAAGAGGTAAACAGGGTGAAGTGAACCTGTTAAAAGAGGTGACCATAGCCGTGGAGGCCCAAAGGATCAAGGCAGAGAAGGAAAAGACAATGAACCTTATGGGATTGCTTACTGAGCTGGCCAGGCCTATTAATGTCATTCCTCTGGAGGCCTCCACATCTGATGTGCCACTATCGCAGAGTGACATTGACTCCCTGTGAACAATGAAGAAGAAGGCCCAAGCGGTCGATGAGTGGGTCGCTCTGCAAGTAGGAAACACCTGGCATTTCCTAGTATCCACCCTTCCAGATTTATATGTGGCGTGACACGTTCTGCATCAGGAAGAAACCATCCTTAACATTTGGGAGGGTGATATGGAAAATTATGAGGCGTGGAAGGTAGAACTAGGAGATCCCCTCAGCCTTGGGGAGGAAATGGTCTCTGAGTCTGGGATTCTGGGAGAAGAATCATTCAATTTTGTGATGACCCAGCACTCCAGACTTGACCTCACATTGGAGGTACTCAAGCAACTGGTAGGGGTTTTGCACGATAAAGTCAACACAGTTTAGTATTCTTCGACTATGTACAAGGCATTTGTTACAAAGTTCTCCGGAGCTAACCCATTCAGCACTGATACATGCACTCCGAAGGAGTATGTTTTGGGTATGTTTGATGAATTAATGGAGTCCAAATATCAATCCCCGGAGGGACTGGACAGGACTCAAATGACAGGGTTAACTTGCATGGTCCTTAGTAGCCATGACGCGGCAAAAATGACCGATGAGTTCAAGAATAATGTTCTGGAGCTAGGGGAACAAATTGAAGCAGCTAAGTACCGGCGGTCTGGCCTCGGAGAAATTGATGAGGATGGAATCTCTCACCTTCTCCAAACCTTCAATGACAACAAGCAACAATAAATTTTCTCTGGAGGCCAGAGAAAACCCAAACACTTTGTATTCTTTATTCTTTCGGAACGTAAGTTCCCAGATCCTAAATTTTGTATTCTTTCAAGTGATCTGTGTCTCGATCCCTAAGGCCGACTGGTCACTTTTAGAAGTGGTTAATAAAGACTGTTAGAGGGTAGTTGGCTACATCAAGGAACGTCGGATCAACAATTGGTTTTCCGATAGATGATCTTCTCGAGGTGCCGCTTTGGATGTACACTTGGCACATTGGAGACTGGGCGCCACATTTCCCATTTATGAGGCATGTAGCCTTGATCCCTGGGATCAGATTTCTTCCTTCTCTTTCCCGGCTCTCTCCTCGAAGCCGATTCTTCCACTCTACCTCCTTCTCTTATTCTTCTGACATGTCAAGCTTATTCTGTCTCGAGATCTTTTGTAGGGTGGCGCAGGTAGTACCAGCCCCTGGATATTATATTTTATTGCAGTGTGATGTAAAATAGGGTTAGGGTTAGGGTTAGGGTTAGGTGAAAATATGTATAAATAGTAAGTCTGGCCCTTTTCCAAGGGTCGGCGAAATTGATGATTTTGTTGTCCACAATAATAGAGAAAGAGTATTTTCATTTCAGTTGCAGAGCTCAAGGCTCATTGGTCTCTTATGCTTTCAGTATTTAGATGCTCCCTTAGAGCCGCCATTGTATCACGCACTAGTGCTTGCTGGAAGAAATATTAATGAAGGAGGGAGAGTTCTTGTAATGATGTTGTTGGCATTCAAACTCTTGAGTTAATGGTATTTTATGTTTTATGTTCTCTATGTCTTCTGCTCTGATATTTTAAGTAGCTTAATGACCTCTTTTCCCTTGCTACTGATGAAATACAAACTGATATTCCTTTGGTATTTAGTGTAGCATATCAGAGCATTATTGATGTTTTGAATATTTAAGCATGACTATAGATAGATGAAGCACTTCTAACCCTGCCGGATCTTTTTCAGTTTATTTGCTAAGTGTAGAATGCTTGGAGAAACCTCACCTTCCTGAATCCCCGGAGAGTTGAAGAAACCAGCTATCCCCCTCGAAAAGTCACATCCCCCAACCGAGCCCCGCACCGTCAAGATCCGACACCTAGGTGCTTGGAAGCCCGGGGAATTTCACTTCCCCGGACAACCTTTACAGGCGAAGTTGGCCGGTATCCCCGGTACTCGGTGACAACTTATGATTGTTGGCGGACCCATTCAACAAAACCCTGTCAACATAAGTTATCACAACTACGCCCTCAAATAGAAATGACATACAAAAAAGTGCATCTTCCTCTACTACCGTTGTTCAAAATTCAGCGGTCATGTGTAATCTTTAATCAAGCATCCAATCAATCATTCAGGGTGGATATGATGGTGAAGACACAAATAAACATGGTAGATTTAAAGGTATATGTAAAATTGACTAAAAAATTACAAAGAAGAGGTCTAAGCTTAAAGACAAATCGCTAGATCCAATTAAGGAAACTGTTGAAGAAGGAAGTGAAAGCCTTCAAATCAGTGTTGATAATGAAGTGACAATCACTATTGTTTCTCCTTCTCATGACTTGTATTCACCTCCTCCACGATTTTTATCCATGATGATTGAGGACTCCATTCCCAATAAAAATCCTTTATCAAACATTATATACATGCATCCTCTGAAGGACCATGTCCAATACAAAAATCTTAAATGTTCCACATTTTGATGCCCCCTCTTGGTTACAACAAAGCGTACTCAAGAAAAGGAGAGTCACTCAATTGGAGATTCCTAAAATTGACACACTGACCAATCTAATTCAGAGATCAAATAAATTTAAGCAGATCAAGCTTGCATATAGATTAATAGTTGGTTTTGGAAACATGTGTGTTGAAGTGACCCGATCAATATCAGAGAAGATTGTAGAAGAAGCCAGTGTTGCTGATTTTGAATTTACATGGCTATAAATATGGGCTCTTTATCACATGAAAGTGTTGTTCATAACTTTTAGATATTTGTGCAGAACAATTAGTTGAGAAGTCAAAGAAGGTTAAACAAACTAAAGATGAATTGAAAAAATAGAAACAAGTAATGGTAACTTATTTAAATTCTATTGCAAAATCCTTCTCTACATCTATGGATGCAATAATTCATCTTTCTAAAGGTATCGTTGAAAAAGAGGTTATGGAGAATATTTGAAAAAATCAGTCACCTCGAAGAGCAACTAGGGAATGGGTAGAACAAATGAGAGTCGATGCCATAATTTTTATTGATAAGGTGGGAAAGATTTACAAAGAGGCAAACTCTAAGAAAGAAGAGATCATAAAAGGATTAAAGGATGCACTAAAAAGGAAGAGTCTACAAGTGGAATATATTTTTAAAGGATCTCTAGAAATTGATCAAAATATATGAAAATATTATGATTACTGAGAACATTTTCTCAAAAATAGAGGATAATCATTGTAACCTTTGGATAACAAGTATAGAATGGAAGCTAATGAATTACAACAAGATCTTGTTAGAACAAGAAAATATCTTAGAAAACTACAAACAAGTAGAGGTTAATATTCAAAATGATCTTCTCTCAATTGTCTCAAACTCGAAGGAAGAAATTCAAAATATGGATATTTAGGCAATTAAAAAGAATTTTCAAGATATAGTCAACATAGATGTATTTAGTGAAAAAGCTTCGGGTGTGGAAGTAATGAAGAATTTGAGTCACATATACACCTCACTTGATGTTTGTAATGGTCGTATAGCTAGTTATAATAAAAAAACTAACAGATGTTCAGAAGGATCGTACCAACTGGGGAATAAGAATGGTCAATGTAGTTGTGCCAAAGAACGTGATCATGGTTCAAGAAGTGAAATCATTCAAGAATTTCAAGACACTTCAAGGGAAAGAAGTTGCTATCTAGAATCTTACCTTGGAGGGCAGCAAAGATAGTTCAGAAAAAAAAATTCCTTAGTTAATTGATTTTGTGAGTTCGATCAAAAAGTCAAAGTCACATGTTTTTATTTGTTCACAATGTTTTTTAAAAAGGGGCTTTAGTAGCTACACGTATGAAACCAAAATAAGCTTTATTTTATAAAATAAAAACTTGATAAATCTTATTTAGTTTTTTTTTCTTTTGGTATAAATTAATAGATGGTTACCAAGTCGATTGCCAAATAGTTATGAATCAGTTATCTAAAGGTAGTCTAAATATACCTAAAGGTATTCTTTGTAAAGGACTTTTGGATTTTCATGAAAGGAAAGACATAAAGGATTTCGGGTTTGTATAGATCTACAAAGGAATGAAATACATTTTGGATGTGCATTCGTGGTTTTTTTTGAAAGTCATTGTCAATCTATCATATGATAAGTGTCGACAATGATCTTTGTTTCCTGATAGTCCAATTTGTGAAAGAAATAGTTAGTTGGGAATTGCATTTCATTCTTGTTCATCTCTTGGTATTTTGGAATGAACACTTTTGCATGCAAGAGGTTTATTTTTCATTAAGCATGGTTCTTCATGGTTAGGATGATATCTTCCGAATAATGCAGGTAAGGATAACATTTGTATATTTATTATTCTTGGCACTTTATTTTTCTTCAAATTTTAAGTTTTCTTTCAGAAATTGTAAATGAATATAATACAAGAGAGTTGCCCCTCTCAAACTCAAAGGAAGATCATATCAAAAAATGATCTCTCCAACTGGTGTAGGCAATTGAAACTCTACCATTGGGCACTTTATCAAGAATTTCAAAGTGACAAATATGTTTACCAACAAGAACGTACTCTGAATACTTTGTTTCTTAATTTAATGGAGCATTTCATGAGTAATAATGATGTCATTCATGATGTTCCTTTCTAGAATAAATCCACTTTGCTCCTGAGTGATAATGTTAGGTAGGATCATCTTGTGAGAGTTTGTCGTGACCTTGGATATGATTTTGTATGTGTCATTGCATAACGTAATTGGTCTGAAATCTGCAAAGGAGGAGAAATCATGTTTTTATAAATTAGGGCAATATTTATGTTATTCAGGTCTCTGAGCATCTTCTATTTTTTACTTGGTTCTTGTACCATTCCAACCACATCATCCTGTAGGAAGCCCCAACATTTTTGGAAAAAGAGGATCGTAAAACCTTTTAGGCCTGATGATTTATCTGGGCCCATTTGTAAAACAACATCCTTGACCTCTTTCATGGTCACGAGAGCTATCTATAGAGCATTGTCTCTTGCGGACACCATTGATGGAATATAATTCAGACAATCCAGGTTTATGAATTCTGCCTTTCCATATCCCCCAAGAAGGTTCTTTAAGAAAATTATCCCACCTTCCCTCATCTCCCTTTGATTCGTGACCAATTGATCTGACTCGATTTTGACTTGGTCAATTCGATTCTAACTTTGCTTCATCTTAGTCGTAAAAAACTTGTATTGTTGTCGTCATCCACCAACCACAGCTCCCTAGACTCGGATCTCCATTAGCACTCTTCCTTGGAAAGGAACTCCCTGCATTTTTCCAGTAATCTTTTTTCCTCCTCATACTCGAGCTTGGTCATTCCATTATTAATCACTTTCTCACTTAGAATGTTCAAATCATCTTCCACTCTAATCTTCTATAAAAAAATAACATTTTTAAAGAACAATACATTCCATTCTTTTAGTTTATTCTTCGTGAATTATAGATGTTTACAAAAAAACAAACATTTTGGTAACTTGGAAGAAGTTTGATTTATGTCGTCATTTTTTCATTAGTGTGGGTAAATCCAGACTGCGGAGCCACATGCGTTCAAAGTGAAACTGACATCTCAGGGGATCTATTCCCTCCTCAATTTTTAGATCCACTAGGAATTGATCTGATATCAGATAGGGTGTATGGAAGACATGGGCAGCCCAAAAGAAGGTATCCAATCTCGAGAGACAAAATAGTGATCCAAACGTTTAATTATGCTTGTAAATCCCTTTCTTCAGTTATTCCAAGTAAAAGTTTCATTTGTCAAAGAAATTTCTATGAGATTAATTGATTGCTATGATGATTCTAAGATTACACAAATGAGCTCTAAAACCAAACCAACATACCAACATGATAACAATGCTAAATGAGTGTATGATATGAATTGGTCACTAAGAGGCTCCTATTTATAGGATTTTGGAGGAAATGGACAGTTGGGATTAAAAATGGAATGTAGGGTTAGGATTAAATAGGATCAATGAGGTGGCAATGAGGTGGATGCCAAATGGAGACCACATATACAAGGGCAGTTGGCCATGCAAGGTGAGGTGTTGCTCACACATGTGTGAGAAATCTTGGAGGAGGTGGCAATAAATGCCAAGTGGGGGACAAATGGAAGAGGTGAGAGTCTCAATAAATCTCACACTTGTGTGAGAAAACCTCAAAGAAGAAAGTGGAGACAAATGTGTAAGAAGGTAGATGACAAATTAAGAAAGGTTAGTGGTTGAATGTGGGAATGTGCTCACACAGTGTGAGACATTCAAATTTGGAGGGAAGACTAATGGGTGTAGGAATCACACAATTAACTTAGTTAACCAAGATTAATGCATGATTAATTAAGGGGTAGGTCTACGGATGTCGTGATGGGATTTCTAGGGTAGGGATTAGGCTAGGCTTATATTTGATTAATTATAAATTAATTAAATCACAAGGGTTAAGCTAGAAGGGGAATATTTAAATATTAAGTTTATTCAAATATTGGGTAAAGGGGGATAATAAGGTAAATTTATTAAAATGTACCACATTATCTAGCCAGTGGAATAATTAATTATTGTGGAAAATGAGTTTAACAATATACTTAATTAATTAAAATTAACTATATTATTTTGGCTAGGATAATTAATTAAATATAGACTTAATTAATTAAAGGGATTAGGATAATTATGAATTTAGCAAATTCACAATGGACAAATTTGGACATCTGTGTGTGTGTGTGTGTGTGTGTGTGTGTGTGTGTGTGTGTGTGTGTGTG
>MU225467.1:971263-987908 GCA_018584345.1 Thuja plicata | reverse complement strand
TATATATATACACACCCATATGTACATGTATAATATTTACATATACAAATACACACATAAATATACTTGTATATACATATATGCATATTTATTATATACGTGTAAACATGTATTTGTATCATGAACACGTCATTTAACATTCCTTAAAATAATAACCACATCTTATATGTTTTTTTTTGTTTGTAAAAGATAACTTCTTTAAAGATATATGAGATTCAAAAATATGAACCCTTCAATATATTAGGTTGAAAATTGATGAGTTCAATATTCTTAAGATAAATACTAAGAAATTATACTTACCTACCATTATTATATGGTTAGGATCTAGCTTAGTAGCATATAAAATTACACATTCTTACACTTTTGTATTATGTTATGGACTTGCTTTGGTGTCCATAAATCAAATAATATTTTTTAAGTTCGTTTAGCCCTTACCCTATCCTATTATGTTCATGGTGTGAAACTTATCCCCTCACGTAGTATTTCTTATATAATATTATACTTTTATCACATTGTCATTCTTATTTTTTGGTGGGTGGATCTTTAAAAAGTTGTAACTATTTAGACACTAGTATTCTATGAGAGATTTACATAAAATAACTACTTATAAGTATTTCATTATCTTATTGTATGTCCAAGTCATTAGTTCACTATGAATCAAATCTGAATTGCTCTTTGAGACACTATACTTTCATGTTTTCCCTCTAGTCTTTAGTTTTTAATCCATCAATCAATTTATCAAGTAATTATACAATCTACAACATTCTTGCTCTCTAATATATAATTCTACCCATAATTGGAATTAAGAGTCTTCAAGTGGGCCATAACACCACTTACTAGAATTTCATTTAAGGTATTTGAAGTACTCTACAACCATCCTGGTCCTCCTTAGCATTTCTACACTTATTGAGGTGATCTTATTCTCATTCCTTTATAGATTTCACATTCATATTATTGTTTGAGGTGATAGTGTTCTTTTCTTTTCCTTTACTTAATATAGAGTAAGAGCACACACACCAATGTTTTTGGTTATTTGTGGGAGGTTGAAAGATTGAAATAACGTCTTAACCACTCATGGAAAGCACCCAAGTATCCCCAACCTTTCCTTTTGTCTTAATGATTGATTTTATTGGAGCTCTCAAACCCATCAAATTTTTTATTTTCTCTCTTCTTTTTGTTATCATTTTGATACTTTAGATATGTAGATTAATTTATTTCTTTTCTTTTTTTCATATCACTTGGATTACTACTTTATTTTCTTAGTTCCTTTGTGTACATATGGACACACATTTTGAGAAGTGAAATAATTTTCACATTTTATTCTACAATATTCACATGGATGATACTGAATTGTAGAACCATATCCATATGCATGTTATGTAGGTGACCTTGGCGAAGAAGTCCAAGCTTTGGCTAAAGGTTCATCTCTACATGTTGTTTACTACTTTGAATCCACTTTCTTAAAATTCTATTCTAATTTACAACAAAAAAACATGTTCTCATTATATCTTTAAAATTTAAAATAGTTATGGTCCAACATATGAAAGTGAAAATGACTTTGCTCTTCCACGAAAATGACCAATGTCTCCCCAACTGGTTTTTCAAACACCATCGTTCGCACATGGGAGTATCATCTAGCAAAGTTGCCTATGGACCAGGGCTCCCAAATTCTCCACTCTCAGGGATATACAATAGACCAAAAAAATAGAGACCCTCATCTACCGATGGCTCAGAGAATGGGAGTTAGAGATATGGTGGTCGTTGGCCCAAAATCCTGCCATGGCGTAACAATTGTGCACCTATCCAAGCATCAAAGAAATACCAACAACATAAAGACTTTTTCATAGTTGACAAAATCAATGATCAATTCTCTTTCTTTGCACAAACCAGATATGATAGGAATTTTGAGCATCAGATCCATCGATCTCATTCCTTAGGTATAATTAAGGAAAACCCTGATGGTTGGTTTAGGGTAAATAGTAGAAACCAGCATCGCAGGTATGCCCAACCTAGGAAATCTTAGATTTTTAATCTCCACACTCAGAACCCTTTCAATGTACTGGAAATGCATGATACCAGAAACATTCAAGAGCCCCCACTAGTAAGTAAAAATATAAAAGAGCACAAGGATGAGTTACTGCCATCAGAATCAATGATAATGATGAAATCGGGCAGTATAGAGAAGATGACAAATCTTTGCAAGAAACTAGGGGTTTTTGCAAGATGTAACAGGATCAAAACTCTCATTATGGAAATCGCTGAATGGTTCAAATTAAAATATGAAATGCGGGTAAGTATAGTGATTCTTTCATATGGTTTTCTCTTTCTAAAATGTAAGTCCATGGAAATAAGAAATAGTTTTCTAAACAATGAGAACCCTAGTTTCAAAGGATGCAATTTTACATTTCTAGAGTGGCAACCTAAATTCAATCCTAGCAATTTAAGGAACTTTAAAATTGACAGAGCAATATTTCTTCCAAATATTCCACTAGAATTAATCAACTTAGATTTTTTAAGGGAGTAAGAAACTACATTAGCCAATATGTTGGAATGTTAGATTTTGATTTCCCACAATCAAACTGCACAATAATAGTCAATAAGGACATTAACATTAAGTATCTTAAACCAATTTGTATTCAAAATCTGGATGAGATCTATATGATCTATCCTGAATTTCTCAAATCTGAGCTGAGGATGGAGTATGATGATAAACTAATCCAGGAAAGAAATGGAAACCCTATGTACCAGTCAGTAAATTCCCAACCTTTGAGAGAAACCCAAACATCCCTAATTATGGATATTAAAGAAGGTGAGATTGTGGAGGAGGTGGGTGAAGTCATAATAAATAACTCTAAAGAAGAAATAGTAATCATAGTCAATGAGGATCTAGGCGGTTTCATAATTGAAATAAGCCAAAACAGAGAAAATACGACTTGTAGAGTAAGAGACCTAAGCATCCCAAACTCGGAAGTCAAATCTAATATCCCCATATTGGATCTGGCTGGGATTAGTGATCCCTTGAAGGGGAATTATCTTTCCTCTCCTACCATCCCTCAAAGATTCCCACCATTAACTAGCAATAGCTTCTTCTTAAACTTATAAGGAGGGGAACCTATAGATGAAGGGGCACCAACAAAAATTCAAAGCCAAAAGTCTATCATAATAAATGATATTCAAAGAGATCCAGAGCAAGATTTACCTCAAGCAGTTAGCATAAGCCCAATAAAGACAGGAAAGTTAGTAACAGAGACTACAAGGGACTCGATAATAATCCCAATCAATGAATGGAATAAAAATACAACAGGGAAAATTTCACCCCTGTAAAAGAATAAAAAGAGAGTCAGTATCAATGTCAAACATAAAAAGGGGACACCAAACCCAGAAGGAAGAACATATTTAATATGTAACTCATAAAACACTACAAACTTAAGGGACACAAAAACTCCTAATCAAGCTAAAATAGTCAAGAGAGTGGAGGAAAATATGGTGGGGATTAATCACATGATGACAAATTTAACCTTGCTTCACAATGAAGTGTGGGAACAACTTACTCAGTTGCACAAAATAGAAAAGAATGAAGCTAGAATTAATAAAGTAAAGGAAGGATATGAAGAAAGGGAAACAAGGGAGAACCAACTCAGTGAGGAAAGAGTTCAAAATGAAGTCAAGGTTAACATTCCTATAGAGCTATAAACACTATGACAACTAAACGATATGAATATCGAGAAGAAGAAGGAAGGCATTATTGAAGAGTGTGGCAAGGAAATTTTAGGACATAAAATTGAAAACTTTATGGAAACTAACATAATTTAGGAATATGCTAATCAAGAGAATAAATAATATCAAAAGGAAGATATATACTCAACCCATATTTTCCAAAGCATTATAAGATAAATAGAGACAAAATAAGCTCAAGCATAAAAATTTCAAGAAACATCCATGTGTATAAATGGAATCACCAACTCATAAAGGAGCCTAGATGGTGCAGGAGCACCTAGGCTATCCTCTAGGACCTATTCATTTTTGGCTTGTAACTGACCTTAGCCAAGTCATTGTGTGTTTTCTTAAGACCTTAGAAGCTCTTGTTGTTGTATGAGACTAGATGGAATAGTGGTTAGTGCTAATTTCATCTTAGTCTTTGGTTTTTGCTTTTAGTCTTAAGTTTGGTCTAATTTAGGGAAATGATGTCAAAATGTGTCATGTTGGTAGGAAGATACTTAAGGAGGCATAAATTATTTTAGTTCATCAAACTAAATGGGTTAGAGGCCCTAGAATATAGTTTGCATCATAAATGCAAAAGATGCCAAAAAGTTGTCATGACAACATTTGCAACTTTTTGCATGTGTTGCATGCAACTCGACAACATTGGATTCCCACAATTCTAGGAGTCAGAAATGAATGTTAGTGGCCTAAAATGGTGGAGAAAGAATCTTTAGAGACTCTATGGTTCATTTCCCAAGGTAGAGTGAATGTATGCAAGTTTTGGAGAGCAATAGAGCAAGTGTTTTTGGAAACAGAGTACAGTCGGTGTATTTGCAAGATATTTGTGTTTTAATGGATTGAATTAACTTATATAAGTATTGATTCATGTGGTAAAGACATATATAAGTGTTTTTAATTCAGAGTGAAAGTAGATTAGAGTTTATTTGATAGGTGTAGGAAATTGTTTACTAACTAGGTTGTCTACTGGTCCAGTTTAGGTAGTTTTTGGTTTTATGGATCCCCCGTGAAATTCAACCATGGGAAATACTTAAGGTTGAATTAATGTGTTAGGGGAGCCTCTGTATAGTGTAAATATGCAGGTAGGAGGTTAGGAGAGTTGATTCACAAATTTTAAATTCATGCTCTAGCTGAGCTAGGACAGTCTGGTTAGGTGTATGGCAGGTGAAAACAAGAATGCAAAGACAAGGGTGTGCATGGGAGAACTGAACCAAGTGTGGTCTCAATGTATTTAGGGTGTCATAGATCCCCATCATCGATTTCAGAACCCACCCAATCCATTTGGATTGATTTTTTCATAGAAATCAGAGAAGTGCTTGAGAGGAGCCAAAATAGGCCTAATAGCCCTACATTTCAAGATAGAGGTGTACAGACAGTTTGGGGACCCTAGACATTAGAAATATTTTAGGTTTAATAAAAGGGTATGTGGATCCTAGATTGTCTTTAGGGTTTATGTGGATTTTTTCAGAGAAAATCTTGAAAAACCCTCTAGATAGGGCTAATTGGTATTTTAGGCCTAATAGGACAATTTGGGTGCAATTTTGGAACTCGACTAAGTTGGGATTGAAGACCTGTGAAGTATGGATTGTGTGGATGCATAATGAACATTAAAAGAGTGTACAAGACCCTTGTGACATGTGTGGAGTTGGTATGAAGAATTTAGCATTGGAATTCTTCAAAGCCAAGGAGGAGCATTGAGACAAAACTAGTGATGGATGTCCTTCAAGGCGAAACACAATTGTTGTAACTCTTGGGGAAGAGTTAGGAGTAGTAATAGGCTCATTGTCTATAGACTTGTGAGGTCCTAGAGTGGAATTAGGATACTAAAGTGGATTAGGACAAGTAAAGTCTTATCTAGTGTATTATGTAAGCACACCTTGGGGTTACTTCTATCAGAGTGGTATCAGAGCCTCTTTTGATCAGGCTTGTGGTTAATGTTACAACCAGAGGAATCCATTAGAGAGTCAACAATGGTGACTAATGTTGATTTAGCAAAGAAGGTAGATGAACAAGAGGAGGAGAATAGATTACTCCGAGATAGGTTGGCTCGATTAGAGCAAAAAGTGGATGAAGTTGATGTGAAAGAAGATGAAGTGAAGGAAATATTGGAAGGGAAAGGCAAAGACATTGCCACTGAAGATGAAGTCCCTGAAGTTGATCTTGTCCTTGACCAAGAACTATTCCTAAAATCCCTAAAGGCTACGAGTGGCAAAGCATTGGAAGGAGTTCCCATTTTCAGTGGAAAAATGGAACCAGATGTAGTCCTTGATTAGATAGAGGGACTAGAAAATCATTTTGAGTGTGATGGAATCATAGAGGCTCAAAAGGTGAAGGTTGCAAAAGCTAGATTGAGAGGGTCTACTCTCACTTGGTGGAAATTCATCCAAGGTGAGAGAGAGAAGGAAGGGAAAAGGCCCATTGCTTCATGGAAGGCTATTTTAGCAAGAGTCAGAGATGATTACATCCCCGAGGATTACAAAATCTAGTTACATAAGAGAAGACAAGGTCTAAGGCAGAAGGACCTGGATGTCAATTCATACACTGAAGAATTTTAGAGACTTTGTATGAGGTCAAGAGTAGCAGAGGATGAGAAGGTGAAGGTAGCAAGGTTTTAATGGACTTAAATGGACCATTCAAGATGAGATGAGTCTTTTGACTCTAGACACAGTTTAGAAATGCCACCAAATTACTATCAAGGTGGAAGACAAGTTGAATAAGAAACAAGATTCAAGCACTTCAAGAGGAAGGGGTAGAGGAAGAGACTCTAGAGGACAAAGAGGTGGTTATGGTGGAAGAAACTATGAACCTAAAGGTCAAGAAGAGACTAATCTCACTAAACAACATGAAGAAAAATTCAATAGAGGGAGTTCAAGTAGAGGAAGGAACTCTAACAATAGACGAAGAGGCAGTAGCCAAGGAAGAGGCAACTATTTTGCCAATATGAAGTGTTATCACTGTAATCAGTTAGGACATCCAACATATAGGAGTCCAGAGAAGGGAAGTACCTCTCAAGGAGGTGAAAAAAGAGTGAACTATGTTCATGAGGAGACAAGTGGAAACAAGAACCCTGAAGTGCCATTAGAATCAGAGGAGGGAGAGAATATCATGATGAGAAGAACTCTGATCAAAGAGCCAGTGAAGGAAGAACTCAATCGAAGGAGATCACTGTTTAGGGTAAAGTGTAAGATGATGGGAAAAGTGTGTAGATTCATCATAGACTCAGGGTCAACTAACAACATAGTATCAGAGTAGGCAGTCAGTAAGTTAAAAATGACAAGGATACCCCACACCAGTAACTATAAGGTCACTTGGCTAAACAAAGGACAACATGTCCTAGTTAATGAGCAAGCTTGGGTAGAATTCTCAATTGGGATATACAAGGATAAAGTTTTATGTGATGTATTTCCTATGGACACATGTCACTTGCTCCTAGGTAAACCATGGAAATTTGATAGGAGAGCCATGCATGATGGAGTGAAAAATTTATATTCTTTCAAGAAGAACAATGTGACATATAAAATCCAATCACTATTGGAGGATGCAGAATTGAAGTCTACTGGTCCTAATGTTCTCATGGTAAGTGAAAAAAGTTATTAGAGACTTTAGATGAAGGAGAAGGATTTGGATTTGCATTGGTGTTAAAGCCAAAGGAAGTTGCAAACAAAACAAAGAAGAGGTTAGAGCTACCAAAGGAAGTCCAAGAGATGTTAAAGAAGTATGAAGGAATAGTGAGTGATGGACGACCATCAACCCTACCCCCTAAGAGGTCTGTAAGCCATCAAATATACCTAATACCAGGAGCTACCCTACCAAATAAGGCAGCCTATAAAATGACTCCCCAACAGAATGAAGAAATTTCTAGACAATTCCAAGAGCTCTTAGAACAAGGCCTTATAAGAAAGAGCATTAGCCCTTGTGTCGTGCCCACAGTCCTAGATCCTAAAAAGGGAGGAACTTGGAGGTTATGTACAGACTCCAGACTAATCAATGGGATCACCATTAGGTATAGGTTCCCTATCCCTGGGATAGAAGACCTAATGGACTATCTAGGAGGAGCAAGGTACTTTACAAAGATAGACCTAAAGAGTGGCTATCCTCAAATCAAAGTAAATGAAGGGGATGAGTGGAAAACAACCTTCAAGACTACAGAAGGACTATATGAGTGGCTTGTCATTCCATTTGGGTTGTCAAATTCCCCATCAACATTCATGAGGTTGATGAATGAGGTACTTAAAGATTACAATGGAAATTTTATAGTGGTCTACTTAGATGATATACTCATCTATAGTAAGACAAGGGAAGAGCACCTCAAACACCTTGAACTAGTTTTTAAGAAGCTGCAAGAGGAGAAGTTGATGATCAACTTAGAAAAGTGTGAGTTCATCAATACAGAGTTAGTGTACCTTGGTTTTGTACTATCTCGGGGTAACTTAAAGATTGATCCTAGCAAGGTGGAGGCCATCATCAACTGGCCTAATCCAAGAACAAGCACCGAGGTAAGAAGTTTTCATGGCCTAGCACAATACTATAGAAATTTTATTAAGCAATTTAGTGAAATATGTGCTCCCATGTTGGACACTATTAAAGGAGGCATGAAGACTAAGTTTATTTGGAATGAACAAGCTAACCATGGTTTTGAGCTACTGAAAAAGAAGATTGCAACCCAACCAATTTTGGTTTTGCCAAGCTTTGAAAATTTATTTATAGTAGAGTGTGATGCCAGCAATGTGGCAATTGGAGTTGTCTTAAGCCAAGAGGAAAGACCAGTGGCCTTCCACTCTGAGAAACTAAGTGAAGCTAAGAAGAAATATTCTTCTTATGTCCTAGAGATGTATGCTCTGGTCCAGTTGCTGAGAAAATGGAGGCATTACTTGCTTCCAAATGAATTCATAGTCTATTCGGACAATCAAGCCTTGAGCTTCTTGAATTCACAAGACAAATTGAGTCATAAGCATATGAAGTGGGTTGAATACCTGCAAGCATACACATTCACTATCAAACACAAGAAGGGATTGCAGAACAAGGTTGCAGATGCCTTGAGTAGAAGAGCCCTTATTGTCCAAGAGATCCAACTGTAGAGCATGGGAATAAACAACTTCAAAGATCTATATGGTGATGGTAAAGATTTTGCAAATATTTATAAGGTATGTCAAGAATATCAGAACCACTTTCATAGTAAATATTCTGAATATACTTTGCAAAGTAATCTCCTATTTAAAGGAAGTCAACAATGTGTCCCTAGAGGGTCTATAAGGGAGAATTTGATTCAAGAGAAACATAATGGTGCATTGAGTGGCCATTTTGGGGTCAGTAAGACACAAGAACTTGTTCAGATATTTTACTTTTGGCCAAAGATGAATTTTGATATTAGGAAATATGTTGAGAGTTGTATTGTGTGTCAGAAGGCCAAGGGAACATCTACTAACGCTGGCCTATACCAACCACTTCCTATCCCAACTAGACCATGGGAATGCTTGAGCATGGACTTTGTGGTTGGATTTCCTAAGTCAAGATAGGGAATAGGTAGTGTCTATGTAATAGTAGACAGATTTAGTAAAATGGCTCACTTTGTACCCTACAAGACAACCAATGATGTCAGTCAAATAGCTTCTCTTTTCTTTAAAGATGTATTCAGAATACATGGATTGCCTTTGAGCATTGTGTCAGACAGAGACACCAAGTTTATGAGTCACTTTTGGAAGACTCTGTGGTGAAAGTTGGGCACCAACTTATCCTTTGGATCTACATACCATCCTCAAACTGATGGTCAAATAGAGGTAGTTAATTGGATTCTTGGAAATCTCCTAAGATGCTTAACAAAGGAGTATGGTTAGACATGGGACCAACTCATAGGTCAAGCTGAATATGCTTACAATGACACTGTGAATAGGACTACTGGTAAGAGCCCTTTTGAAATTGTCTATGGTCTACACCCTAGAGTCATTTATGAGCTCAGAGAACTGAAGGATGGAGTTAAAGGAAGTGGATATGCTAAGGACTTTGCCTATGTTATGCAAGAAGTTCATGACACAGTCAGGAAGACACTGATTGACAACACTGAGAAGATCAAGAGTAAGGTTGATGAAGGAAAAGGGGATGTTCAATTCAAGGTTGGGGATCTAGTGATGGTACATATCAACAAGGATAGACTACATAAAGGAAACCCACACAAGTTACAGATGAGAAGAATTGGCCGCTGCACTATACTGGCCAAGTATGGAGCAAATGCTTACAAGGTGGAGTTACCAGAGAACAGTGGCTTGTCACCTATCTTTAACATTGCAGACTTGGTTCTATACAAGGGACCAATCCCTGATCCAAATCAGAGCTTGATTGAAGTCGTCCAAGAGGTAGAGGAACTCCATTTGCCATCTACACCAGTCAAGAAGGCAGACTCCATACTGGAATCTAGAATTTACAAGAATAATAGGAAGAAGGATTACAAAGAACACTTAGTGAAATGACAAGGATAACTGGATGTAGATGCAACATGGATAAAGGAGTCAGAGTTCAAAAAGATGGGCATTGATCCTGACTTACTCAATCCAAGGATGGATTGAAAACTTTCACTTAGGGAGGATGGTGCAGGGGCACCTAGGCTATCCTCTAGGCCCTAGTCAGTTTTGGCTTGTAACTGAACTTATCCAAGTTAGTGTGTGTTTTATTAAGACCTTAGAAGATCTTGTTGTTGTGCGTGACTAGATGGATTAGTGGTTAGTGCTAATTTCATCTTAGTCTTTGGTTTTTGCTTTTAGTCCTAAGTTTGGTCTAATTTAGGGAAATGATGTCAAAATGTGTCCAAGACCGTGTGTGGGTAGGAATATTCTTAAGGAGGCATAAATTATTTTAGTTCATCGAACTAAATGGGTTAGATTCCCTAGAATATAGTTTGCATCATAAATGCAAAAGATGCCAAAAAGTTATCATGACAACATTTGCAACTTTTTGCAAATGTTGCATGCAACTTGACAACATTGGATTCCCACCATTATAGGGGTGGGAAATGAATGTTAGTGGCTTGAAATGGTGGAGAAATCATATTTAGACACTCTATGGCTCGTTTCCCGACGTAGAGTGAATGTGCAAGTTTTGGAGAACAATAGAGCAAGTGTTTTTGGAAATATAGTACAATTGGTGTATTTGCAAGATCTTTGTATTTTAATGGATTGAATTAAATAATCTAAGTGTTGATTCGTGTGGTAGAGACATATCTAAGTGTTTTTTATTTAGATTTAAAGTATATTAGAGTTGATTTGATAGGTGTAGGAAATTGTTTACTAATTAGGTAGTGTGCTGGTCCAGTTCAGGTAGTTTTTGGTTTTATGGATCCCCCATGAAATTCAACCATGGGAAATGATTAAAGTTGAATGAATGTGTTAGGGGAGCCTCTGTACAGTATACATATGCAGGTAGGAGGTCAGGAGAGTCGATTTGCAAATTTTAAATCCATGCCCTAAGTGAGCTAGGACAGTTTGGTTAGGTGTATGGCTGGTGAAAACAAGAATGCAGAGACAAAGGCATGCATGGGAGAATTGAACCAAGTGTGGTCTCAATGTCTTTAGGGTCTCATAGATCCCTATCACTAAGTTTAGAACCCACCCAATCCATTTGGATTTATTTTTTCATAGAAATCAGAGAAGTGCTTGAGACGAGCCAAAATAGGCCTAATAGCCCTACATTTCAGGACAGAGGTGTATGGACAGTTTGGGGACCCTAGACCTTAGAAATATTTTAGGTTTCCAAAAAGGGTATCTGGATCCTATTTTTTTTTTAGGGGTTGTGTGGAATTTTTCAGATAAATCTTGAAAAACCCTCTGGATAGGGCTAATTGGTGTAGGCCTAATAGGATAATTTGGGTGCAATTTTGGAACTCGACTAAATTGGGATTGAATACCTATGAAATATGGATTGTATGGATGTAGAATGAACATTAAAAGAGTGTACAATACCCTTGTGACATGTGTGAAGTTGGTATGAAGAGTTTAGCATTAGAATTCTTCAAAGCCAAGGAGGAGCATTAAGACAAAACTAGTGATGGATGTCCTTCAAGGTGAAACACAATTGTTGTAACTCTTGGGGAAGAGTTAGGAGTAGTCATAGGCTCAGTGTCTATAGACTTGTGAGGTCCTAGAGTGGAATTAGGATACTAAAGTGGACTAGGACAACTAAGGTCCTATCTAGTGTATTGTGTAAGCACACCTTGGGGTTACTTCCATCATTAGGAATAGAAACCACAAAGGTTGGATTGGAAATTCCAAATACTACAAAGGTACAAAAAAGAAGGGGTAGAAAATCAATGATAGAGTTAAGAACTAAAGACGGGGAAGCAACAAATCAAGTTAAACTTAACAATCTTTTTCATGCTGGGAAGGGGAAGTACCTTCCCACCCCCCAATGAGGTCACAAAGTGGAATGTTAAGGGCATTAATTCCCCTAACAAACAACAAGTAATTAAACAAAAGATTAATCTATTTAATTCAGAATTAATCTTACTATAAGAAACAAAACTAGTAAATGAGGAAAGTAATAAATTCAATAAAAAAATGGGATTATGGAGAGGAGAGTGGGTGGTATCAGCTAGGGCCTCGGGAGGGCTAGAAATATTATGGAACCCCAAGAAATTTGAATATTTAAGTTTCATCTCTAATCATAATTGGATAGCAGGGAAAGTCTACAGTACATATAGCCCCCTCAAATACATTATCATAAATATTTACGACCCCATTAACATAGATATAAAGAAAGAAGTATGGAATGAAATGGAAATTTTTTATGTCACAAAAAGGAGGGGACTATTTTTTATTAGGAGGGGATTATAATGAAATATTAGAAGGCAGTGAGAAGAGTGCTGGAGTTAACAAGGAAATTCATACTCAAAAGGATTTCAATCACTGGGTAAGACTAACAAATTGTTAGATATAAAAACAAACAACGGTATATTCACATGGAATAATAGGAGATCAGGATTCAGTAATATTACAGAGCGAATGGAAAAATTATTCTTTAAAGGAGATCTAAGTACTTTTTATTTTGACTTATCAATTGATATTCTTGCCAATGCAGGTTCAGATCATTTCCCAATAAGACTTTGGATTAGTAAAGTAGAAAAACCAACTAGAAACCCTTTCAAGTTTGAAAACACGTGGTTCCATCACAAATAATTTATGGAACTATTAGAAAAATGGTGGAAAGAGGAAACTATAGAAGGATACAAGATATATTTCTTCATCTCTAAACTAAAAATCCTTAAGAGTAAAATTATCAAATGGAACAAGGAACAATTTGGCAATATTTTTAAAGTCAAAATTAAAATAGAGAAATACATTGAAGAACTTAACGAAGAATTCATAAGGATAGGTATGAATGAAGAGAGTTTCTTAAAAGAAAAAGATATTCTAGAGCATAATATATGGACATTTTGACAAAAGAAGAAACTTTCTGAAAACAAAAATCCAGAGAAACATGGCTTGTTGAAGGAGACAAAAATACATAATTTTTCCAATAGCACTAGAAATAGAAGAAATGTTAATAGAATTATGAAAATTAAAAAACTTTTAGGTGTTGGATGATATCAGATTTGGGTACTATTTATGTTTTTGATATTCATGTTTTGTCACTGATGTCAACATATGTTTTTGTGGAAAGAACAAACTGGTTATTCAACTGACAGAAGTGTACAGATACTGTAAAAATGATTTAGAATGATCAAAGATAAGTATACGAAGAAGGATATGTGATGACCTTATTCCTAAGGTCGCTTGCCTTAATTTTGCATATTGGTGATGTTATAGATGTTTTAGTAAAGACTGGTTTCTGGACTATGACAATGATGCTTGACAGAGCAGGTCTCTATGTTTTGGGTATATCTTACAGGTGAAGATGTTTTGGGGTATGTGAGCTTAAGGGATGATAGAATACAGATTGAGGAATGTTCATTGTTGATTGATTATAGTGAACATATTGGTGATGTCAGCTGTGGCATGTATTCTGGAGGAGACCTATTTGGTTGCCAACTTCAAAGATGTAGTGTGTATTATGAATTGTGAGCGTGGATTACAGATCTTGGAGTATATATGATGTATTGTAATTGATACTTAATTGTTTTAGGTACCTTGTGTATCCTAGCAAGGGGTTAAATAATCATTTGTATATTGGAAAGCCTTAAGTGGCTAACCTAATCAATTATTGTAACAGGGTATATATGAGAGATTTTTTTATTTTGAAAAGATGTGGTAGAGATTGAAAAGGAAGAGAAGTGTGAAAGCTGTGAAGCTTGTTTGGCTTCTCGATGTAGAGCAGAGTTTGTGATTGTAATACTTCATTGGAACTGACCAAGAAAAGATAGTTGCTATCAAACAATTCACTGGATTGTATATTCTCTATATAAATTTATTTAGATTGTTAATCCTTGAGGGTGGCCTTAACCTTCTTTGGGCAGTAAGCCCACTGTTACTCTTGGCTCCTAACAGGGTATGTCCTTTAACAGGGACTATGTACTGTAATGTTGTAAAAAGCTCCTAACAGGGCTAAATATTTTAACATGGATACTATACTCTCAATACATCATTTATGGGTGCTAATTCTCACTGGGGTTTTACCTTTAATAGGGTTTCCTCGACAACAAGTATTGTGTTATTGTGTTGGCATTTACTGTGTTATCATTTGCTTTGAAGTTTTGGTTTATAAAGTTTAATATTTTGTATCACAACTGATTCACCCCCCTCTCAGTTGTTCTTGTGGACTCTTATTCCTAATAATTGGTATCAGAGCTACTGGTCCTTAGAGAGAAATCTTAACAGCTTGAGGTGATCCTGAAGATGGCTTACTATAGGAAGGATAGTCTGAAATTTGATCTTGAAAACTTTGAGAGTTGGAAGAACAAGATGCAAACACATTTGCTATGTTTGGGAATTGACTATTGGATGATCATGAAAAAGAAGGTAAAGATAGCGACTGAGGATGAATTAGAAAAGGCTACTAAAGATGACAAGAATCTATTTTCATGTAATATGGTTGTAAGAGAATCATTGATCAACACAAATTTTGAAGGTGAATTCATAGAAGTAAAAGACTTGGATTCTACACATGAGATCTGGACAAGATTGGAAGCACTGTATGTATGAGATAAGTTTACTAAATAGGAAAAGCTATAAAATTGGAAGAAAAATATGGAATCAATGAAGATGGTGTTAGTAATAACTAAGAGGGGGGAGGGGGGGGGGGGCGGGGAATNAACTAAGAGGGGGGAGGGGGGGGGGGGCGGTGAATCAGTGGCTTCAACTTTTATCCTTCAAACTTAACCACCAATCAATAAATCTCAGATTATTATGTCCCTACAAGATGCATGCCATGAAATACTAATAATGATTAACTATCTATCGATTTTTTCTGTCAATCCTTATTCTTTCTTTATTACCGATAAGCAGTATAACTATTTACTGAAACTCAGTAAATAAGAAAAGTATACCAATCAATCCAGAGTTAGCTATGTAAGATAGAAAACAATAAAGAAATGAATCATACACACATAACACATGAATTTTTAACATGGAAAACCTGTTAGGGGAAAAACCATTGGGACCGGTACCCCAAATTTTCACTCTTCTGAAGTGAGATCTATTAGGAGCCAACCCTGTTAAAGGTTACAAACACACTGTTAAGTGCGACCTTGTTAGAGGATTTTATACATAGAGGTTGTCACTTAGTATCGAGCATCTATTGCTACCATCCTTGAATTGACCTCCTTCTTAGTCTGTCAATAGGTATTGGGCAAATCCAATGCTACTTTCATGAATCAACCTTTTTGGCACTCCTTGGGATGTACCTAAATATATAGAAGATCCTGCTTGGTTAAGAGACTTGATGCTTCAATGGTTAAACTAAAACATTATGACTTGTTCATATTGCAACTTTGAATTGCCAATTTTCATATCTATTTAAGTACATTACCTCTCTGATCAATGTATCAATTCAATCCTTTGTGCTCCATACTTTCTGCTCTGTGATGTTGTGCTTCACTATTCATTAGTGTCTGCAAAATTCCTTAGCTCTTCCTTCAGCTTGATTGATCAAGACTGTATGAAGTTGTTCTTCATCAGTTTCTCTTTAGCATCATCTTTCTATTCACTCCCCTTAATCTCATTTGTAAATGAATTAAGCTTGTCTCTTATATATACATGATATTCATTGTTTCTTGATTCTTGATTCTTGACGTGAACAACAATCCAACCAATTAGATTTAAAGCATAACTCCTAATTTGTCTCATAGTTATCTTCTTGCCAACTGTACAAATTAGCTTTAAATCAATCACTTATCTCTGGTCGAATAAAACAAAGTAGACAACCAATTAAGTCTATCTTTAGCTCTGCCAGCTAGATATTTTGTCATTTTCTGAACTTTCTATTCTGTCAGTCACCACTACAGTTAGTTGTTGGTGACAACTAACAGTTCCATCTGTGAGACTCTAGTTAGCTTTGTGATCTTCGTTCGTCGGGCGTCATTGGAATTTTACTCGTTGGGCAACCTTCTAACTTTGCTCGTTGGGCATCACTGTGGATTTTCTTTGTCGGGCAACACTATGCTTCTGATTGTCGGGTATCACTGTGATTGTTCTTCTTTGCTCTAACCATTGGTGTGCACTCTATCAGTGTTGTTTGTCACAAAGTGAATACTTGACTTTTATGCATTGTTGAAACCATAACCTTTGTTCCTTTGATTCTCTGAAGTCTTTGGCATTATGTACATGACTGTACAAATGATATCAAGTTGACATCAATGACAATATAATACATTAACTGATTTAATACCTTGCATTATCTTCAACTTAACATTGTCAAACATTCAATCAGTTACATGTCATCAATCTCTCCCTTTGGCATTGATGGCAACATACTATATTATCACACTATACTATTTCTAATACAA
>MU225467.1:949814-965471 GCA_018584345.1 Thuja plicata | reverse complement strand
GAAGACTTAAATGCAGACTCTAAGTTTGGTAAGACACTATTATCAAAGTTATTCATCTCAAATGAAATCAGTCTACCAATTAAACTATCAAGAGTAACTGTATTGTTTGCTACTACTCTCATTTCTTAAATGGAAGAAACTCTAATAGCATATATAGGCAGTAAGGTTCTTATGATTTTACTTATTATTGTCTCCTCTTCAAGTGTACCTCCAACTCCTTGTATAGCATTGACTACTTCTTTTATTCTTGTGTTGTACTGTGTGATGTTTTCTCCTTCTTTCATTATGAGATCATCAAATTTTCCTCTAAGGCTTTCTACCTTGGCTCTCAGAACATTTGTATCACCTCCATGTACAAGCTTCAATTTGTCCCACATCTTCTTTGCAGTTTTGCAATCCTTGAAATCTTCAAATTCAACATCAGAGAGTGAGGAAGAAAGCTCTATGACCATGCAATAGTGTTCATGCTTCTCTCTCAATTGGTCTACTGTTAATGATCCTATGGGCAACACATATTCAGTATTTAGGAATTGAGTAACATCATTACCAATACCTGATAAGTGGAGTCTTATCCTGCTTTGCCACGAAGCAAAGTTGTCTTTGTTCAACTTGGGCACATCTCGTCTATTCATCTTGTGATCTTGACTTAGGTCTTGAAACCTTCCTTTCTAAGCACACAAGATCTAATACCAATTGTTAGTAATAACTGAGAGGGGGGGGGGGGGGGGTGANGGGGTTGAATCAGTGGCTTCAACTTTTATCCTTCAAACTTAACCACCAATCAATAAATCTCACATTATTATGTCCCTACAAGATGCATGCCATGAAATACTAATAATGATTAACTGTTTGTCGGTTTTCTCTGTCAATCCTTATTCTTTCTTGATTACCGATAAGCAGTATAACTATTTACCAAAACTTAGTAAATAAGCAGAGTATACCGATCAATCCAGAGTTAGCTATGTAAGATACAAAAAGTAAAGAAATGAATCATACACACATAACACATGAATTTTTAAATTGGAAACCTTGTTAAGGGAAAAAACACTAGGACCGGTACCCCAAAATTTCACTCTACTGAAGTGAGCCTTGTTAGGAGCCAACCTTGTTAAAGGTTACAAACACACTGTTAAGTGTGACCTTGTTAGAGGATTTTATACATAGAGGTTGTCACTTAGTATCAGACATCTATTGTTACCATCCTCAAATCAGTCTCCTTCTTAGATTGTCAATAGGTATTAGGCAAATCCAATGCTACTTTCATGAATCAACCTTTTTGCTACTTTCATGAATCAACCTTTTTTGCACTCCTTGGGATGTACCTCAATATATAGAAGACTGTTAAGTCCTACTCGGTTAAGAGACTTGATGCTTCAATGGTTAAACTGAAACATTATGACCTTTTCATATTGCAACTTTGACTTGCCAAATTTTTAGATCTATTTAAGTACATTACCTCTTTGATCAATGTATCAATTCAATCCTTTGTGCTCCATACTTTCTGCTCTATGATGTTGTGTTTCACTATTCGTCGGTGTCTGCAGAATTCCTTAGCTCTTCCTTCAGCTTGATTGATCAGGATTGTATGAAGTTGTGCTTCATTAGTTTCTCTTCAGCATCCTCTTTCTATTCACTCTCCTTAATCCCATTTGTAAATGAATTAAGATTGTCTCTTATATAGACATGATATTCATTATTTCTTGATTCTTGATTCTTGGCATGAAAAACAATCCAACCAATTAGATTTAAAGCATAACTCATGATTTGTCTCGTAGTTATCTTCTTGCCAACTGTACAAATCAGCTTTCAATCAATCACTTATCTTTGGTCAAATAAAACAAAGTAGACAACCAGTTAAGACTATCTTTAGCTCTGCTAGCTAGATATTTTGTCATTTTATGAACTTTTTGTTCCGTCGGTGAGACTCCAGTTAGCTTCGTGATCTTCGTTTGTTAGGCATCATTGGAATTTTACTTGTCAGGCAACCTTCTGACTTTGCTCGTCGGGAATCACTGTGGCTTTGCTTTGTTGGGCAACACTATGCTTCTGATCGTCGTGTATCACTGTGACTGTTCTTCTTTTCTCTGACCGTCAGTGTGCACTCCGTCGGTGTTGTTTGTCACTAAGTGAATACTTGACTTTTATGCATTGTTGAAAGCATAACCTTTGTTCCTTTGATTCTCTAAATTCTTTGGCATTATGTACATGACCGTAGAGATGATATCAAGTTGACATCAATGACAATACAACACATTAACTGATTTAATGCCTTGCATTATCTTCAGCTTAACATTGTCAAACATTCAATTAGTTACATGTCATCAGATAAGAGATGATGAGAACATTAGGGTATATGTACAAAGAATTACTGAAGTGGTTACTGGCATCAGAAACTCTGGAGGTACTTACAATGAGGAAGAAGTGATTGCAAAGATACTCAAATCTTTGACACCTATATACAAAACTAAAGTACAAGCTATAGAGGAGATTATACCTTTGACACCAAAATTCACTAGAGAGATGTTGATTGGAAAGCTAACTACTTTTGAGGCCGCATAACTGAGATATTCTTTACCTAAAGTAGAGTCAGCATTGAAGGCGACTGTTCATAGAAACAAAAAGACCTTATCTAGAATTGCGAACACCAACAATGGTGACTTGAGAGAAGAGCTTGGATACTATGTTTATGAATGGGAACATATACAGGAGGAAGAAAGAAAGCTAGATGAAGTGGTAGCCCTGAACGCTAGAAGAGAAAAGAGAGGTAAGGGTAAATTTGAAGACAAGTTACCTTTGAAATGTTTTTCATGTAACAAGATTGGTCATTTTCATCTCGATGTCCTACAAGGGTTCCAAAGCACAAACCTAAGTTTTACAAATCTAAGTATTCAAAAGATAATGAATGTTATTATGCTAGTGAAGGCATATCTGATGATGATGTAGACTATGATGAAATTGGATTTATTGCTATTAAGGATTATGAACCTATACATGAAGAAAAAGCCTTAGTATCCCATGTTGAAAAAAAATCTAAATGGGTTATAGATAGTGGTTGTTCACATCATATGAATGGAGATTAAAAAAAAACAAGTTTGTTAGTCTGAAAAGATATGATGGAGGTGTTGTTAGATTTGGTGACAATACTCCTAAGCTTATCATTGGAGTTGGATCTATTTCTTTGGATGGAAAGACTAATACTAACAATGTACTTCTTGTTGATGGACTTAAGCATAATTTGTTGAGTGTTGGGCATTTAGGGGGCAGAGGTTATCAATTTAAATTCATTGATGGGAAATGTTCTATCAGAAGTAAATCAGGATACTTGATCACATCTGGTACTAAATCTAGAGGTAATATATTTAAATTGAATACATCTGAAGCTTCTTGTTTTATTGTGAAGGTTGATGAAAATTGGTTATGGCATAGAATATTTTGTCATGTTAACTTTGATAACATTGTGAAGGCAAGTATGAAAAATGTTGTAAGAGATCTACCTAAGGTTGTGAAACCATCTAACACTATGTGTAGAGAGTATGTTATGGGGAAGCAAATTAGAAGCAGTTTTAAAAGAAAATATTATTCAACAAAAGGGAAGTTGGATCTGGTACATACAAATCAGTGTGGTCCTACAAGAGAAAGATCTTATTATGGTGAAAGGTACTTTATACTTTTTGTTAATGACTTTTCTAGAATGACGTGGGTTACATATTTGAGAGATAAATCTGAAGCATTTGACAAATTCAAGTTATTCAAAGAAAAAGTTGAGATTGAATCTGGTTTGAAGATAAAATGTTTGAGATCAGATAGAGGTGGTGAGTTTACATCAGATTTATTTAATTCCTACTATGAAGAGAATGGAATATTTAGACATACATCTGCATCTAGGACACCACAACAAAATGGGATAGCAGAGCAAAGAAAAAAAACAATATTAGATGTTGTAAGAACTATGTTGCTGGAAGGAAATGTATCACATGTTCATTGGAGGGAAGTTGTTGATACTATTGTGTACACCTTGAACATAATTCATATCAGAGAAGGTACAAGTAAGACTCCTTATGAATTATGGTTTGATCATACACTTGCTGTAAAATATTTCAGAATATTTGGAAGTAAATGTTATATCAAAAGAGATGATAAGATAGGTAAGTTTGATGCTAGAAGTGATGAAGGTATTTTCCTTGGTTATTCTACCAAAATCAAAGCACATAAATGTTTCAATCTGAGATTGAGAAATTTTATTGAAAGCGCTAATGTGAGGATAGATAAAAAGTTTCAGATTGATGAAAGAATGTATGACTGTGGTCAGATTTCAAAGATAAAAGAGGTCACTGTTGAACCTGAAGAACCTTTTATGGTTGATAATGAGATTGAATACGAATTAATTGATCTTACTGAGAGTCCTAAGACTTCGAGATATGTTAAGAAGAACCATCCTGAAGATAAGATCATTGGTGATGAAAGTAAAGGAATGATGACTAGATCTAGAGTTAGAGATGAAATTTGTTTGATTTCTCAAGTTGAACTGAAAACTATTGATGAAGCATGTAGAGATGAATCTTGAACTAAAGCTATGGAAGAAGAACTTGAACAGATAAAGAAAAATAATACTTGGGAATTGGTTCCAAGACCTAAGAACAAAAATGTGATAGGAACTAAATGGGTTTTCAGAAACAAGATGGATGAGGAAGGAACTTTGGTAAGAAATAAGGCTAGACTTGTTTGTAAAGGCTACTCGCAACAAGAAGGCATAGACTTTGAAGAAAAATTTTCTCATGTTGCTAGGATAGAAGTTGTGAGATTATTTCTTGCTTATGTTTCACATAAAGACTTTCAAGTATATCAGATGGATGTGAAATTGACATTCTTAAATGGAGATTTGGAAGAAGAAGTATACATAGAGCAACCTGATGGATTTCATTTGACAAAAATGAAGACATGGTTTGTAAATTGAAGAAAGCATTGTATGGACTGAAACAAGCACTGAGAGCATGGTATGCAAGACTGGACAAGTATTTACTTTGTCTTGGTTTCATAAAAAGTAATGCATATAGTAATTTATATTTAAGAACTGGTAAAGATGAAATCTTAATCATAGAATTTTTTTTTGATGGTATCATTTTTGGAGGCAATGATAAGATGAGTAAGAAGTTCTCTAAAGAAATGGAAAATGAATTTGAAATGTCAATGATTTGTGAGATGAAAATTTTTCTTGGTTTGCAAATCAATCAGAGTGAGAATGATATTTTTATATCTCAGACTGAGTATCTTAAGGAAATGTTGAAGAATTTTGGAATGGAAGATTGTAAACCTATTGGGACACCCATGATGTCTGGATACAAAATGACTAGTAATGATGAGACTCAAAGTGTTTTTCAGACAAAGTACAGATTGATGATTGGTGGTCTACAATATCTAACTCACACCAGACTAGATATTTCCAATGTAGTTGGAATTGTTGCAAGATATCAAGTAGATCCTAAAGAGACACATCTTGCTTCTGTGAAAAGAATTTTTAGATACTTGAAAGGAACAATACAATATAGATTGTGGTATGAAAAATCAGATGACTTTATTTTACAGGCTTACACCGATGTTGATTGGGCAGGTAATGTAGATGATATAAAGAGTACAAGTGGTGGAGCATTTTTCCTTGGGAAAAGGATGGTTTCTTGGTTAAGTAAGAAGCGGGACTGTATTGCTCAGCATACTGTTGAATCAGAGTATTTTGTTGCTGCAATAAATTGTACACAAGTTGTTTGGATGAAACAAATGTTGAAGGACATTGGAATGCTTTTTGAAGAGCCAGTGGTTATCCACTGTCATAACACTAGTGATGAGGCCAAATTATTGCCTTTATTTTGTATAATTTTAAATACTCTGTTCTAATTTATGTCAAGACATTTGTGAACCTAGCCAGTTAAAACTTGTGATAAATTCCAGTTAGAACTGATAAACCATGGGTAGATATTTGTGACATATTTTGCCAATATTATACATATAGTGCAGTATTTCATATAACCATCAGAATATATGTTCTAATATCTGGATTTAATTTGATTGAGCTTGTTGCATGAATATTTCTGCATCACAACTAACTTGTTAGGGAAGGAAGCGGCTGGAGAGTGGTCGACAGCATTCAAGGAAGACTGTTGAGGACCAGCTATGGTGGAGTGATCATCATAGCACTAGGAGATACGACTGCTACAATGGAGGAGCCACTATTCCAGGATGCGGGAATGTAGTGCTGCTATATTCCCTCTACACTTTATTATGTTGAATTGGTCGCCCAAACTTTATTACCCACATCGCGGGTTGTTGCGTTTCCATCTTCTTCTCTGACATGTTTTCAGCAAGATAGTTTCTTTTCTATTTTGTAATAAGCATTCGATCCTCTATTTATAGGGATTGGATCGATAGTTTGTAGTTAGAAGAAAAAGAGAGAGAGTTAGAGAGAAAAAGTATTGTTATATCTTACATCAAGTTACTTTAAGTTTCATGTATTGTTCTTATGTAATGAGTTTTTGAAATACAATGAAGTGATTCTTGGTTTACATTCTGTGTTAGTAGATTAGCAGAAACCAACCAAGAGGGCCCACTTGGGAGGTGGAATAGATTAGAGTAGAGTAGAATTACTTATAGCATTTCCAGTATTTCCAGTATTTCAGATAGAAGTTACAGTTTCTTCCTGCAACATTGTACTTTGTGAATGTTCCTGCAACATCTGCAAGAATAGTTATAATGGATGTTCTGGGTTGAAAGTATAGGTTTAAGTAGAGTTTTCAATTTCTAGCATTCATTTCAGTAAGGAGATAAGTATATTCTTTTCCTGCATCACTAGTGTAGGTTTCTTTTATGCATTTCTTACCTTCCTGCAGCATAAGCATAATGACTCTTTAAGGAACCTAGTGCACATACTGTGCCGACCATTTCAAGTATACATCCCTGGGTTGACAAGTTAAATGCACCTCATAGTGGGAGAAGTAGTCCTTAGATTGAATAAACTATTTCTGAGAAAGGCCTTGAGCATGATTATTCCACACCTATTGTGAGGCGGTTCAACTAGCACAGTGAATATGTCAAAGAATCCTATAATGTATTCAAAGACTAAACATATTTCTATTAAGTATCATTTCTTGAGGGAGAAGGTAGTAGAGATAGATATTAGACTGGATTACATTAGCACAAAGGAACGTATAGCAGATATATTTACAAAACATTTGCCAAAAGATGCTTTTGAATATCTCATAAGCATGCTTGGGTGAGAGCCCCTCCCAATGGTAATTAATTTATGTAGACATGTATTATTCCAGTGGATTTCAGAGCTATAACATTTTTTGGACTTGATGTATGGATCTACTCCTTAGGGGGAGTGATCGCAGGAACACTGTGGAACATATTTGGGTGATTTTGCACATGGTTGTTAGACATGAAGATTTGAAAAAGCTACACCTTAAAGAAGACTATAGAAGAGTTATGGCCCCCTTTGCCATTACTGCCAAAGGGGGAAAGATTCTATGTGAAAATCCCTACTGTTTTGGGGAGATTTGTGTTGAGGATATTGAGAAGATTGTATTGAGAGGATAGAGTACTTTTTCGGTTGATTTTGGGTTGATGGATTTTACCGTATGTTGCCATCAATGCCAAAGGGGGATATTGTTGGATGGTATCAAATTTGGGTACTATTTATGCTGTTGATATTCATGTTTTGTCACTGATGTCAATATATGTTTTTGTGGAGAGAACATACTGGTTATTTGACTGACAAAAGTGTACGGACACTGTACAGATGATTCAGAATTATCGAAGTTAAGGATATGAAGAAGGATATGTGATGACCATATTCCTAAGGTCGCTTGGATTAATTTTGCATATTGATGATGTTACAAATGTTTTGGTAAAGACTAGTTTCTAGACTGTGACAGTGATGCTTGACAGAGCAGGTCTCTGTGTTTTGGGTATATCTTACAGGAGAAGATGTTTTAGGGTATGCGAGCTTAAGGGATGACAGAAGACAGATTGAGGAATGTTTTTTGTTGAACTATTGTTGTGAACATGTTGGTGATGTCATTTGTGGTGTGTATTCTGGAGGAGACCTATTTGGTGGCCGACTTCAAAGATGTAGCGTGTATTGTGAATTGTGAGCATGGATTGCGGATCTTAGAGTATATCTGGTGTATTTAAATTGATCTTTACTTGTTTTAGGTACCTTGTGTATCTTAGCAAGGGGTTAAATAACTATTTGTATATTGGAAAGCCTTTAGTGGCCGACCTAATCAATTATTGTAATAAGGTATATATGAGAGATCTTTTCTTTTGAAAAGATGTGGTAGAGATTGAAAAGGCAGAGAAGTGTGAAATTTTTGAAGCTTGTTTGGCTGCTGGATGTAGAGTAGAGTTTGTGATTGTAATAATTCATTGGAACTGACCAAGAAAAGATAATTGTTATCAGACAATTCACTAGATTGTATGTTCTATATATATGTTTGTTCAAATTGTTAATCCTTGAGGGTGACCTTAACCTTCTTTGGGTAGTGTGCCTGGGCAGTGAGCCCACTGTTACTCTTTACTCCTAACATGGTTTGTCCTTTAATAGGTACTATGTATTGTAATGTTTTAATAAGCTCCTAACAGGGCTAAATCTTTTAACATGGATACTATACTCTCAATACATCATTTGTGGGTGCTAATTCCCACCGGGGTTTTACCTTTAACAGGGTTTCCTCGACAACAAGTATTGTGTTATTGTGTTGGCATTTACTATGTTATCATTTGCTTTGAAGTTTTGGTTTATAAAGTTTAAAGTTTAATATTTTGTGTCACAACTGAATCACCCCCCTCTTAGTTGTGCTTGTGGACTGTTATTCCTAACCGATAGTACTTGGATTGAAGAACCCAAGACTATAGCAGCAAAACTTGTCAACTACTATAAATACATTCTTAATAACAACGAGCATTCTAACTTAGCATCCCAACAATAAATGTTATCTTCAATTCCCAAACTGATAAATGAAAGGGAATACAAATGGCTAAACAACAAAACTACGATGGAAGAAGTAAAGAGTGCCCTATTTTAAATGCACCCCGATAAATCGCCAGATCCTGATGGCTTCCATGTTGCCTTCTTTCAAAAGTGTTGGTATTTACTAGGAAAGGACCTCTGGGGAGCTATAAAAGCCACCAAAAACTCTGGGACACTACTAACATTAATAAATAATATGTTTCTAGCCCTTGTCCCCCAAAAAAATAAATATGAAGAGTTGGGGGACTTCAGACCTATTTCCTTGTGCAACACCATTTACAAAATACTATCTAAAACTCTGAAAAATAGACTGAAAACTCTATTACCAAAGATAATCTATGAGGAACAAACATGATTTATCCCAAATAGGACCATCTTTGATGGCATTATTGTTGCAAAAGAAATTATTCACACAACATAATCTAATCAAGACCCTTGCATGTTGATCAAATTATACATTTAGAAGGCCTATGACAAGGTAGGCTGGGGGATTCTTATGCAAATGTATGGAGGCTTTCGATTTTTCCAATAGATGGATAAACATGATCTACAACTGTATTTTGACACCAAAAAATTTAGTTTTAGTAAATGGTATCCCAGAAGGTTTTTTTGAAATATCTAGAGGTATTAGACAGGGTGACCCTATATCTCCCTTCCTCTTTGTCATTAAGATAGAAGCTCTAGGCTAATCAAATCATAAAGCACATCAAGAAGGGGAAATAGTTGGGACAAAGATCACAAAAAATTCCCCAAACATTACTCATCAAGAATTCACAGATGATACAATCTTGTTGGGCAAAAGTACAAGGAGAGAAGCGGACAACTTCAAAAGAATTCTACACCTATACATGGAAACCTATGGACAAAAAGTAAATGCGGAAAAATCAGAAATTTTATTTCTAAACACTAGTGATGCGCAAAAATAAGAGATATGTAACTCTTTAGGCTTCAAAGATGGAAAGTTCCCCTGCAAATACCTTGGTATTCCTCTAGATAAGGGTACCCAAGTGAAGAATCTCTAGGATGATATCTCCTCCAAGATGAATAATAAAAAAGAAATTTGGAAAGGCAAGTGACTATCAAACATAGGAAGAGCTACAATGATAATATTTGTCCTTACGACCATTCCTAACTATCAAGTATCTATCCTCCCACCTTCAAACAAGGATAATAACAATTTAGATAAGCAATTTAGGGATTTTTTTTGGCAGGGATGTCAAAAAAAAAAGAAAATAGAAATGATTAAGTGGGATAATATTTGAAAACCATGTTCAGTAGGTGGGCTGGGAGTAAAAAAACCTCACTGGAAAACAAATCTCTAGGAGCCAAATTAATATGGAGATTGTTCCAAGAACCAATGAGAAAATGGGCCTCTATCTTCTCAATAAATATATCCTAAATGCAAACCCATTTAATATCTCTGGATCTATCGATCTCACTAAAGGCTCACAAATATGGAACTTCATAATCAACTATAGAGATATTATCAATGCGAAACTGACTTGGGATATAGGAGATGGAGAATCAACCCTCTTTTGGGAAGACTCTTAGGGAGGTTACTCCCCTTTAAATAAAACAAGAATTAGTAACAATACTATATAAATAGTAAAGTTGTTATGGGGTAGCAAGTTAAGGAACTACATTACAAGTACAAAAGTAGGACACATGACACAATGACAATGGAAAAATTAGATGATACCCCAATTTTAGAAGATGAAAGATGAAAAATTGTCAGACATACTACACAAGATAATTATAAGACTAATATCAAGTACTGAAAAACTTGTCTGGGATGGTTCAAATGGTGGTATTTGTAATGTTAAAGATGGCTTCAAAATAATAAATAATAGTATGAACTTTCAAAAGCTAGATATCCCTCTTAAACTTTGCTGGAATAAAAAGTGCATGCCTAAGGAAGGAATATTTCTTTGGGCTACTTTGCAGCAAAGAATTATTACAACAGAATGGTTCAAAAAATTAGGCTTTGAAGGGCCCTCTAGATGTCCCTTATGTGAAAAAGAAGAAGAAGCGATTCATCATATTCTACTCAACTGCCCCTATGCAATGAGTTGCTAGAAATGGTTATGCAACAAACTAAACTGGTTTATAACAATACCAAACACTAGTAAACTTCTTAAAATCCTAGCCAACACATATGCATAATAGTTTATATGAATTGATTTGGGATGTAGTGCCATCACTAGTGATTTGGGAGCTTTGGAAAGAGAAAAATAGTAGAATATTTAAAGATAAGAAAATGGAAAATGCTTCTCTACTGAATAAAATAAAAGCCATTATTGTGAAACTTTCCAACAATAGATTGAGGAACAAGACTAACTTTTAAGGATCCTTTTCAATATGGGATGGGGAAATAAGGAAAAGATGACAGAATCTATCTACCCCACCATAATATGGGAAAGGGGGAAAGCAAAGCAAGAAGGATAGAGCCAAATGCAAATGACAACCCCCCAAATTTGAATGACATAAATTAAATTTTGATGGCGCCTCTAGAGGTAATCCAAGCAAATCAGGTATGGGCTGTATAGTACGTAAGTGGGAGGGATCAATGAAGGCAAACATGGACAAACCAATATGTTGGTACAAGATATTACAAATAACTTCGCGAAGTGTATAACAGATATGGTAGGCACACAATTGTATAAGGATATGGGAATAACAAAACTAGAAGTAGAGGGTGACTCCCAAATCATCATAAATTCCATAAGAAATAGAAAGACATCAAATTGGAAATTAAACTCAAACCTAGAAAGAATTTTAGATCTTCTAGACTCCTTCATAGACACAAATTTCAAACACATCTATAGGGAAGGTAACAAAGAAGCAAACAAATTGGAAAACTTGGGGGCTGATGGTACTTACATCAAAGAATACCTAAACAGTATAGAATAAATCTTTATAAAGATAATCATTATTAACCAAAGGTATTTTCACGTGCATCACTTTTTTCCACAAATTTTACTGAAGTACAGATAGGTTAGGAAAGATGGTATATCAAATTGGTGTTGTGTTGTCACTCTCTAGAAGGATTTAACCATATCTTCATATATGTATATATTCATTGATATGTTAACACATTGGGTGATGGAGGGACATGACGAAAGACTGTTATTAACAAAGGTCTAAGTAACTACCACAACAAAAGCAACTACATAGATAAGGATACAAGAAGGATGTAAGCTAAAATCTGTTATGCTACTTCCCACTGCTCATAGCCTTGTGGCTAGCTCTAGGTGGACATTACAAGGAGGATTCTAAATTTACCTTAGAGATTAACCCTCTCTTATATTTGAATAAATAAAAAGGTAGATCTAGGATCTCAATTTTTCTTATTTATATAATCACATATGTCCAACTATATACAATTATACACTTATCTACACACTCACAAATATGTATTTATATAATCATAATTTGCATATTTATATATAAATTTGACAAAAGAGATTAGGAGCTAGCCAAGATAGGAGCATATGAGATTATCGTTACATAAACCATTTAAAAATCCACTAAGATAACAATCACCTCATAATGATTTAGTTAGAAACTAATATACTTTATGCCTTAATGTAAAAATTAAAGCTCCCAAGGTCCTCCCTAGACTTCCCATTAATGTAATCTGGGTTGAATTTAGTATAGAAATCTCTCTTCATGAGGAATGTCTTTTTATTGAATCCAAGGCAAGATTTGGGAGTATTAAGCACGAATTACACCTGACAATTATTTAAGTGAAACCATTATTACAAGCAGAGGCATAATTAAACTCTGGTTAAATACATGATTTGTAAACTCGCATGTATCAACCCAAGATCTTAGCACAAGTTTTTTTTTTTTTTATCTTTTCATAATTTTTACACTCGTGAAAATTTTCCGTTGTCAATCATTTCAAGAGTATCTGATTGTTGTTAAGACATTTGGCGCACTTGAGCGAGCTAACAACTCATCCTTGGAAACCACCTTATTAATTAAGTGTCCTTGTTTTTAGCTTTAAGCCTCCAATCTTTTCATCTAACAACCAAACTAGAAAATGAGAGAGACATTACAGAGCACAATGGATACCCCATGAGACTTTAATGCAAGAAGCGACATCCAGAAGTAAAGAGGGAGGTAACTAAGCAAATAATAAGAGGTATCATCAATTTAAAACATCTATTAGTTATGGAAGCCACAATTAATATTCTAGGAGAGGACTACTTAGGCAATATAGATAGGACCAGAGTGAATTTTGACATTGCCTCAATGTTCCTCGCCTTGACCATGTTATTTGAAAGAGATAAGAAGATTGTTAAGGATATCTGTGTGAATCTGTTCAAAAAGAGCATTTTAGGGGACATAGACATTGTTCTCGATAATATTGATGATAACCTTGTGATCCCCAAAGCTAGGAACTATGGGAAAGCAAATTTGGAGGACATCCATGTTCCAAAATAGCCTATTTTTTGGGTCAAAAATTGGGATATCTTCAAAACTACCCTGGAAAACAGAAGTCGCAATTTGGACTTCTTGACTAGGTTGTTCCACGATAAGTGCCCAGATCACCCAAATTGGTTTGCTAGATATTTGGAGGAAGAAGGAATTGAAGGTTACAAGGAAGTTATAGAATGGGCAAATGATGCATCACTAGATGATGATTCTGATAGCGATAATGAGTATGAAGAGGTGATATGGGGAAATGAGCCACCCAAGGGTGCAGGTTCGTCAACACCGGGAAATAACACAAAGGACAAAGGCAAAAGTATCAAGATGGGATAATCTATAACTCTCATAATGAGCATCCAATAGTTTTGTCTACTTTATAATAGTTGGTACGTCACTACTAATATTGTCTCAAGTAATTCCTCTGGTTGGTTAAGTCACTTTTATACTCTACAAATTTGGATTATAATTTTGTCTTTTGCTGGATAACATTAAGAAGATACCACTGTTCAATATTCTGTTGACAATATTCTAAGGAACAATTAAAGATATTTTATAGATATACATGAAATTAATGTGAATATTGCCAACTAAGTCAAATATCTAAATCGTTACAATCTTAGGTTTAAATCTCTCATCTCTAACTTATTTCCTTGATTCTTCACTTTATGCTTTCCTTTATGTATGACGATTTGGCTTCTCAACCCATTCCAAAAACTTGGAAATGGATTTTTGGTTGGTTTCTTTAGTTCAAAATTATGAAAATCTTTGCGTAAGTAGTTAGAACGTCCCTCATAGTCGAGCTTGCCTTGTCTCTCATTTGTCATGGGATATTGGAAGATGAACAAACCAAATAATTCTTTTCTTTCCTTTCTACCCTATGGGATCCTTGTCCCTTCATTTCTCACTACTTATCCCTAAAGCCTATAATACCCTTTTGTTTCCTTCCACTTCTCATCTGGATCTCTTAGTTATTGCCTCCTTCATATGTCTACTCCAATTAAACTAAGAGGGCCTCAGGTCCGGATTGCCTTCGATACCCCTATAAGTGGTTTCAGGCTAAAAAATATCATGTTGTCTTCCCACTTTTTGGTAGTTTAATATGTGTATCCTATCCTTGGAAGAGATTTCATCATTAATAGCGAGAGATATAGAGTCAACTCAGATATCCCTGCACTATTCCTTGTCTCAGCTCTGCAAGTAGACTCGGATAAGACCACTATTGTTACACTATGGATAAGATTATTCAATAAAGTCTATTTGGGAGACTTGGATAAGGTCATTTCCAATATCAGAAGTGACTTAACAATTCCAAAGCCATGTTTATATGATTCTCCTATAGTTGGAGGACGACATGTCCCGTCTTACCCAATCCTTCTCACTGAAGATTTGGAATACCTAATTAACTGGACACCCATTGTCATAAGGAACCTAGATTTCCTTCTCCACTTCTTTCATGTGTGAATTCCTACATCTACAAATTGAATTGTCTCGTTCATCCTAGAGGATCAAATGGGCTCCTGGGAAAGCGATTCAGAAATAAATTTAAGCACAAAAATTCAATTCCCAATTTGACATAGGAATGTCAATGAACTCGAGTCCAGTTCACACTCTTAATATGGCTGCTCAAGGTTATATGCTTTAGATTGCCAAGATTTCAAAGGTTTCGGCCAAATTGCTACCATTCCCCTTCCTTCAGCAATCCTTTGCTGGTCTAGAAGAGCTTTTAATGTTTGTATTTGTACAAAATGAAATGTCAAATCTTTAATTTATCTCATTTTTTTTTTATAAACATGGTGGCAGATGTATGAAGCTAACATGAAAATATGCACATCTAAGTTTGAAAGTAATAAGTCTTTGAAGATGCTCAACATATAATGATATCTTATTCTTATTAGGGATTCAATTTGGAATGTTTAACATATATAAATGGTTGTCACTCTTATAAAATTGATTAGCTTTGGGTTAGTAAACTTTCCATGCCTTGCTTCCTGATTCTTGTCAGATTACTATGTTGTGATACACAATTTTTAGCCATATACTGTTAAGGTTAATCAGTTTTCTTCTTTGTTGTTGTTAATGTTATAGCTTTGGTAAGATATATAATGAACATACTAAGTTGATATAATAATAATATTATATTGTTGATTAAATTAACTTCATTTGTTATATATATATATATATATATATATATATATATA
>MU225467.1:934027-949751 GCA_018584345.1 Thuja plicata | reverse complement strand
TATATATATAAAATTAGTTCAATATTATTAAATCGACCGAAACTTAGTATTATGCAATCAACAACTTTATGCATAGCCGTGTGAGTCGTTGATTATATGTAATCAAATGGTATGAGTAACACATAGTAATATATGTGTTATGATACTTGGTAAGTATCATAACACATATTACTTTGTGTTACATACTGCAGTTCCACGATAATCATCATATGAAACGGTTCGAATGAGATTCATGTCTCATGTAGAGGCATGACTCTACTACGTAGAGACATGTCTATACATGAGACGTGACTCTACTATGTAGAGACATGTCTATACATGAGACATGATAATATATTTATATGCATTTCAGATCTACACTTGAAGACACATAAATAAATAACAGTGATCTCTCAAGTGTATATTTATATATTGAATAAAATTAATAATTTACCAGTCTTATATACATAAGACACACAGTCTAATATATCATATCTAATCACGTAGTTTAACATGGTATCAGAGCAGGCATAAAAGATAAAAGATCCATACCGAATTTGTAAAAGACTTAACATATACATTCAAGAATACTACATTCAAAATGGTGAATGAAATGAGATTAAAAGATCGACTTGAAGGCACATCAAATTATGTGGCATGGAAATTGCGAATAATGCTCACACTAAAAGAGCATGAACTAACAAACATAGTGGAAAAATATGAGCCTGAACAGAATGGAAAAATGGAACAAATTAAATGGGATAAGGACAACACCAAAGTAATGAAATTGTTGGTAGATGGAGTTAAAGATCATATAGTGCCTGTAATCATAAAATTGGAAACCTCATATAAGATGTTTAAAGGACTAAAAGATATGTATGAAATTAATAATACAAGCAGAGCACTTACACTTAAGAGTCAACTCCATCAAGTAAAGATGAAACAAGGAGAGATCATCACCTCCTACTTCATGAGAATTACATATTTAAGAAACCAACTATCCATGATTGGTCACTCTGTTGATAATAAGGAATTAACAATGATTGCACTTAATGGACTTACCCTTTCATGGGAATCCTTCATTCAAGGAGTAAGTGCTCGAACCAAAATTCCTAAATATGACCGATTAAAGTCAGACTGCATTCAAGAAGAGTCTCGATTATCATTCAGAGGGATAAATGCAAATACTTCAAAAGAAGTATCTCAAGTACTTAATACAGAATTACACAAAAGGAAAAAGAAGCCCAACTTCAAAAGGAAGAGAGGAAATGGATCATATAATAAATCAACATTCAAACATAGAGATCTATCAAAGGGAAAATGTTATAGATGTGACAAATTTGGTCATCTTGCTCATATGTGTCCTGAAAGAAAGAAAGCACAAGCCACATTTTCCCAAGCTAATGATACAAAGGAAAATATAGATTCAGAGAAGCTTGTTTTCTACTCTGCCTTGTCAAGCCAAGTTTCAAATAATTGTAACACTTGGGTTGTTGATAGTGGGGCCTATAGACATATCACTGGATTCAAAGATCATTTAGACTATATAGAAGGTTGTTCTAAACAAGAAGTTACAATTGGAGATGATACCAATTATCCAATAATGGGTATTGGGACATGCACCATATATCTTGAATCTGGGATATCTCTACAACTTAATGGTGTTCTATTTGTACGTGGCATAAAAAGAAACTTAGTTTCCATTTCAGCACTAGAAGACAAGGGACATAGAATCACCTTCACGGATGGGAAGATTTTAGCTTGGCTAAAGAACTAAAATATAAAGAATGCTCACACTATTGGAGTTAGAGATGGAACCCTCTACAAATTATGTGCCCGTTCTCATCAAGCCCTAATTCATACATCAAATGAAAGTGAGTTATAACATAGGAGACTAGGGCACTATCATTTTTTAGGTTCAAATTCCTTAGAGAAAATGGTTTAAGGACTACCTAAACTAAGATCTGAACATACAAGAGCTTGTAAAGGATGTGCATTAGGAAAGAGTGCTAAAAACACTTTTCATCATAGTGAAAGTAAAACCAAGGATGTTTTAGTACTTATTCACTCCAATTTATGTGGCCCTATGTTTGTTTCCTCCATTGGAGGATATTTGTATTACAATATTTTTGTAGATGACTACTCTAGGAAGACCTGGATATATTTTCTAAAATGTAAAGAGTTAGAAGAAATTCTTATGAAATTCAAAGAATTTAAGGCTCTAGTAGAAAATCTATCAGGTAAGAGTATTAACATATTAAGAACAGACAATGGTAAAGAGTATACTTTAGAGATATTTCAAATTTTTTATAAACATGTTGGGATCAAGAGGGAGTTCACAGTTCCATACAACCCACAACAAAATGGGGTTGCAGAGAGAAAGAATAGAACAATAGTAGAATCTGCTAAAGCAATGATGCATGATCAAAACTTATAAACTCATCTTTGGGTTGAAGCCTCTAACACTGTTGTATATGTTCAAAACAAATGTCCTCGCTCTCACCTTGAAAATAAAACTCCTAAAGAAGCGTTCACTGGTAATAAACCTAATGTAAGTCACTTGAGAACTTTTTGGGTGTCCTGTTTACATTCACATTCCTAAAGAGAAAATAACTAAGTTAGAACCTTCAGGAAAGAAAAGAATCTTTGTTGGATATAGTGAAAATTCCAAAGCCTACAAAATCTACATTCCAAGAAAAAGTAATATTGATTTAAGTAGAGATGTAATATTTGAATACGAAACTGCACTCAAAAGATCCAAGGAAGACAATAATGACTCCCTAGAAGATCCTTCTCCTCAGATTCAGAGGGAGAATCAAGAAGTTGAAAATTATGAACCTTTAGATGTTACTATTGAATATGATGTAGGAAAGAAAATACCTCTTTGGGATAGAAAGGTTATTAAGAAGGTGAGAAATATGTTGCTCCAAATGGGGCTATTAGGGAAAATAAAAGACCTTATAAATTCTCTAGTTATGTTGAACTTATGAGTAAACTTCTAAATTCAGAACCCTCAAATCCATAAGAAGCACTTCCACATCAAACTTGGAAGAATGCCATGACAGAAGAGTATAACTCTATATCACAAAATGATGTTTGGGATATTGTACCTAGAACCATAAACAAATCAGTGGTCTCCTCCAAGTGGTTATTCAAAATTAAACATGCAGCAAATGGAAGTATTGATAAATACAAAGAAAGATTCATTGCAAGAGGATTCTCCCAAAAGGAAGGCATTGACCATGAAGAGACATTTTCTCCAATTACAATATATACCTCTGTGAGAATAATTATTGCCATTGATGCTGCCAAGGGTTGGAAAATTCACTAGATGGATGTAAAGACTACCTTTTTGAATGGTGGGATTGAGGAAGAAGTATATCTAGAACAACCAGAAGGATTCATAATTTAGAATCAACAAACTCATGTATGCAAACTAAAGAAGGCATTATACGGGCTTAAGCAAGCACCTCAAGCATGATGACTTATTAATAACATGAGAAGATCATCTAATTACTAAATGTAAAGAAGATCTTGCAGCTAAATTTTAGATGAAAGACTTAGGGTTACTACATTACTTTCTAGGCTTAGAAGTTTGGCAACATGCTAACGAGATTATTCTAAACCAAGGAAAATATACTTTAGACATTCTAAAGAGATTCAGAATGATGGATTGTAAGCCTATGTCCACCCCATGGAAACAAATCTACTCAAACTAAAAGAAGTAGCATCAAGTTCAAAACCTACAGATCCTACTCTCTACAGGCAAATTATTGGGTCTCTAATGTACTTAGTGAGTACCAGACTAGACATTTGTTATGCGGTTAATGCACTCAGTCAGTTCATGTGTGAACCAAAATAAATTCACATGGTAGCAACTAACCACATACTAAGGTATCTTCACGACACAATAAATCTTGGACTAAGGTACAAATATGTAGATTTACAACTACATGGTTTCACTGATTCATATTGGGTCAGAAGTACAGTGGATCATAAAAGTACCTTTGGGTGTTGTTTTAGTCTAGGTTTAGTAGGAAACAATCCTCAGTTGCTCAAAGTTCCACAAAAGTAGAGTACATTGCCGCATCTATGGGAGCACGAGAAGTAGTTTGGTTAAGGAAACTTATTTTTGGTTTGTTTGGAGAATCTCTAAAGCCTACTATTATCCATTGTGATAATCAGAGTTGTATAAAGCTCTCCTTAAATCCATTATTTTACAACACGTCCAAGCATATTGAAATACCTTATCACTATATTCGAGATATGGTGGAAAAGAATGTTATTGAGTTGAAGTTTATCAGTACAGAGGAACAATCAGCTGACATTCTTACCAAGCCTCTAGCAAAAATAAAAGGTAGAGCACTTTAGAGGTAAACTTGGTATGATTGTAATTTCTGAGAACCTATCTCAATAAATTTCTATTATCGTATTAATAAAGCATTCTTTGTTATGAGAATTATTTCATAACCATGTGTTCTTTGTGTATTTCATAAGGAAGTGACGACTTCCATATGATTTTTCACTCAATGTTTTAGAAGTTGTTATAAAGTGGAGATCTTATAGTAACTTATCTATTGTAATAAATGTCATGAGAATGATATTTAAATTATGATAGTTTATATCCTGTAAATCAATATGAACTAGAAGGTATTATTTAATTACTTACAAGTTCTATTATATGGGTATATTATGTCTATATGATAAGTATCATATATGTGATACTAGTGCACATATCATATAAGACATCTTGAGTATTTGGTGAATAGCATGGACTTGATATTTGAAGACCATTACTATGAGTACTTGGTGAGTATCACAGATTTAATACTTGAAGACCATTACTCATAATAATCATTTTGAGCAATTCATGAATATCTTGTGAGTTGATATTTGAAGACCATTGCTCTGAGTACTTGGTGAGTATCATGGACTTGACACTTGAAGACCATTACTTGTTATATCAGTAAAATTATATAAATTTTAAAATGATTATTTATACTCACTTATTACATTGAGGTAATATATTTATCCTCCCTAGCTAAGAGGGAGTGTTAATGTTATAGCTTCAGTCAGATCTATAATGAACATACTAAGTTGATATAATAATAATAATATTATTATATTATCGATTAAATTAACTTCATTTGTTATATATATTTGAGATATTATCTTTATATATATATATATATTATTAAATCAACCAAAACTTAGTATTATGCACTCAACGGCTTTATGCATAGCCGTGTGAGTCGTTCAATATATATAATCTAATGGTATGAGTAACACATAGTAATATATGTGTTACAATACTTGGTAAGTATTGTAACACATATATTGTACTATGTGTTACGTACTGCAGTGCCACGATAATCATCATATGAAATAGTTCAAATGAGAGTCATGTATCATGTAGAGACATGAATCTACTACGTAGAGACATGATAATATATTTATATGCATTTCAGATCTGCACTTGAAGACACATAAATAAATAACAATGATCTCTCAAGTGCAGATTTATATATTGAATAAAATTAACAATATACTAGTCTTGTATACATAAAACACACAATTTAATATATCACATCTGATCACGTAGTTTAACAATTGCAATGTAGCTCTTGGATGGTCTTTTAACATTCACTGATTTGAGAAGGAACCATTGCTAGTTTTTGGCAAGATTGGAAATATGAATGCTTTATAGTAACCTATGATATTCACTAGCCCAGTGCTTAAACCCTATCGCACATCATAACATTCTCTATACTCTTAAGTTTTGGAATGAGAAATATAATCCCACTTATGAAGATAACAAAAAAATATTTAGAAGGATAAATATTTATGGACAGGTAAGAATACCATTCAAAATATGAAGGCCATATAAGGTATGCACTTTTAAGATACCAACAAAATTTCATTAAAGGATTTAAAAATTCTCAATCTTAATCTTTTTAGAATAACTTATATTCTCCAAGCACAACTAACACAAATCTTAGCTAGAGGAATGATTGCAAGAAACATAAAGAGTTGATCAGTCAAAGAACAACTGTTTCGATAAAAAATTAAAGGTTCACAAGGGCAAATATCAAGGTGTCCATAGAAGAATGAACCAACATAGTATGATATGTATTGTCTCTAAATCTGATATATATATGTAATAAGGTATAAAAGGACTTGAGGGTATGCCTCAAAGATTCAAATATGTACATTATATTCTAGACTAAGGTCCCGGGCTAGAATGGAGGTTTTCTTGACTCCATTATTTCCTACCAGCGACCGCACTAAATGGAGCTATAAAATAATTTTTTTTTATAAATAAAATATTTGGCCTAGGCCTTTTATCGATAAAAAAAACATGTTCTCATTTGACATATTGTAAGTTTAATAAATTTCAACTTCTTTGCATTAAAAATTTAATTATTTTTTTTTCATTTATAGAACTAGTTTTACTCTAGAGTAATATCGTGAACAAATTTAACTTAAGAAATAAGAAACATTTTTAGATTTAGTCACTTTTCTTTACATTAGAAGTAGTAACTTAAATAATACCTTGAGCCCTTTTTGAAAGCTTCTCAAATCAAGGCATCTTCCATGTGGATTTTTGTTGGATTCCAATTTCTTCCTCAACTTAATGTAGCATTCTATGTAGAGAACCCTAACTATACCCATCAAGATTTTTCCCTTTTCTTACATAAAATGTCTTCTTCGTGCTCAGACCAAGGCTTTTTCCCCATACCCATGGCTATTTCATTTTCCACCAACAATTTAAGCCCACAATATTAATTGCATCGGTACCCACATACATCACTACCCTCTAGAATTTAATTGACAATGAATATATATCATTTTCTATCACTATCTAGTTCCTCCACAATTCTGTCAAACCCTCTTAAATTTTAACTGCAAAATATAAATGGACTAGGTCATATATGTCTTATTAAACATATTACAAATCAATTAATGTATCATATTAAAAATAATACTCTCCTATTCTATTGACAATAATGACGAAATAAATGCTTTTGGGTAGTTGAATCAAGAGACAATTTATAATTTCACTTATCATTTATGAGGATAATTAAATTTTTAAATACAATAATTTATTATTTATCGCTTTCTATTTACATCTAAACCATCATTAAATTCTATTTCACATTCTACACCATTAAATACAAGTGATAATAAGTGAAATATTGTATTTTTAATTATTTAATGTTATTTACAAAATAAGAAAAACAACCTTAATTTATTAATGGTAAAATAAGTATAAACTCTTTCTTTAGTCACGATAAAGTATAAAAAATATAAAAACCACATTCTAGGTTTTAAAAAATATAAAAACCACATTCTGAAAGAAGAGATGAAAAAGACTGCACTAGTTAATTGTTAAGCAAAATTAGGAAAGAAAGAGATTTAGGATGAATGCAATTGAGCTTTGTGGGACTTTAAAATTTTGCAAGACCCTGGATAAATTCTATAGTTGAAAATCGATCTCCATGCTTGCAAATTCAACCCTACCCAACTAATTTTTCCTTCTGTGCAAACTCAATCTTGATGTTTGTAGATCTTCCATTCTTACAAAGAGACTAGTGTTTGTACTCACAATGGAAAAACCTAATGGTGTTGATGAGCATTATTTAAAGTTTGCTATGCAAGGTATTGACCTTAAATAAACCTTGTCGATTGATTCAATAGTTTTAAACAAAACTTGGAGAATGCTTAGCAAGACATTGCTGTGGTTAAGATGATACATTCAAATATAAGATATGATTGGTATAAGAGTTAAGCAACAAAGGTAGGCTAATTCCTTCATGAAAGCAAGTAACACTACAAAAATGCACTTTTATAATTATTCCAAAAACACAATTTAAATACTTTTAGTATAAGAAACAAACAAAAAAAACAAATTAAAAAATTGAATCAACTTAAACTCACTTTAAAAGAAATTTGAAAAAATCAATTACATAAAATCAAAATTATATCAAATTAAAAGTATTTTGTCTAATACAAAAAAATATCTAACAAAATTCAACTTCAATTTGTAATAAATTAGCACGCATATTAGGTGTGAGGAATTTGCAAATAAGAAAATTAAAGATGTGATGTGGAGCAATTTTGCATAAATATTTTCCAACTATCGTAAAAAAGTTTATGATACGAGACAACATTTTCATTTTTTTTCTAGCAGTCATAAAAAAGTTTCTATAAGCATCACCTAAATGCAACGAGTGCCAAGTGTTCCATTCATTCTCATGAGAGATGAGTTCTTCTGGACCACTACTCATGCAATATGGATTAACAAATTTGACTCAAAAACTATACAATCGAAGCTTAATAACAATATTGCAAATTGGAAGTGCCAAGTGTTCCATTCATTCTCACGAGAGATGGGTTCCTCTGAACCGCTACTCACGAAATATGGATTAACAAATTTGACTCAAAAACTATACAATTGAATCTTAACAACAATATTGCAAATTGGAAGTGCCAAGTGTTCCATTCATTCTCATGAGAGATGGGTTCTTCTGAATCACTACTCATGAAATTTGGATTAACAAATTTGACTCAAAAACTATACAATTGAATCTTAATAACAATATTGCAAATTGGAAGTGCCAAGTGTTCCATTCACTCTCACGAGAGATGGGTTCCTCTGAACCACTACTCACGAAATATGGATTAACAAATTTGACTCAAAAACTATACAATTGAATCTTAACAACAATATTGCAAATTGAAAGTGCCAAGTGTTCCATTCATTCTCATGAGAGATGGGTTCCTTTGAATCACTACTCATTAAATTTGGATTAACAAATTTGACTCAAAAACTATACAATTGAATCTTAATAACAATATTGCAAAATTTCCAATGTAGACACTCTCACAAAAGAAATCTATCATTTAATTAATGGAAATTGTTTGGGAGAGAAAACTAATGGAAATAGATTGGGAGGGGAAACTCGATAGGACAGCCATTGATAGATTGATTGGGAGGGGAAAACAAGTTAGGACAGCCATTGATAGCGGTGGACAAGGAAAGGTACGCCATCCAGCCACACAATAGTTTGACTATGACAGCCTTGGTGGGTCAAACACAAATTAACTCCTCATAATTTCTCCACACAATAGTTTGACAATGACAGCTTTGGTGGGTCAAACACAAATTAACTCCTCATAATTTCTGCAGCCCGTCCGAATCAAATTAATTTTATCATGGTGTTTCCACCGCGACAAACTCGAAACAGTAGAGAAAAGCTTTAGACGAGCGACAAACGCATAGCACCAACCTCCAAAAATATCTTTCGACAAGATCAATCTAAAGTTAGGCGCCTATGCTTTACAATATTCACACTACAGTCCTTGCAAGACTACATTTGATGGCCGTATGATCGTATTTGACGGGCAGGTTTAATGGTCAAATTTAGCCGGTTTTACTAATAAATTTCCTTTTTATTGTTGAATATAGAAGAGTATTTTGAATTTTGAGAGTCATACGCGCAGATGTTGATGAAATTGATGCCCGGGCCAGCAGTGCTTGGAAATGATGAATCAATGAAGCGAAGGCTAGGTCGTAGAATAGTATATTGTTACGATTTAATGCCTTCTTCATCGCTTATTAGTTGGTCGATGTTTTTCAAAATGTGGGTATTTCCGCGTTACTTCCTGTTTTTCCTCGGTTTTCAACCTTGCGACCTAATTCTTCTACATGGCTTATTAGAAGACCAAATTTTGCTTGTCAAATGGAAACTCCTGGTTACTTGTCTGTACCGCGTAGTACCATTTGTTTCATGGATCAGTTAGACAAACAAAATTTGGGTATAACTCTTCTCAGGTATGTCATGATTCACGAGGTGCTGTTTGTATTTGTTTTTTAGCTCTTCCCGACCGGATGGGTTTCGGAATTTCGAACTCCCCATTATCGCTTGCCGGTTATATTTTACACCGAGAGGTTCGGCGCACTCTGTCTTTGCGGGTGTGAGGCTATCTTTGTGCGTGTGGAATATGATCTCGTGGGATTCGAACTTCTGACCAATTGTTGTCAATTTAGCGTCGTTTTGGACAAAGAGGGAGCTGCTGTTGATACTTGTTGCGTGCATATTGTTTTTGATATTGTGCTACTTGGCTTTCTGCTGTAGTAGGCGCTTGTTGATGTTGTTGCCACGGTTTTGGCAGATAATGAGTGACGCGTTAGGCGGAGGACAAGTTAAGAGTTCCTTACAGATGGCAAGCGCGCCGGATTTAACCTATACAAATGGAAATGCGCCTCAATTTGAAGTAAGTTCTTTTTCATTAGATTTTTTTTTACGTTTGTAAATCAGTTAAGAGCATGAGACACTTGTCTGTCCTTAGCAGACAAATTTAGGTGTAACGATTATAGGTTTTGATTTGATCCTTTTGGTGTTGAATTTGCCTAATTGTGATTTAAGTTTCAATTTAGTGATGTTTTGGGTTTCGCTGCTAGAATTCTGAGCGATTTCGAAATGTATGTGTGTTAAATTCTGTTAATTTTGGCTTTTAAATTTCGGGATCTTCTGAGTTGTCTGTTATCTTTTATTATTGCCTTTGGGGTGTTAGTCTAAGGGACAGATAATATGTCTCACACAGCAAATTTTGCTTTTGTGTTTAAGACCTTTGTTTATTCTAGATTGAAAAATCGTAAGGTTCTGTTTATGAATCATAACGTTGAGAGATTTGTCTGGGCAGAGATGAATTTGGTATCCAGGTGTATATGTTGAATATTATAGTACTTGAGTTGTTTTTTTAGCATTTCTATATCGTGTGGTTTAGCTTTTCAGATCATCAATTTTAGTCAGTTGTGGATCTTAGTATTATCTGTTCTAAACATTCCTTTGATACAGGAAGCAGGTTTTGTAGTTTTGACCTAAATTAATTATTCCATCTTCCTTTTAATGTGTTGCATTGTATACAGTAGTAACAATGCTATCAAAATGCCTTGGGTCACCTTTTGCCAATATGTCTTAAGTTCATTTATTCCATTTCTCAAGTAAGCTTTATGCTTTTGAGGTGCTTATAAAACCATATTATGCTTGAATGCTTGTAAATTTGAAGGATCGTGTTTGAATCTCTGTTGCAGCTGCAACTTGACCTTTGTTCGCATTGATTTGAAATTTATTGTGATTTCTACAGATGGGTCGTATGGCATGTGAAGAAAGTGGACGTGAGGAAGAAAGGCTTATGGATAATGCTGCCACCAAAGCTCATAAGTCGAAGACAGACCGGACACTGGGTGATGTACACAAGGATTGGAATTTCAAACTACTAAGATGTCATCTATGGAGAAGCATAGTTGTGATTTTCTTCCAGAATAAAACCAATTTGTTGTTTCCTTTCGGTCCTGCTGCTGCCATTGCAGCTTCATGGAATATGAAACATGTAATGCAAGTTATAAACCACATGCTTACTATTTTTATCTGTCTCTAGTGGCCTTGTTTTCTAAGATTTCTGTCCTATTGCAACTAATAATGATAAATGATCTTCAGTTGCTTTTATACATGTATCTTTTCTATTTGTGGCCGATGGGACATGAAAAAGAAAGGCCTGTTAATTACTATCTTGAGAGCACAAGATCAAATGCATGTCTTTCTCGTGCTTATGCTCTTTTCATGGTCATAATCTATACTATTAAGTTAATATTTGTTAGCATTGCAGGGTTGGGTATTTCTTTTCAGCCTGTTGGGTATAACACCTTTGGCAGAACGACTCGGGTTTCTGACAGAGTAAGTGCCGGCGTCCCTTTTCCTATAAAGCAAAATCAGTCTTGTTTCATTATTCGTTAATCTTATTATTTACAAAACAGGAAATAATTGGGATAGCATAGCCTGACTTCTTAATACTTGTGTAATGCAGGCAGTTAACATTTTATACTGGCTCTACAGGTATATTAATCCTTTGAATCTTTACTCTGGGATATCTGATTTTTCAAACTTTCATTGATGCTTTTACTTCTACTAATTGACAGTCTGTAAACAATTCAAGTCATTGAACTATTAGAAATTTTTGATTTATAGCAGTTAGTGTCTCTTATTTACAATTATTTGATTAACCTGCCTAGACAACATATCGTGTATATGCTTATTTCATTTCTCACACTATGCATCGATGTGGTACATGCTTTCTTGCAGAATTCTGTTTATCTTGGTTGTATGTTTTCTTCTTAGCATAACGTCCTGCTACCCCATTGCATCTTTCTCCATTTCCTTTTGTCAATTCTTGCAGGAGGGTACTTCTAGTATGTATACTATGATCATTGACGATTCATTGATTTTGCATATGCTATATTTTTCTATTTTTTTGATGGAAAAATGTGGATCTCTGCCTTTTTTCAATTTCTGTTATATTATTTTTGTAAATATCTGGACAATACATATTATGATACTGGCCAGTGCTCACTAATAAGTAATATGTGAAAAGTGTTCGGTGACATAGGTTCTATGATTTTTGTCGTTGCAGTTGGAGGGCTTTTGAATGCTACTTTTGGAAATGCCACTGAGATGATCATTTCTATATATGCACTAAAACATGGGATGCTTCGTGTTGTACAACAATCATTGCTTGGTTCCATACTTTCAAATATGTTACTTGTGCTTGGTTGTGCCTTTTTTACTGGTGGCATCGTTCACAATAGAAAAGATCAGACCTTTTGTAAGGTATATTTTGTTCTCATATGTTTATTTATGCCATGCATAAATTATGATGGTACTTTTGCAGATGTAGCAGTTCATTTGCACTTTTACTAAGAAAGTGTTGGAATGATTATCATGTTTTCGACAGGGAGCTGCTGCTGTTAACTCCGGATTATTGTTGATGGCTGTTATGGGACTACTTTTCCCAGCTGTTCTCCACTCTACACACACAGAGCTCCATGCTGGACGATCAGAGTTAGCACTTTCAAGGTTTACCAGCTGCATCATGCTCATTGCATATGCAGTCTATCTATTCTTCCAATTGAAGAGTCATCGAGATCTGTATGAATGCTGTAATGAGGTTCGATCTAGTGTATTACTGTTACAATACTGAATATTTTTTTTTCTAGTCTTGCTTTGCTTTCTTCATGCAGTGCTTTCCTTTTGCTCCCAATCTTAGCTATACAACTGAAGTCTAAAAGTATAGTTTAATATTCTACATTTTTACTCCTGATTGTCAATAAGGAATTAAGAGTGATTTTCTGATGTTGGTGGGACTAAAGAATTTTTCTTCTAATGTTTGTGTAAAATCAAGAACATATGTGCCTCTTGTGGCCTAGCTAAGCTGCTTGTTAGGTACGGGAGAATACAAAGGTTCACTAAAACTCAACAACTAAGTTGCACTTTGTGGGGTCAGGGGTTGGGGGTTGGGGTTGGGTGTGTTGGTGTGAAGTTGAACATGGTATTCACCTAACTAGTTTCATATTACTCCTATTTAGATTTACATACTTAAGCTTACTTATGCCACTTATTTTTTGTCTTTTATCATATGATTATGAGTCATAATCTTAATATGAAACTAGTTTCTTTTTGCATTGAATGAATTCTTTGGCATCGCAGATTTTCTATTGCTTCTCTCTTGTTGGGAAGGTTGTTATGGTTGTAGGCGATCCTTGGGCTAGTGTGGGGTTGATCAACAACTCTTACACTCAAGTTGTTTAGAATCTCAATCATCCTCACTAAAAAGAGGAAAATGCAAAGCTAGAAACGTGAAATGCCAAAATTCACTTTTGGTGAAATTTGTCATTTATGCAACTGTGTTTTTTTTGCAACTGCTGTTTTGTTTTAGCTATGTATAAGACATTTATTTTGCCACATGGGATGATTTTACAAATTTACACCATTGCAAGCTACCAAAATAACCGAAGTCGCTTTTGATGAAATTTGTCTTATGGAACTGCTGTTTTGTTTTAACTGCATATAAGACACTTATTTTGCCACATGGGATGATTATGCATTTTAACACGCTACCAAAATAACCCTTCAATCATTTAAGTACAGATTATGCAACCCTTTCTTCTATGCATCGTTGTCTCTACTTTTGCTACCCTCTCTTCTCTGCATCGTCATCTTCGCTTTTGCTTTGTCTAGGCCTCTGCTTTTGCTTCCTCTAGGCCTTGCTCCTGCCAACTAGTTACCTACCACACCAAGCCTCAAAATGAGTCATGCCTTTCAAAGCCTTATGGGGGACCTGATTTTGGATGTGTAGTACAATAAATAGCTTCAACCCTAAATTTTGGACCAAGAGAACGAGCATGAATCATGAAGCCAGCCATTTCCTTAAGGGTCCTATTTTTCCTTTCAGCAACACCATTTTCTTGTGGTTTATGCAACTGAATGCTAAAGATCAATCCCTTCAAGAGCACAAAATTGCACAAGTTGATTGTTCACATATTCCCGACCATTGTTCGTGAGGAGAATCTTGACACTTTTCAAAATGCTTCTCAACACGAGCCTTGAAGTTCTAAAGATTGTCAAAGGCTTCATTCTTCTAGCAAAGAAGGTAGACCCAAGTGAAGTCAGGAGTAGTTATTGATGAAGGTAAGTACATAACGAGCCTTATTGAAAGACAAAAATGGAAATGGACCCGCTAGATCATTGTGAACCAATCATAGAAATTCCAAAGCCCTCCAAGACTTCCCTTTATCAAAACTTCTCTTCAGGATGCTTACCCATAGCACAACTTGGACACGTGCCATCTAAAAAGTTGATGCAAGAGAGACTTGTAACCATATCCTGTGAGTTAAGTTGCTGAAGATAGCGGTAGTTAAGATGGCCAAACCACTCATGCCATAGCTTATCGAATTTGACTATGTGAGCAATACTGTAGAAGGAGATCGTGGCACAAAGTGGGAGAATGAATATAGCCAAGTCATGATTGACTTGTCCCATTGCAATTGCAACCAAGGCGTATTCTCAAGTTCTTTGATCAAAATTGTTTTAAGAGAAAACTCAACATTTTTACCATTCCCAAGATGAGTGATTTGGTATACTGAAAGTGTATGTGGTAAATTTGGCCTTGTTAATTCACCATACACTTCAACATAGTCCTTCTTCACCAGGTACACACAAGACTGAATATGAGGTTATTCATCCTGTCTGCCTGCATGATTCGACCTGTTGCCTCCTATTCAGACGGGGTTTTTGAAATTGCTCTCAAAACGAGTCTCACAACTATGGACCAATCTAGGAATGAAGGATTTATCATGATGGATGCAATACAATTCAAGATTATACTAAGAATTGAAATATGAGAGATTATCTAAGACATGATGATCAATACAATTAATCTAGAAATGGAAACTATCTTATTGCAAGATGATATTATTCTATATGAAGCTATGACAATAATTCAGTATTCTAACAATGCATATTTTCTTCAGAAATTCAGGGGGGGCTTTGAATGAAGAATGAGAGTTCTTTTATAGACTCAGGGATGATCAGAATAGAAACTTTCCCTTTTGAAATAAAACAGATAGAAAAACCAGTTTAAAACAGAAAGTTTTATTGAAAAGAATTCAATAAATTGTTTTCTTTCTGCTTTAGCTGTTTTCTTTCTTTGATTTAATTCTGTTTTATTTGAATTAAATTGTTTTCTTTCTCTTTAAAGCACAATTAATTCAAAGACTCTATTTCTGAATAGAGATAAGATTTTTGATAGAATATCTAATTAATTAAATAAATATGACCTCATAATTGCTTTTTCTCAATTATCTGAATAATTAAATTCAATCATTGAAATGAGGATATTTATTTAA
>MU225467.1:901892-933720 GCA_018584345.1 Thuja plicata | reverse complement strand
GATTCAAAGAATAGTCTGATGCATGAAGCACAGAAGAAGGATTTGAACACCCAGTTTTGACCGTGAGGTACGAAAAACTGAACATGCCCCAAGTGATTGAAAAGCATGGAACACCCAGTTTTGACCGCGAGGTATGAAAAACTGAACATGCCCAAGTGATGGGATGCCCCAAGTAATGAGGACTTTTGAAAATCAGATTAGATTGATTGGAATAGATTCAATGATGTAATCATCCTGCCCCCTCGGGAGCGAAATCGAAAGATGACACGTCATAATGATGATGAAGAGTGAAAAATCGCAGATAGATGTGGAGTCGGAGATCAAGAAGAACTCAGAACAGATTACGGAAGAATTCAGAAGAGTCAGAATCAATTTCGAGTGATTTCAAGGTCTGATTTGACCAAGTTTGACCGGGGTTGACTAGAGTTGACTTTTGAAGAAAAAAGTCAAAGATTTCAGAAAATGATGATATGATAAGATTCCGACGAGAAAGCAATGTCAGAAGGGTGATTGCACAAGCATTCGATCGCGTCGGTCCCAAAAATTTTAAAATGCGATTTTGAGCTATATAGAAGTGTCAAATTTCGATTTTGATCACGAAAATGGATTCAGGACGGTCAAATTAGGTAGTGGTGCAATTTTTGCGCAAAACGGAGCACTTTGAAAAATTAGGTAGTGGTGCAATTTTCGCGCAAAACGGAGCACTTTGAAAAATTAGGTCAAACCCTATATAAGGACAAAAGGGTCATTTTCAAATCATTTGAACCCTTTGACTTTGTCAGAAAAGAGCTCTGAGTAGAAGACAAAATGGTGGTCCCCTACAGTAGCCATCGATTCGAGCGATCCAGGAGACACAGCTGGCCCGCAGTGTACGGACCACCTGTAAGTAGTCAATAAACCTCTCCGCAATTCAAATTTGATGCATTTAGGTCGATTTTTAGCACGTTTTTCACGTTTTTAAGTTTTGAAAAATTAGGTCAAACCCTATATAAGGACAAAAGGGTCATTTTCAAATCATTTGAACCCTTTGACTTTGTGAGAAAAGAGCTCTGAGTAGAAGACAAAATGATGGTCCCCTACAGTAGCCATCGATTCGAGCGATCCAGGAGACACAGCCGGCCCGCAGTGTACGGACCACCTGTAAGTAGTCGATAAACCTCTCCGCAATTCAAATTTGATGCATTTAGGTCGATTTTTAGCACGTTTTTCACGTTTTTAAGTTTTGGGTTGCGTGTCTCGCGCGAAGTAGTTTCTTCGCGCGCCCTGTAGGGAAAGCTCGCGCGAAGAAACTACTTCGCGCCACTCAATGCAAACACTCGCGCAGGTAAGTAGCCAATGTCGCGCGAAAAACCCTATTGGAAGGCGTTTTCTCACGCGAACTGGCATAAAAGATCGTGCGAAATTGAAATATCACGCGATATGAAGAACTTCGCGCGAAAGAGAACTTCTTCGCGCGAAATTTTGCAATTTCGCATGAGAAAAAGTGACCAAAAAGAATATGAAATCAGTCTGCGTCGCATCCAAAAGCTTTTGCGTCAGCATCGTTAATGTCTTGAATGCTTCCTTATGGCATTATGCTGTGATTATTGTCGATTATTGATAGTGCTCTGTTGTTTGCATGTCTTGCAGGTTGACTTTCCCGATATTGCATTCAGATCGCATCATCCAACGATTAGCAGGTTGATATCTCAGCTAGATGATGCTGAGACAACACATATTGGGGATGATGCAACAAAATTAGTTAAGGTTGCAAGATGCCAATTTTGGGGTGTTACAGAAAGAAGGTTGGTACACGAGTTAGCAACATAGAGAACATTCTCAAATGATCCATCATCCACGTCAACCGAACTTTTTCCTTCAACCTTCACTTGTGTATCATCACCCATAAGAATTTAAGGTATCATGCAAGGCTCCAACAAAGGAAATTGTTCTCTATCAAAACCCATGTGGTTTGAAGCATGTAAGTCAAGTATCCATTGTTGTGAAGATCTTGTAGTTGCAACAATTGCTTGTCTTTTCCTTTTCTTTGACTGTGAAGAGGTGGAAGGTGATGCTTCCTTTTTGTAGGAAGGTGGCAAATTGATGTGATGCTTCTTGATGATGTTTGTCAATTCATCAATTTTCTTACCATGGCAATATCATGACCAACTTTGTTGCAATGTGAACAAGCTGGTTTCCCCTTCTTTAGTGAATTCCCCTTCTCGATAGAAGATGAATCTCCTTGTCGAGGAGAAGAAGATTGTGCTCTATCCTTGTGTCTACCTTATGCTTAGATTGTTTCTGTTTCTTGTTAGACCTTTCCCAGGACTAGCCCCCAATGCTTGTGACTTGGATGACTTCAAAATACCTATTTTGATCAAATTTGTTGTTAAAAAATCGACATCGTTGTAAATGAATCAAATGATGGTGGTATAGGCACTCCCCATAGTCAATTCATAAGTTTGGAAATTGGAATCTCGTCCAACAAATTGAAGACCAATAGTGCATCCTTCTTATCAATGCCACAATCTTTGAGTTGTGCTCTTAGTTCATGTGCCTTAGTTACATAGTCTTGGATTGTATCAAAATATTTAGGATCTAGATTAGTGAGACATGATCAATTTTGTATCCCCTAACCTCATCAATTTTGCCATACAATTGAGCAAGTTTATTCCAAGCATCCTTGTTGTTTTATGCTTATCGATATGAAAGATAAGATCAACATAAACATATTTTCTTAGATTTCCAAGAGCCATGGTACTTTTAATGAGCCAATCCATTTTCAAATTAGGATCTAATGGTTCTGCTGTGGATCAGTTAATCTAGTGAATTAATCCTTTTTCCATTAGTTTAGTCCATGCATTTATTTTCCATATTGCATAGAATGTGGACTTAAAAGAGGAAACTTAAGATGACCTGTTGATGTGAGTTTTGTAACACTTACATAACATGCAAGATTGAACATTCAATGCTTCAAGGTGAAACACAGAACATCAAACCCTCTCTTGAACAAAGTCATCTCCCATGCTAAGCTTTGCAATCCAAGATCATGGGATGACTCCTAGGTTCCTAAAATTTGTGGATATCTAGCTCAGTTGAAATAATGTGATTTGCTGGTTTATCACTTAAGGGGACTTACGCTATTTTTTCAATCGGTAGTCACACTTAGCTTTGCGATGTATACTCAAATATCTCTCTTGACTTTACTTCTCAACTCTCTTAAACTACTTCTACTACTTCTAACTATAAATGAAAGGTTTAGGGGATGGACTAGGACTCTACTAAATGAAGTCTTGTTAGTGACCTCAACCTCTCACTCAATGCAAAGCTTCAAAGGATCTCAAATGGTTTTCAAATCAACACCTTCTCCTTAATCTAATTTGGAAGTACAAACTAAGGATCCAACACTAATTGAACTTAAGTGCAATGACTAGCTTACCATACAAGGCTTCCTTACAATTAGCAAGGAGGCTAGCGACCTAGTATACTTGAGTCAATCCAATGAAACATCCACCAATACTTGCATACAATCTACAATCTATCTCTACTCTTACTTTAACAACTTGAAATGAAAATCCTATCTTAATTATGGAAGAAGAGCACCATGCAAAACACAACAATAGCAAGTAGAGCAATTTTGGCATTATATTAGCAACAATTTTCTCCAACCACCGTTACAAATGAGAGCAGACGACCTTATATAGGAGGCCCAAGTACAACGAACGACCAAGATTAAATTAGAATCAATGGCCCTGATTACATCCCATAAACCCTAATTAGAATTGCCACCCTATCGGCCAATGAGAAGAGGACACCTCATCCCATGGACCAATAGCAAAATTACAAAGATGACAACCAATGAAATGGCACCAAGTGGCCAGCCAATCAGAATCTGACACCTACCCAAACCCAAACATGAAAGCAAATAGCCACATGTGCTTACATCAAATGATCTTCTAAGATAACCTTTCCTTTGTCTTTCATCCTTCTAGCCAAATCAAGGAACTTGGTTAGCACACTGTTAACTTCTTCCAAAGAAGGGGAAGGGGTGTATCGAATCCTTCTTTCAGTTGCATCCATCTCCTTCGTTGTAGCTATTGTCTTTTCCTGTTCAACTAAGCCATCCTTAACTTGAGATATGAAAGAACCTCCAAATGTTCTTCTGTGATGGTAGCTCCTTCAAAAGATCTCAACTTCTTAGTCAAAGTCTCCATATTAAAAACATACCAAAATGGCAGGTTCGCCGTACGTGTCAGCTTGCCCTAAAATCAACTTTCTCCAAAATTGACTAATTTATAGTCAAAATTATTTTTTCGGGCCTTATGACTGCAATGATGCCAAAAATGTTTTGAAGTGGCAGCTACATCTCAGATTTGGCATCCACCTTTCAACTTCAAGTGGACTTGGCCTTTGGTGTCCAACTAGGATGAAAGAAAAGGCAAATCTGACTTTCTCGAGCACCCCAGACATTATGGTGAGCTTAGATTTGATGCAACAAGCTCTCAAATGCACCTGCAATAAAAAGCCAAAAAAGGAACCGCCCCAAAATTTGGTATTTTTATCACACCTTTTTGATTCTCAAGTTTGCATGGAAATACAAAAGAAGAGCATATTCAATGTTTTAAGAAATTACAAGATTTGCACTCAAGGTCTCTCAAAAATACTGAAGGCACTTCGGAAGATTTGGCTATGGAGATGGCCACCCATGATATAGAGGCCTTGTGGAAAGCACAATGAAATGAGAAGATCAATATGACAAGAATAAACTATATTCCTATCAAGAATGCAATAGAATAGATATATAATGTACGAGGGTCCCTTGGTTATATAGACCAAGGCAAGACATGATAACATAAGATTATGACAATTGTCTTAATCTTATATGAGACAAAGTGATATTTATCATCCATTTAAGGTGGAAAAGTGATAACTATCCACCTAAAGTGGGAAGAATCCTATGTGGTCCCTAAGTAAACTTAAGTAACATGTGTGATTAGGACCTAGGTATCAAACTTACTAGGTACAACATCTTATTTAGACCAACAACAATATATCATATATATACGTATATTTGTAATTAGAAAAAAGTCAAATGACTATAACTTCATGGTGAACAAAAAATAGAATTCTACAACTAAAGAATAAGATTAAAAATGTTATATATCATTGTGATGTTAAGATTAACGAGGATGCATTCAATGAACTTCCTCAATAGAAGTTCACATCTCCAACATACTTCCTCAAGTGCATATGTCATTGTCAAAAGATTAGGAGAATCTTCTATTAATGGGGGGTTCAAAACCCACTAATGTTTATTTTTTCAATTTTGCAAATTATATAACTTTCTTCGCAACCTCTTAATGCTCCAAGAGAACTTGACCTTATTTGATTGTTTGGGCACATAATTCTTTCTTAGTTTCGGTCCCCTAGCAAGCCCCACGTTCTTGTATTTATTTATTTGGTTCAATCTAGTCATTTCCAGTTAATCCTTGGAAGAGAGAACGAAGAAGTCTTCAGACAACCCAATGCTTCCCTTACCACCAACTTCCTTTACCAATGATATATCTAGACTTGGGGACCACACATGATAAAATGTCCTTGGGGCCTTGTGGATCAAATATGTGTTTCGCAAAAGGATGAAGAAGCAAGTCAACTACTATTTTCGTATTAGCATGAGCAACTCTCGTCACACAGGATCCACGGGTGAACGGACAGATGCAAAGATGAGGGGGTAGGGTACAAAATGAAGGGGTAGGATATGACACACGAATCTCTTGTATATTAATTGGCTCTCGTCTGCCCTAGAATGGAGAATGAAGGGACTTGATTGATTTACCATCTGTTGGTTCAACTTCACTAAACAAATATGTTACAAAGGGTTTATTTGACGTGGTTTTTTTGACTTTATTTCTGAAAGGAGATTCAAATTGGTTGAAGACACAAAATAAGCAAATTCTCTTACATATAAATATAAAATATCACGAGCATTGATTTGATAAGAAAGCTAATTTAAATGCTTCATTTTCAAAACTATCACATAGAGCACAATCATTTTGGGTTGGTTTCATTAAAACAATAAAGGGATATATACCTATTACATTTGATGAATCATGAGAATATGCAGATAACATCTAGCCTAATGATTACATGCTTCCTTTTGCCTCAGCACTTTTTGGTTCTTGGTTAGGGTAATAGAGTTACGCCAATTCTGCTTGGGGTATTGGAGTTAGGACAATTCTTATATTGGTCCCTCATGGAATTTGAATTAGGCTATCTTTGATAACAATGCTTCAAGTTATCAAAATTAGGTCAAATATTAATTCCAATTTCTTGGGATATCAAAGTGTATTGGAGTTGGGCTAGTCTTGTGGGGTATGAGAGTTAGGCTGGTTGTACTATTGGTCTTATAGGGCCTATAGATACACACACACACATGCATACATATTTATACATATACATACACACACGCATAGACACATGTGCAGCATGTACACACGACACACATTATCACACACAATCACATCCCCATAGACACATGCACACACTCGACACACACACAAACACACCCCCACACACATGCACGTGCACACACACAATTATATACATGTGTATATATACAGACATATGCATATATACATATAGATATATTATATATATGTACAATGCACATATGTATTTGTTTGTGTATTTATATAGACTCACACATACATATGCATATGCATATATATCTATCAGATATATATGTCGAGTACACATGCATTTGTAAGGTGTATATGTGTGTGTATTTATATACACTCACATACACACATACATGTACACATACACGTACACATGTACCTATCAGATATATATGTTGAATACACATGCATTTGTAAGGTGTATATGTGTGTATATTTATATACACTCACAAACATAAAGAGGTGGGAATTTCTTTATGGCATAAGTGTAAGACCATATTTTGTTGAATGGAAATTGTATTTCCTTAGGAAACATAATTTCTTTGAAATATGCACAAGTATCCCAAAATGCAAATCCATGTCTCATTATGCAATCACTAGGCCAGATTTTATTTGCGTATTCTCATGACTCATTAATCATAATAGGCAAATATTTCATTATCGTTTCAATGAAAACAACCCAAGATGATTGCGGTCTGTCTAATAGTTTTGAAAATGAAGTATTTAAATTGAAGATGCTCACCGCATCAATGATCATGGTATTTCAGTAGATGTTTTTTATTTGTATGTAAGTGAATTTGCTTGTTTTGTGCCTTCAACCAATTTGAATCTTCATTTTGAAATAAATTCAGAAACACCATGTCAAATAAACCCTTCGTAACGTATTTGTCTATTGAAGATGAATATCATGGTAAATCAATCAAGTCCTTTTGTTCTGCATTCACAGTGTCAACCTAAGGTCAAGTTCTCCTAGAGCATTAAGAGGTGAAGAAAGTTGTATAATTCGTAAAATTAAAAATAAATCATTTGTGGGTTTTGAACCTCTCCATTAATAAACAAGTGTCCTTATTTTTGATAATGGCATACATGCTTGAGGAAGCATGTTGAAGATGTGAATTATCTACTGAGAAAGTTCATTGAATGCATCCTTGTTAATCTTAACATCACTATAATATATATCATTTTCAATCTTACTTTTTAATGCTGTATATATTGTTTTTGTTCACTTGTAGTTATTTGATCCATTCTTCTCATTAATTGAGTAATCTATTTTATCAATGCCTTTTAGGTTTTGAATAATGCTGATTGCATGTTTGATGCTCGCTATTTTTGTATTGCTCCCCTGTAGCATTTGCCGCTTGTAATATAGGGTTTTAAGGGGCTATTAACATTTGTAGTGTTCATTGGTGACTGGGCTACAGGGTGCATGAGTTGGATGGAGGTTGAAAGTATCAGGTTCTTTGTAACTGCAGTATGCCTTTTTTTGAAAGTGTATAATTAATCGTCGCTCTAATAGTTTAGATGTTAATGCTTTAATGAAGCATGTCCGCTGTATGTAAACAGTTTCTGTTTAGTTTCTGGCTAGATAAAGTAAAATATAGATTATATTTAATGATGGCTTTTGTCATTTGTGCACTTTCGTAGCTGCTGTTTGCTTTCTCTTTATATGAGTGAAAATATGATTGATTCTGAGTATTGTTGACTGTTTTGTTTTTGAGCACATATGACATTCTGTTGGACCAGATATTAATATGTGAAATTTTTTAGAACAAGATATTACTTCTGATAATAACTTGTCATTTGATTCTTATGTTGGACATGAAAATTGAAGCTAAATTTATTACAAATGTTATGGTATTTGCAACCTACTTTACAAATTAAATTTCCTCTAAAAGTTCATAAATTGATATTTCAAATTTCAATGTAAAAGATGAATCGAAAAGTTTTGCTGGCTGACTGACACAGTTAACAATCTCCATTTTATAGACTTACCTAGCTCATTTTTTGCTTCAGTTCACAGAGGGAATTGAATTACAGTTAAATTATCGAGTCTTCAATGTCCTACGTTCTTGGAAAAGTATTAATTAATGGCATCGCCTGTATGTATTATATGTGTCTCTTTTTTGTTAATCTTTAAGAGTTACATATCTATAAAAATGTTGACCCTTGGTGTTCCCCATTTGTCCACACAGCCACACTAAAAGTCCTTGTTGATGTGGAGTGTATGAATTAACATCAAATTGACATACAGTGTAGTTAGTTAAAAGTATGTTTGTCCTAGTAAATAATAGGAAAATGTCACTAGACAATAGTGTTAATATTGAGTGGGTAAAATAAGACTAGAAAAAATTGTGAAATAACAATACAAAGTATTAAAGACTTCTTGTATGAGCACATCTATATACTGATATAAAGCTTAGCTTGTTTAAGAAAAGGCTTACTTTCTGATTTTTATCATTCAAGCATAATTTACTTTTAATATTTAATATACTGCATTAATAAATTAATGTATGAGCATGGACTCTGGATATCGCTGGTAATATTGGTTTTGAACAGGCTCAATGTGTATGCATATACATGTTTATAATATTACATGCAACGAGCCCACGCATGCTTGTAAAACATAGGTTTTTATTTGAATAGATGTGGACTATACAATCTCATAGCTTGGTTTGGATGGGAGAAGGGGTTCAGCTTCCTACAAATATATGTGCACAGTGCAGTGGGAGATGCATGGGTGATTGAGATTACCATTCATGTGTATCTCTATACAGGCTATTCTGCCAATCTACTTTAGTTTTAGCTTTTAGAATTTGGATTTTTTGGCTTTATATTGTATTTAACGGCTGCACTTTTGAGCCCCATTGACCTACTTGGGTCATCTTTAATTGTCAATAATTTTTATTTTCTTTATCTTTTTTGTATTTGAATATGTGTAATTGAGTGGAATGATCACCTTTTCAGTTTTCACAATCATGGCAGGCAACCAAGATTTCAAACCATAAGAGAATTGGATTCTTATATCCTGGTTCAAGTCCTCTTTCTTTGAAAAATGTGCATGGGAAGCATGCAGAATGGAAATCGTGTTTGGACAAGAGAGGTCTACTTTCAAGAAATGATACTGAGCTTGTTTAAACTTTTAAAAAACACGAGAAAAAAAAAGGTGGTGGATAATCTCCATGAAATAATGGTGTTGAAATCATAGTTTGTCATATGTTGGAGGATGGTATAAAATAGACATCTTGAATATTTATGATGATGCTAGTTCTTCTGTTAAGATAGATTTAATTTTTTGTAACATTTATCAAATGGGCAATTTTTTTTTCCTTGTATTATTATTGTTTGGGCATTTTTTTGATTGAGATGCGTATACTGGCATTTAACCATATTATAAATACATTTTTTCATCTTTTCTAGGCTATCTATGTCTACTATGATACAAGTGTAAAGGAAACATATATAGTTTTACCGTCATCTACTTATTAAATAGGCGGCCTTTCATTTTCTTTATATTTCAATAGGTTTCAGTGACATTTGTTTACAGTTTGAGCTGTTAGTGGCTGTGTTCTCATAAATGGTTATTGTGATTTAATGACTTACTCAGCATATTAGTGCCCTTAAATGCTTTCTTTCCGTTTTTGACCATCTCTGGAAATGGATGATCTGAGATTTTGGATAGACTCGATTCTTGAAGTCTTTCTAATAAAAAGCATGGGGTGTATTTGCAGGGTGACGATGAAGGAGGCGCTGAGGGAACAGAGTCTCCACATCTGAAATTTTGGGAAGCAATAATATGGCTTGCTATCCTGACTGCATTTGTTTCTTTTCTTTCAGATTATCTTGTCAATGCTATTGAGGTAAACCATAATTTTCAAGTTTCAGCATATAGTGTCCAAGGAATTGAATCTGAATTAGCATTGAGTTGTCGTCAACCATGTTCATGCATGTTATTTGTTATTTGGAATCTTCATCAATGACATTTGATATTAGAAATCTCTTTTATAACACAAAATAGAATGTGTATTTATTATGGGTATCTTTATTTTCTTCTCGAGTTGCACAATAAGCTCCTGAATTTTTGATATTTGTTCTTAGTCCAAAGTTTAGCTTGCAGATTTGTTTCTGCCTTCTTTTGGACTATTGAATAACAAACTGTACAGAAGGATTCATATAGATGAGTTGGGTTATAAAATATGTGTGGGCTCCTGCTGTACAGATGGGGTTTCTCGTTATCAGCACTTGCTTAGACAGCCTATGATGGCCTGATTTCGTATGTCATAATCCCTGTTGTTTGTGGTTTCTTTCCGTGCTTGCCTGTTGTATCTATTTGAATTGTACTAGATGCATGCGCTCTTCAATTTTGCTCAAAAGTTGATATTAGTTTCCACAGAAGGCAACTGCTCAACCTTTAACAAATGTCTTTGTTGAGTTTATTAATCTATTATCTTATGTTTCAATTTTGACTTGTAAGCTAAGGATAGACACCCAAGAGAGGACAAGGCAGAGAACAAGACAGTTCTTTGGAAGTGAGAACAGAAATCTCCAATTAGGATTTACAGAGGCAAATATTTACTTGTGGAAATGCAACCAAATCCCAAATTGTCAATTTCTTCTTTGGCATATCAAAGTAAAATTGCTAAGATTACATATCCAAGGTATGCATCTTTCCCATGAAGGTGAATCACGATAATCAATCATCACAATGATACATGGGAGTACACCAAATAAATCAAGGTCTTAATGTTTCCCAAATATTTATTTTGGGAAACACAACTAACTGACAAATTGTCAATTTTACTTTGGCAACTACCTAAATTAATTAGATTACATATCCTAAATATCCATTCCACCCATGAAGGTGAATCACTATAAATTAATAATCACAATGACATATAATGATATATGAGTACACAGAATAAATCAAGGTCTTAGTTGACAATAGGACATTGACACTTGTTTGACATTACTAAGTTTACTGATCCTAGATAAGCATCTGTTCGTTAATGGTGAATTGTTATAATTAATCATTGAGGAGACATAAGATTTTGCAAAATAATTGAAGGTCTTAGTGGACCTTAGGACATTGACTCGTACAATTTTACACCAATTCCTTGTTTAAATGTAATGATTATTGGAATCAAATACTTCAAGCAAAAGAGGACGATTCAATGTATTTGATGTCAAATCAATTGGTTTTCGGTTTTCCAATGGAGGAAAATGTTCTTTTTTTCATTCACAGGGCATTAAGTGCTGAAATTGTTTTGACTATGTCAAACCTTGGTATGGAGTTCTTTTTATAAGGGTGGTTAGGACTTAGGTGTCAGAGAGGCCTCAGTTTACAAAGAAAATACTTTCAATCATGTTTAAAGGGTTCACGTTAAAATGAGGAATGCCATGATAAAAATGTTTTGAAGAGGCTGAAAAACATCTCGATTTTACTTGTATGCACTGCTGAATTCTAGAGGAAATTGTATTTGTAGAGCATTCTTACTTGTGGTTTTAAATAATTCACCATATTGATCTGGCTATCAGTCTGACTGTCTGATGGGGAAATGCATTACAAAGTTTAGTTGAGTTTTCAAGCACGAGCAAGGGGACATAAGATGTCTTGATGGTGATTTCTTTTGGTTGCATTGAGAATTTATGGCATTTACAAATGCTATTGAAGAAATCTTGTGAAAAGAGAGTATGAAATGTTGTCATACGAGGAATTGGGCTGGTTATCTTGTTGATTCTCTGTCTCATTAATATGCTATTTCATATCTGATGGAAGTTACCCATGGATTCCTTAGAGAGATGATCCTTTGACATATCTGCTCTAAAACATGATTGATAAGTTTTAGAGACAATAGATTGTTAGGCTGTTTAACAATATTGTTTGGAACATTGGGGACTTATATATGCAGGCTAGAGCTATTCTATAAGTCAGTTTGACAGTTTCATAAGTTCATTGGTTTTCTTGGAAATCATAACTACATTGGAAATGTGGAAGTGCAGTTAATGTTCATTTATGACTGTTGTCCTTATATGTTTTCCTTGGTCACTTTTGCATCATAATATATAATACTATCAATTGATTGCAGTCTCTAAGGGCACTGATATTTCAATTTCAACTTGTAAACCAGATCAATTTGTTGAAATGATCTTATTTACTGGTTGATGGTCACTTTAATTTACTGATATTGTTTGAAGTTAGTGAATGTTGTTTGTTTTCTCTCCAATAAAATAGTATTGTGTACACAAATGCTGAATTGGACAGCATAAAGCTTCATTTGCCACAGCTAGGGATGCGTTATAGTTGATTTTATGGTCATGTTGGTTAAATTTTTTTTTTGATAATATAGTGTGTCAGAGATGTGAATTGAGCCCTTATGTTTAGTGAAACAGCTAATTTGTATGTATCTGCCCTTTATACAGGGGGCATCGTGTGGTAATCTTAACTAAATATTTCTGTGATATTATATTATTTGGTTAAGAGACTTGAATTGAGCCCTCACCTTTAGTGAAATGGTTAATTTGAAAGGCATGTGCTTAAGATTTATATTATATAATATTCTATGAGAGACATGAATTGAGCCCTGATTTTTTAGTGAAATGGCTAATTTGAAATGCCCTTATTTTATATAGGGGGCATCTAAGAGCTGGAATATGCCAGTTGCTTTTATGAGTGTCATATTACTCCCAATAGTTGGGAATGCTGCTGAACATGCAAGTGCAATAATGTTTGCCATGAAAGATAAACTGGTAAGAAGTGATTCTCTATTTCCATATATTGTCAATAATATCATTTGACTTAATTTTTCAATAAATTTTATCTCTTATCGTTTATCATATATATGATTGACTTAAACTATAACACGTTTACAGGACATTACATTAGGTGTTGCAATTGGATCTTCAACACAAATATCAATGTTTGTGGTAAGTCTTCTAATCATCTTAAATTATTGTTTATGCATGTGGGCTAATGTATTGATTATTAGAGTATTTAATTATTATTTAATGGTCATTTAGTTGTATTTAGTTGCTTTTAATTTAGTTTAGTTGTTTTAGATAGTTTCTATTTTCGTCTCCTGTTTACGATTGTTTCTAATGGAAACATCGTTTTGTAATTGCTTCTATATTGTAACTTCGTTTTCATAATCAATCAAGCAATTGTCATTACATGGTATCAGATCGGGCTTAAATTTTTGGTGATCCTGAAAAATATTTTCTGAAGTTTTTTTAACCTGATTTTTATAAAACATTTTTTGTGGAATTTTAGTGCACTTTTTTGCTCTTTTGCAAGTGGTGCGAAAGATTTGTTCTTTGGACGTTTCTTGCATTTTCGAGGGTTTTTTTGCTGAAGTTCAGTTGAAAGTTTTTCCTTTTTCTTTTACTCACGCATCTCTGTGCCTGCGTGTTTGTGCCCGCGATGATGTCTAGTTCATATCTCTGTGCGTGCGAGGGTGTGGCTCGTGTTCTTACTTGCGTTTTTTGTAGCCTCTTTGTGCAACACCCTTTTTTTTCGCTGAGCCCATGCGACATTCTCTGCACACCGATGGTTTTTTTGGGCTTCTTGAACTTCATGCAGGATAAAAGAAATTTTTTTTGAGCACCGAACACCGCATGCTAGATTCAGAGCTTTCTGTGCCATTTTCTCTGCTCGATAGGAAGTTGTAAACTGCGGCCAGGGTTTGTGATAGATTGTTTTTTTGCTAAACATTCTAGGGAATCTTATGACGCCTCTATGTTTTTTTTGGGCATTTTTATTTCCCATGGCTAGGGTTTTATTTTTTGACCAATTTTTTGGTATATAAATTAGGGCTTTTCTTCAATTATCTTTGCAGTGCGATTTGTTCCTCGAAATCTATGCCAAGATTTTGAGCTTGTTATTTTCCTTGGGATTTTTGTCGGTTGTTTTTGTGATTTAATCAACTGCTTGTGCCTCGATTTGTATGCCTTCACAAGGTTGACTCGTGTTGACCTCAGAATTCGTGATGGCATCTTTAACCAACATTATGTTGGAAAACAATTAGAAGTTCAACGACCACAATTGCAACACGTGGAAACAATGCATGTTGACTATCTTTGTGTATTGGTGTCTTGATGCTGTTATTCTAGGTACTTAGTCTCGGCCCACAACGACGAGATAAGACCATGACAAATATGATGAGCGAAATCGTGAAGTGGTGGTGCTCATCAAATTATCAGTCACTGATGATCAACTTCCACAAGTGTTGTCTGGCAAGACAACTGCAGAGATCTGGAAGCACTTGAAAGATCTCCATGAAACCTCAGATAAAAGCAGAGAGTTCATTCTCAAGAATTAGTTGTTTTTGATTATGATGGATGAGAAAGTATCCCTACAGGAGCATCTGACGAAGATCAAGGATATTCACAGCCAGTTGGAGGCTATTGGTCGCACGATGGAAGAGGACATGGTAGTCATTGCACTGAAGAGTCTGCCACGTTCATATGAGCATTTCATTGAGATGCACAATATCACTTCCATCAGTGTTGATCTCAAGTTTCTTGATCTTTGCAACAAACTTCTACAATAGGATCTATGGAAACAACGGTTTGGGTCCGGCTCTAGCACTTCGTGTACTGAACAAGCTTTCACAACAAAAGCCTCAGATAAGGACAAAGGTAAAGGCAAGTCTTGCCAATAGAAGAGACAAGGCAAACCTCTGGAGAATCCTAAGATGAATATTTAGTGCAACTATTATCATAAGTATGGCCATATGAAGAAAGATTGCCAGAAATGATGTGTCTGAGCAATCTAGATTGTAAGGGTCTCAGCAAAAGGCCCATGCCGCCACACATTCTGCACATAAGGAGTTTGCTTTCTATGCATTCATGGCCAAACGCCCATCCGATCATGTGAAATCATTTGCCTGGTACATTGATTGTGGCGCCTCTCAACACTTCACACATCGTCAAGATTGATTTATAGAATACATGCCTTTCATCGATTCAGTGATCTTTGGAGTAGGCGAGGAGTATATTGTTGTTGGTAAAAGGGCAACACTCAAATCACGTCTAGTGGGAGAAATTTGATATTTCTAAATGTATACTTTTTGCCAGGTACGGAGCTCAATCTTTTGTCCTTTAGGCAGATTATGCATCATTCTCCACAGTTGGGTGTCGTCTTTAGTTCGCACAAGTGCAACATTGTTGATAGGGAGACTCGTACTACAGTTGCTATTGGCCTTGAGGATCACGGTCTTTATAGACTTGTTGATACTAGCGATTCTCAGGAGCCCGCCATAGCAGCCAAAATTTCTTCCATCACCAATCTCTGGCATCAACGGTATGGGCACCTGATTGTTCACTATCACTCTCAGTTAGTTCGGGAGGGTTTGGTTGTTGGGTTACTTGCGATTCAAACTCAATATCATGGAGTTTGTTGAGGTTGTTAGGCTGGAAAGCAGCACCGGATTCCATTTTTAGATGGTGACACTTGGAGAGCATCTAAAGTCTTGTAGTTGGCTCATCCATATGTTTGTGGACCGATGAACACTCCATCGCTTACTGGATCCAGGTATTTTCTATTATTTTTTGATGATTTTAGTAGAAGAATGTGGGTGTATTTTCTTAAAAAACAAATCAAAGGTGTTTAGTATGTTTTAGAAGTTTAAGGCCTTAATGGAAAAAGAGTCAAGCTGTCAGATAGTCACTCTTAGGTGACAATGGGGGGAATTTTAATCTTTTGATTTCTTTGACTTCTGTGCATCACATGGCATTAAATGTCAGCTTACCACATTTTACACCCCTCAGCAGAACGATGTTGAGTGGAGAAATCGCACAATCACCGAGATGGCTCGGTCTAAGTTGGAGCACATTAATGTTCCAAAGAAGTTTTGGGCAGAAGCAATCTACAGTGCAATTTACCTTTGAACATGTCTCCCACAAAAGTTGTTAAGAAGATGACCCCAGAGGAAGCTTAGTTTGGAAGGAGGCCCAAAATCAGTCATTTGAAGGTCTTTGGCTCTACGACATGTGTTTGGATTCTAGATGCCAAGCGCTCAAAACTGGATTCCAAGGCCCAAAAACTAATGTTCATGTGCTATAGTGATAACCATAAGGCTTATCGATTGATTGATGTAGACATTGATTGTCTCATATTCAGTTGTGGTGTTGTATTTGATGAAGAATGAGGGCCCTTTCAACTCTCTTCTCTTGTTTTGAGCCTTGAGGATCAACTTGTGAAGGCCAAGGATTTGGGTGTTTGTCTTTCCTTAGGCCTGATGGGAGGGATTCTTTGATTTGACTTTGAAGTTGTGGAGTCTCTCAGGCATGATATTGCACCACCTAACTTTCCTTCGGAAAATTTTGATCAACATCCAGATGACTTTGTTCCAGGCACCCCAGGTGATGTTGATACTCCTAACTTGGATTTAGGTTCTTCTACTCTTCGACCTAAGTGGTGGGTCAAGTACATTGGTGATCTTCATGATGATGAACTTATTGAGGGTAAATCCACTAGGCGTAAGAGAAGCATCAGATCTCAGTTAACTTTGCTCTTATGGCCAACATTCATAGTGTTTATGGCTCATACATATTCAGAGGTTAAAGGAATACTTGAGTGGGAACATGCTATGGAAGTTGAACACCATAGTTAATTGAAGAACAACGCTTGGGTCCTATCCGATCTTCCACTTGGGAAGAAACCCCCATTGGCTGCAAATGGGTGTATAAAGTCAAATATAAGGCTGATGGAACTCTTGATAAATACAAGGCTCGGTTGGTAGCCAAAGGGTTCTCACAGAAAGAGGGCATCGACTATGTGGACACATTTGCTCCCACAACCACAATGAGCACCATTTGACTTGTCCTTGCTATTTCAGCCTAGTTTGGATGGAAAGTCCATGAATTGGACGTCAAGAGTGCATTCCTCAATGGTGAGTTGCAGGAAGAAGTCTATATGACTCAACCTCCAGGTTTTAGAGTTGTTGGTAAGAACATTAGGTATGCAGATTGGTGAAAACACTCTATGACCTCAAACAGGCTCCTCAGGCTTGGTACATAATAAATGATAAGGACTTAGTTGTTCAAGGTTTTCAGAGGAGTCCTTTTGATCCCAATCTATATGTTAAGAATACTGGTGTTGATATCCTTCTTTTTGTCATCAATGTTGATAATTTGATCATCACTTGTAGTGCGACACACTTGATCAACTAGATCAAACATAATTTGTGTTAGTCATTTGATATGATAGACTTGGGACTTCTGCATTATTGTCTCAGTGTAGAGGTTTGGTAGACAAATGGCCACATTTTTATTTCTCAGTCAAAGTATGCCAAGAGTCTGCTAGATAAGTTTTGAATGCACAATTGCAAACCTGCATCTATACCTATGGAGAAAGGGCTGAAACTATCAACCAATTCGGATTCACTTGTGGTGAGTGAATTAGCGTTTAAGCAACTAGTTTGGGCACATGTACTTCTGGGTTTGTCTTCAGTTTGGGCACAGGTACAGTCACATGGATCAACAAGAAGCAACATGCAGTAGCTCTTTCCTTGACCAAAGCAGAATATCGAGGGATTGTTAAGGCAACTTGTAAGGCAATTTGGCTTCAAAGGATGCTTTTTGACATGCAAATTTCTCAAGCAGGTCCTTCACCCTTGTATTGTGACAATCAAGGGGTGCTGAAACTTGCCAAGAATCTACTCTTCCATGAGCGCACCAAACATGTTGAGCTTCATTGTCATTTCATCGGCAAGCTTGTAGAAGATGGACCAATACAATTATAGTATGTTCCAACTGAGAATCAGATGTAGACATCCTCACCAAGTCTCTGAGCTTGGACAAGTTTGTAAGATGTAGGGGGCAACTTGGTGTAGTTGATAGAATGACCATGAAAAGAGTGTATTAGAGTATTTAAATATTACTTAATGGTCATCTTCTAGTTTAGTTTAGTTGTTTTAGATAGTTTCTATTTTCGTCTTCAGTTTATGATTGTTTCTTATGGAAACATCATCTTGTAATTGCTTGTATATTGTAACTTCGTTTTCATAATCAATCAAGCAATTACCATTACATTGATGTTCTTTATTCTGAACCTTACGACACAGCTGCCTCACCAATCAAGATTTTACATCAAATATTTCACAATTCTTCATATTTCCTTCATTTAGTGTAGCTACATTCACAAAATACTCAAAATGAAAGTGTTTGTGCTTTTCTGCCATGGATCCCGTGATCTGTATTGTATCCAAGAAGTAGTATATTAAATCTAGACAAATTCAATTGATATTACAAAGATCATTTTGGATGACTTATAAGCAAGAAAAAAAACTCTAGGGTGATTTGTCCAATAAAAAATGTTTTTCTTTCAGTGATCTTGGATTTCTATTGGCCAAGGAGTAGGAAACTTCAAATCCACTGCTGCTCATTAATATTCTTATGTCATTTGAGCTTGGCCTCTAGTGTGGCATAACCTCCAGCGCGGTAAAAGGGCGTGGCATATGGAAGAATCCTTGGCAAGAATAATTTTTAATAAATGTTTAGCTAGTACTTGATGAATGATAATATATCATTCATTGCACTGAATGCTGACTCATAATGATATTATTCTTGTTGGAAAGATAGGAACATAGAATGTATGGTTATTTTGGGCATGTATTGCTCTATTGACAATTTTTCATTGTATTTCTGACCATTGAAGTTTGTCCTTAGTAATATTGTTCACTTCTCAATATACTGATCCTTTGGGAATTTAAAATGACTGTATAGTATTTTCCTATTTGATGTTTTTTTCTAATTTACATGTATTAGCTTGTTGTGTTCTTGTTTGATGTATCAAGTTCATGAAGATTCAATTTCGTTGTCAGTTTATCATTTGTGCTGCAATTAAGAATTGTCATCTTGGAAAGATATTCAATAGTTAATCTATCCTTTATAAGTAGGTCTATATTTCTGTCTTCTCTGATTATGTATATTCCATGTAAATAGCAATTGTGTTTTTGATTCAGGTTCCTTTCTGCGTGATGGTTGGCTGGATCATGGGAAAGCCCATGGATTTGAACTTTCATGTTTTTGAGACCGCAACACTTTTTATCACGGTTATTGTGGTGGCATTTCTGCTTCAGGTTAATTGCATAACTTTATGAATTTGGTTTTATGTTTGTTTTTCATTATCATCAATATTTATTGATATGCTCCTTGATGCATCAACATGTCAGAGTCCTTAGGTTTATTATATATATTTTTGGTCATTGTGGACATTAAAATATTTTCACTTGTTTTCTACTCTAGGATGACTGCTTTGAAAACAAGTTTGGTTTATATGCTCATTGCTTTTTGGTTTGAGATCAATGTTTGTCTGTTTTTCCTGCAACTCAAACTTAAACTTATATATATGAAACTTGAAGACCAAACATACAACTCTCTTACATAAACACATGCAATAAAATATGCTTGATATTGTTTTGAGAAGTTAAGTTTGAAGAATTTCTTTGATGCTGAATAGAAGGCTAGGCTAGTGCTTGATGCATACGACCCTTTAACTACTAATGCACTTGTATGATCATAGGTATTGTTAATTTGTATTTCATATGGAGGGCATATATTCAACGTTGTCAGTCTTTACAAGGGATGCCTTCAACTCAATCATTCTTTATAATTTTTTTGACAGGTAAGTGAGGGATCAATTAGGGTCCTCATCCATGGAAATAGAATCGAACAACACAAGGGGCCAAACAAGAACACAACAATTCAGCGTTATGAAACCACACATAAGAAATTGAGAAGATAAGCCAACCACTATTCAATAACTTGTGGCTTGAGACTTCCTAGAGGAGGATCTCTTGTTTGCAAATGTAGACTATTGCATCTATTCATCCAAGCACCAAAATTGAGGAATTGCTATAGGGGATCACTCCCATGATTGGTTGAGAAGCTTGAAAAATATGGTCCTTTCCTTCAACTGAGAAGGAGACCCCCCTTACCAAAAAAATAAGGCTCTTGTATTAGTTAGAGAAATTTGTGCTAGGAGGGATCCAAGGCTCAACATTTAGAAGAAATGCGCTCAACAAGAGAGAGAGGTGATCCTAATGTTAGAGAAGCACACTCAATAAAAAAAGAAATCCACATATGGGGAGAACACATAAGGAACCTTCCCTAGGGCTATTGAGTCCTTGTAGGTGGAACCTTGAGGAGACAAAAATATTGGAAGAAGACAACCAAAATCTTTTGATGTTGAGGCCTTGCCCCCCTTCCACCTAGAAGCAATGTTGGAACTCTTTATCCTTTTCAGAAGACAAAGTTCTACCACGTGACCATGGGTAAAGCAATTTCTACAATTGAAGGTGATCCTCTGATAATCCAATGGTGGCTTCTCAATACAATCACCAACCTTGAGCCAAATCTCCTTTGGAAAGTACCCTAAGAATTCCATTTCGATTTGAAGATGAGCAAATTAGGTTGAGATTGTGAGATTGTATCTTGGAAAATGGAATGAGCTTCCCCAAATAATTAATAGTTGTTGTTAACCTTGGGGGAGCCAAACATTGCAAAGGAATATAGGAAGCCTAATCCAAATTGGGATTGTTGAGAATGATTCAAAAGCATTGAGCTTGGGATAGATTCAAATAGAGAGGAGCCTTGTCCCAAGCCCAGGAACCTACCTCTAGATGGAACTCCTGATTGACCTCCATTGCACAAAGAAAATGAAAAAGCCTTGCGTATAGGGACAAATGAATAAATAACAAATGAGAAACAAATGAATAAATAATAAATGAGAAACAAATGAATAAATAATAAATGAGAAGGAAGAAAAGGCTTCCAATACTTAGAGATCTAGGTGTAGAGATCAAGATGAGACAAAAAATTGTGAAACTTGAAAATAATCCCTAATTTGGCTTAGTACTCTTCCTACAAAACTTTCAACCGCAATTCTATAAGGGGAATATAATAAAATTTTAATTTCTAGAATCAAGTTGAGGACACTAGAGCCAGAATGGAGGCTAGAGAAGCGCAAACAACATTGTTCACAACATTCTTTTGGGCCTAACCCAAGCAACCGCCACAGATGAAATCAAAGGGAAGAGGAAAACTTTGAACAATTTTGACACTATCGTCAAGTTCACAACATTCTTTTGGACCTAACCCAAGCAACCGCCACAGATGAAATCAAAGGGAAGAGGAAAACTTTGAACAATTTTGACACTGTCGTCAAGAGGACATACAAAAAGGATTGATTGACAAAGAAAACACAATTTGGGAGAGTAAAGAGAAAAATGTTCATTGTTGTAGATCAATGAGGAAGGAATGCAAGGCCGGGCAAGGGGAAGGGAGCTACAAAAATGTGAGCTATAACACTTTGTGGTGAGTAGAGAAGCACAAACAATATTGTTCACAACATCCTTTTGAACCTAACCCAAGCAACTGCCACAGATGAAATCAAAGGGAAGAGGAGAACCTTGAACAATTTTGACACTCTTGTCAAGAGGACATGCAAAAAGGACTGATTGACAAAGGAAACACAAATTGGGAGAGTCAAGAGGAAAGTGTTCATTGTTGTAGATCAACGAGGAAGGAATGCAAGGCCGGGCAAGGGGAAGGGAGCTACAAAAATGTGAGCTACAACACTTTGTGGTGAGTGCAACTCAGGAGAGCATGCAGTTGTGTGGAAGAGCTAAACCATTGGCAGCTAGATTTCCAGTAACTTATCAATCTTTATATTATTATTGCGACATGAAATTTGAATTCCATTCATGTACCTCCAAATGTAATTCCTATTTGAATTTTCTGATGTCAACAATAAGTACTGAAGATTGCTCAATAATCTTTTTTGAGTGTTAAATATAACAAATTGTAAATCAGAAAAGGATTATAATTTGAGATCTTTATCTAAAATTCTTCAGTCATTTGAAGATTTTCTCAAAAGTGCTCTAGACATATAGAGAATAATGAAGCACTATTTGTCATCAAATATTTATTGCTTTCATATATGCTTTCAGATTAGTTATAACTTAAGTTATTGAATCAAGGTATAGGAAAGAAAAAATTTACAAATTTTCAAGTTAAAATTTTACATATATAAGCCGAAACTAGACATTTAAGTTTAGATAACATGCATACCATAAACAAAAAAACCATAAAATACTACTTTGTTTTCAGTTTGTCAAACTTGAATGTCATGATACCCATATTATCGTTACTAAATTCATACACACATACACTGCTGGACATTTACTTGATGAATCCACAAGAGAAGAAATATACGTTAGTTAAATCGTAATACAAAAAACATTTAATTAAATTATTACATGGAAAACTCTTAAAAAGAAAAACTGATATAGGAGAGGGGCCAAAAGTTGAGCAGGGTCCTATTGTTGATATCATATTTGTGGTTATAGGATTTAGTTTTGCAATAAATTTATATTATTTATTGTTAATTATTTTAAATGTAAATTAGGAAATGACCAGATGTTTTTCAAGATGGACTCTTAGACGAACATTAATCTTATCAATGTCAACAAAAAATAATAAACTTAAGAAGTGTCACAAGACTCTTTGCTTTATATAAAATATCATAACTATCCGATATAACTATCATAAAAACTTAACAAAAGGAAACTAATCTTTACAAGGCATGAAAATCTTCATGATTTATGAAGTACTAAAGGGCCAGGAAAAGGTGATTAAGTATATCTTGAGAATTCATGTGGCTAACTATATGTTTTATGCATACTAATTCACTGATAAAAAGTACATTTTTTTCCCTTAAATATATGTAATGAATAATGCAATGTAGTATTGCCCTTGATTACTACTTTGGGTGTAATTGGCAGGTGTTTCTATAATATCTCTTCATACTAAGATGATAAGTGGTGTACCAGTAATTATTAAATATAGCCATCAATTTGTGATACTTAACCTTTGTAGAAACATTTCCTTTGATTAATGTCATAAGCTAGATATCATCGCACTTTCTTGTAATTGTAATCCAATTTAAGATGCAACTATAATTAACAACAGAAATTACAAAGGGTCTGCTATATTGTTCACATTTTTATAATGTTGTTATATTTCACCTTTTAATAAGATATTTGAAAGCAGCATATCATGAATTTTCAATGTTAAAATTTTCTTTCTTATGGAAGGCACATTTTCCATTGGCGCATGTGGGCAAAGTATAATCTTTGATGAAAATTTCTTGTGTTGCAGGATGGCACATCAAACTATTTCAAAGGGCTGATGTTAATATTATGCTATCTGATAGTTGCTGCAAGCTTCTTTGTGCACATTGATTCTAAAAGTGGTGAGTTTCTTGGTTTTCAACACCATTCTTTTTTAATTATTTTATTTTTTGAGCACTAAAGGAATCATGAAACCCAATGAGAGTCAGGTTGGTGAAATTTGGACCAAAGCAAGAACAAATGTATTAAAACATAAAGCTTCGATCCACTCTATATCCTATAGAGCAAATGAGGGCACAAAACAATAAGAAATTGCAGCACTACACACTAGCATTATACCTCCACGACTTTGAGATATGCTCCTAGACGAGAGATTGCAATGGCAAGTTGCTTGCACTTGGAAATTCCTTGATTGGGCAACGTATACGTACTTCCAAATGTGGTTATTGTCTTTTGGATAGGGGTGTTTATATAGAGCAAGTGAGGGCACAAAACAATAAGAAATTGCAGCACTACACACTAGCATTATACCTCCATGACTTTGAGATATGCTCCTAGACGAGAGATTGCAATGGCAGGTTGCTTGTACTTGGAAATTCCTTGATTGGGCAACGCATACGTACTTCCAAATGTGGTTATTGTCTTTTGGATAGGGGTGTTTATATAGATTTTCAGCCATGTGCACAATAGGCTGAGATTTGATCATGAGATGGATGCATAGAGTTGCTTTGCATGGAGGAGCAAGATAGGCTTGAGACAAGTGGAGTGCTAGAATACGATCAAGTTGATGGAGGGTTGAGATATTTTTAAATTGCACAGGGATGGGAGATGTGCACAAGTGGAGGCGTGGAAGGAGTGCAAGTGGATGGAATGGATCAAATCACGAGATGGAGGGTTGAGATCTATTTGTCTTGCATGGAGTTGCAGGATTCACACATGCGGAGGCTTGAAATTAGGACAAGTGGAGGAGGGGGCATGAGTTGAAATGGATGGCTAGGATAACTTTTAAGTGGCTCCTTCAAAGTTTCTAAGGGAGATGTTAGAAAGAGTGATAGTGCTATTGGAGGAAATGATTTGGCATGGCAATAAGGGGGCTCAAAGTAAACGAATGACAAAAATGCTCACCAGTTATCTATATTAGTGGAGGCTTTAAATGTTTGGGTCGCATCTGAAAGGAAAAATCCATTTAGTTAAAGCTTTGGTTTTTAAGGACAAGGCACATGAAAGAAAGCCTGATGTAAAATCAAAATGAGGTAACAGTTTAAACAATATTAACTTTCGTATTAATATTAGTAGGCAATTTGGTCCTTGTGGATAAAATTATAAAGGCTTTAGCATTTTAATAGAGATGAATCCCCGCATGAATATTTACTTGGCGTCAGTGAAGTATGGAAATAATAAACATTGACTGCTGGTCTTAATAGACTTTGCCGTATTAGAGGGCTCCCGGGAAAAATATTGAGAATAAACAAGCACACAACACAACATCTATAACAACAGTGACGAGGAATTATGGGCATTTCAAATCCATTCTTGGGCAGAGAGTCTGCAGGTCGATTTGGTGGACATTTATTTCCCGTTCTTTCTATTTGTTTCTCTCCTCTACTATAAAATGAGCTTTCTTGAGATAAATAGGATGAGTTTTTTGCAGACCCATGTTTCCATAAAACCTCGTATGCAGGAGTTCTCTTCTTTGGCTTTCCCATTTGTATTTTTATAATAGCACTGATGCACATGTCTGAAATCTTGCTGATCTTTTGCAGGCATGTAATCGTGCAAATATTGTTTACTTGCCTCTTCTATTGTTGTAATTGTGTCTATTTCATTTCTGATGACTTTTAGATCCAGTGCCTGCAATCTCTGAACACATGAAAGCTATACTCGTGCATCACCCTTTCATCTTTTTTCTCTCCGATCTTCTTTCCCCCTTTCCTCTGTTAGCAGCAGGCTTAGTGCCAAAAATAGAATAGAGAAGGAACTAGCATTTCAATCCTAGAGGTCATCCTGCACTTCAAGGTTCCACACCTATAGGACTTCCCATTTTTATATTCTCTACAAGGCATTGATGTTTAGAACATCTTTGAGCATCAATAGTGACTTGCAGTGTTGTAGTTGGGCAACTCCTCAGTGTTTACAGTGGGTCTCATAAGGGGATCTGGGTTTGTGTATCCTGTTGATGACAGGATTTCTTGAAATAAGCTTCCATATGATTTCCCTGCTCACTAGGATTTTTTGATGAACTCCATCACATCATTTGAAACCCTTTTCATGGGATCCTTGCACACTTGTTTGTACCAATCACTGCACTTGAACTTGATTATCCCTAATCTTTTCAATATGCACAGATGTGTTTAATATTTATGTCCCAATACTGGTGTTAGTTTTAAGCACAGTTAATTCCTTATTTTGAATAGCTTAAGTGAGCTATTCTTTTTGTGATGTTGCTCCTAGGTGGTTTGTTCTTGGAGCAATCTAGTCAGGTGAACCTTCAATTGCACTTTGAACTTTGGTGTCATTTCTCATAATGATAAAATGCTACAGAATGTGATGGCACATCCAAAATCTGTGTGAATGAAGTAAAATTATGGAAGGAATGTCAAGCATGATGGAGGGAAGGTTGATTACATTATCTATCCCACTCCAAATAAAACCAGTGTTTCACCACCTGTTGGGGATGGGGCCACGTCAGGACAAGTTTCCGGGACGGGGGTACAAAGGGCCTAAATTTGGGGACGCTGGGAGACAGCAGTGTGGGTGGCCGGAGGGGGGGGGGTGTTGTATATACTATACATATAGTACTTGAAATGGTAGTTATTAAAACAAGTATAGTAAATAAAATTGCAAATACTAAATACAAATACTTGAACATTGAATATCAATAGAATATTAGAATACTAAATAAAATTTCAATTTGACAAATGAAATTGTTGAATCCGCAAATGCAAGATTTCTATTATATCAAAAATATCATAAAGATGATTACAATGAGTAGCATGATATCAAAACAAGAACAAAATTTCAAAATGTGAAGAGAGACCTCTAATCATCCCTCAAGGCAAACTACTACTCATCACTAGAACTCGGTAACTGGGTATTAAACCATCAACTTGATTCAACTCGGTAAGTGGGTATAATATTAAAACAAGAACAAAATTTCAAAATGTGAAGAGAGACCTCTAATCATCCCTCAAGGCAAACTACTACTCATCACTAGAACTCGGTAACTGGGTATAAAACCATCAACTTGATTCAACTCGGTAAGTGGGTATAAAACCATCAACTTGATTCAACGTGATTTCCCCATCAATTTCTTCATTCAAGGGGCAATGCTCCTTGCGGGTCCTGGGGGCACACATTTTCCCTCTTTTGTGGCTTTTGGATTTTTCATTTTTGAAGCATTTTTCACCCAAAATTGACGTGTAGCGATTGGGCGGCAGCGGCGGCTGGGTGGTACTTGGGTGGCGGTGGGGGGGGCGCCCTGTCCCCGTCCCCCTGTCCTGGGGACGAGCAGGTCCAAGGGCTGGGACACGTCCTCGTGTAACACTGAATAAAACTGTTATAATTGCTTGTGCCCACACCATCTTCAGTAGTTTCTTTAAGTGCATCCAGTCCAGCCCAGTCAAGTAATTGTACTTGTACAACTACTGATATTCATAGTGGTCACTTTTCGCCTTCTTACTGTTCATTTCAACATATCTTTAGTGGCCATATTAGTATTCTTCAGGTCCGATTTATTTATATTCAGTCAGCTGTAGTGGACTCAGCTGTAGTTCCTCAAATAAACTTTCTATTTGTTCAGATTATGACCACATAGCAGTCTGAATCATTGATCTGATGCACATTTGAGCATGCAGACTTATTTGCCTGCATGGAATGGCAAATCATGGTCAAATTTGATTTGCAGACTAATAAAATTATAAATACTTAATGCTCCATTCTATTTGTATGTACATTATCTTCTTTCCTGCAGAACTTCCTGAATTTTAATATCTGTGTTTCCTCATGGTCGCTGGAGATGTTTCCCATTTTTATTGCCGTGCTCATCTCTCTATACATCGCCAAATCCAAATGTAGCTTTTTCTAGTTCTTCTCAGAGCTTCCTAATGTTTATTTTCTGGTGTTAGCTAAGCAATCTCTAAGTAAGGGCCATGCTGATTGTACTGAGAATCTGGTTATTTCTGTGAGTTCTGAGGTGGTGGGGAACGCATATGTAAGAAGGGAGAACCTCAATGTCACTACAAGAATAGGGAGCATAGTTAATCCATATTAATTTTAGGTCATTCTAATTATAGCTTCTGCTCTGAGATTGACTTATTTTTCAGATGATGAATGTTATGTTGTTTCTGGCTGTTCCTCACCATTAGTGAATCAAGAACCTATCAGAACTAAGATTTTTCTCTGGCTGCGGCAAGCGATTCTTTTTACATGTGTGATGTAACATTTGAAATTTCCCATGTATACAAATTTAAGGCCACATTTTTGCCATTTGGGTGTGAACACAATGAAGGGTCTCCATCCAATAGCTCATCGTCGTTTTTTGCCATTTCCTACTCTGAATTAGATCAGGAATGTCTAGCCCGATTTATTTTTGGTCAGTTTCTGTTAATACACATTATCTCTTGTTCCATTTGATTGGTTTTATTTCTAAAGTGCTGATTTTTATCTGGGCGTTTCTTCAGAAAATAAAAGCAGTCAGAAATTGATGTAATAGTTAAAAAATATAATGTTATGTTAAAACATTTGTTCTATTGAAGGTTTATTATATGTAATATATCTCCAAGCAGTTCTACATAAATATTCTACAATAGTCTCGTCTTTGATGGTTAAAAAGAATTCACATAATTATTTATAGCTTAACTCCAATTCTGATGCGAATTTGCAGATGACGATTCAGGAGACGTTTAAAATGGATCTGGCACTTGAGGCAATAGTGTACGTAAAGGTCTTCAAGTTGTATAAGATACTTTGGGTAAGGTTGATCATATATTTACATAAACATTAGTGTGTTATCTCTGGTGTCTCTTGGTTCGCGGAAGCTTCACATATCCGTGCAAATTATTTTCTATAATTGACTGGCAGGCCCAATTTTATAATTTTGAAAATTTGGGTAGTCAGATTTTACTCTATTTTTGAAATTTATCTCATTTTGAAATATTTTAGTAGCGTCCTACATACTGCTGTGAAGCTGGGTTTCTTGAATGTAATAATCCACTATTTTGCGAGACTGGATTTTTGATACTAACGGATGAAGCTACTACTATGCAGCTTGCCAGACTGCAAAGTTGCTACAGTTGGCGCCGGAGGAGGTTGAAGTATTAGAATTGTTAAGAAGTAGATTGTAGATTCTATTGTATAGGATAAGAAGTAATTTTTTGAGCCCTCGATGAGAAAAAAATGAATGATTACAAGATGGAAAATCAGAGATGTTTTGATTATAAAATTGTCATTATTTGTTGGAAGGCCATTTGGGAGTTTTTGGAGCACCCTTCTAGCCTTTAAGTTATATATTTGTTACAAATGTGTATACACACACGTGTACATACATGCATGTACACATGCACAATCGCATGTACATCCTTTCATTTAGCAGAGTTGCAATACATGGAAGGACTAACCCCATGTTCCCATGCTGCTGCTTAAGCACATTTTGTGCTTAAATTTAAGCAGTTAAGTGTTCCCATGGAAATTTTAAAATGTGAAAAAAGGATAATTTAGAATCTTTGGCTATTTTAGTGGAGCCGCTATTATTTAGGAATTGAAAATAACTTATAATAGCATGTCCCCATGTTCTTGCTTAGCTTATTTTTGCTAGTAGTAGCTGCTCAACTTTTTGTGGCGCTGGTGGCCCCATAGATGGTAATGTTTGCTGCTTAATTTTAAGCAACCTCTTAAATATTATTTTTAAATCAAATTTTTAGTTATTTTTGTTGCAAATAAAAAGGAGATAGAAATAAAATGATAAAGACGTGTTGCTTTTTCTAATAAGCAGTTGCTGCTTATTTCTAGCCCCCCCTTTTTTTCCACAACTTATTTTTATTTGCTAAAAAAGAGCTGCTACACAAAAATAGGAAAAGATTTTAAATTTTCCTTTTCACACAATTTTTATTGTGCATGGGAACACTCTATTGCTTAAATTTAAGCAGCAGCATGGGAACATGATATAAGCCATGGGAAAAAAAGGGGGCTGAAAATAAGCAGTGGCTGCATATTTTGCCAAAAACACCACGTGCCTCCACAAATATTTCTCCTTTTTTTAAAAATATATATATATATATATATTTTTTTTTGTGTACAAAGTATATTAAATTAATTAATTCAAATTTAGAGCATGAGCTCACAGCGCAACGGTGTTTGCGAGCCCCTGTTGATAGGGGAGGTTAGGGTTCGAAACTCATGCGATACTCAACGCGCACTTCGGAGGATGACTGGAGCTGACGCAGGCCTTGACTGGAGGAGACGAAAGTGTCACATGGACGGACGACTGTGTTGGAGCCCGCGGTGTGGATGATGGTGCCCGCGTGGTGTTTGGTGTAGGAACTGGCGCGACAGATTGAAGCACGAGAGACGTAAGGATATTTCTGCACGGACAACGTCGACGGGAGGTGAGTTGAGGTGGCGTTCGTGGGGTAGAGGAGATCGAAGATATTCTGCCCGCTGTTGCTGATAGTGTCCTTGGGAGTCATAAGGTGGTGTTGCACGACGATGGGAGATATAAGGTGTCGATTGGCCGATGCATTTGGCGCTGAGTGGAGGGATAAGGTGGGTGCAGACAAACACAGAGAGATAAGGTGATTTGATGGATCACGCATGGGAGTTATAAATGAGGGCGTTGGGAGATATAAGGATTTGGAGTGATAAGGGGTCGTTCTGCCAGCGGAGTGATAAGGGGTCGCAAACGGGGGAGACATAAGCTGCTCGGGAGGTATGAAATCTGCATGAGACAGATTGGAGAGGTGTTTAGGCCTCAAACTTAGATTGTAATAGGATGGCAAAAAAAATGCTGATCATACTGAGGATGAGGTCCCTCAAAAATGTGGCCTCACTGGTTCATAGCTCTAGTCAAAAGCGATTACCGATAAAAAATAATAATTCAAATTTCAAGTTTTATGTTTAAAAATAAGTTGCAAGGACCATCACAAATATCTCCTAAAAAAGTTGAGTTGCAAATATCTCCTAAAAAAGAAGTTGAGCAGCCACTGCTAGTCAAAATAAGCTAAGCAGTGGCATGGAAACATGCCCTGAGCTAAGAAAGAATGTTCAACATTGTATTAATCGCATTAAGCTAAGAAAGAATGTTCAACATTGTATTAATCGCATTAAGTTAAGAAATAATGTTCACCATTGTATTAATCTTATTTAATGCCAAAAAAAAAGAAAAAAAAGCATAGCATGTATTTAGTGGGTACATTTAAGAATTACATTGTCTATAAGATTACATTTTCCAACAAAATCAAGGGCAAAGTTAAATGTATTTAGTGGGTACATTTAACAATTACATTGTCTATAAGATTACATTTTCCAACAAAATCAAGGGCAAAGTTAAGTGCCGGTGGGTGCATTAAAGAATCGCATTGTCTAGAAGATTAGGTTCATTCTGAGTATTGATGACGAGAATAATGTGGCAATTAACTCAGAAATTGCATTCTTGAGGGGAAATTTGCAACTTATTGATGTGCGTTTTATGACCCACCAAATAGTAGAACAAAACATCGAGGTATCTTATCCTCTCTTGATCAAAGTTTCGTATATGCTAAGATTGTGAGAAGATCATATAGGTCACTCCAAGGTTCCTTTCGTGTCAGGTCTTGACCATGGATAAGCTCGGTGGTAAATATGATTTGCTGAATATCACAAGGGGCCTTACGTTTTTTAGTCTTGAAAGATTTGTAATGAAACACCTTTTTTGGAATTTTCGGAATATGCGGAAAGCAAAAGGAAGTAGGGTTCATAAATTGTAATCTACTCCTAAGGGCAATGATAGCAATAGTCAATACTTCGGTGGACAAATTCCCAATAATCAGGTTTCGCTTCGCCAAGTTATACTACAACTACACGAGAACCGGTGCAATCTTCAAGGTTTATGCAGAGGATTTTCATACCACCACAGACACCATCATGAAGAACAATGTACGTGCATGACAGAAGTTAAGCATATGCATGAAAAGAGGTTCAGGCTAACTTTGCACAACGATTTACAATCAGTAAAACGTCAAAAGTATGAACCGAAGGAACTCATCAAAACACCATCATATTTCTTATTGC
>MU225467.1:875985-894767 GCA_018584345.1 Thuja plicata | reverse complement strand
TCTCCCACATTCTCACCTTCCTTCATCTTCAAATTCTCATATTCTCTTTTCAAGGTTTGTAGTTTCACAACCTTGATCTGGTCATTGCCATGGTAAGCATCTTTTAGAGTCTTCCAGGCATCCTTTGCTGTCTGTGCATCAGCAATTCTAGGAAACAAGCTCTTCTCAAGAGCCATTTGAATGTGAAATAGAGCCATTGCATTCTTCTTCTCAACTTCCTTCTTCAATCTCTTCTCATTAGCTGTGAGATCAGTCCAATTCTCAGGTTCTTCATATCCCGATTCAACGATCTCCCACAAATCTTTTCCTATAAAAAAGGTCTTCATCTTGATTGACCAATATTGATAATCAACTCCATCAAATTCTGGAATTTGTAAATTATTTGCCATGCTGAAAGCTTCACAATCCTAATGCTTTGATACCAAATGTAGAAACTAAAGAGAAGCAATCAAAATGAGATGAGATAAAAAACAATATACAAGATCAAATAAATGAGAATACTAAATAGAACAGAGGATACTCTATTTTATGACAACAAAAACTTACATTTATTGCAGCATGCTTCTTGTATATAAATTACATTTCAGCAACAACTTTATTCAAACTTAACAAATATAAACTAACCCTATCTTCTAGTTAACAATCTACGGTGGAATCTGCCAATACTGAGTTCTTGCAAAAACAACATTAATTCCTTATTTTAAAGCAGTCTAAAAAAGAACTAATAATTTGCTGGAGGCAAGTCTAAAATAGAACTAATAGTTTGCTGAAGGCGATGATATCAACATTATTATCCTTTAGATGCAGGACATCCCGAGTGAATCTTATTGCATTTTATCTTGTAACTTAAACTTGGTTTGTGGCAGAGAATGAGAGTTCAATAATGTCTCATTCATAATATATCTAGATTTTGGGGCCCATGGATCAGTCTACAGGAAGTTACCGACACCAGAAGTTCATAGTTCAGAACAGTCAATTTATTAGGCGAAGTTGGGAGAAACTTTTCATACCTCGCAACATCAAATTCGACAGGCCGTGAGGTAGTATTGGAGCAGAGGAACCTTCCACTGAAGGTGCATGAAATTTCATTAACTTGGAGCTTCATCATTGGATTAAGGTTGATCTACACGTTTCATAAGACATCCAGTTTTGGGACACCTAGCGGTTAACATGGATCATATTTAAAACTTGCATTGATATATAAATGTCTCTTGCAAAATCAATTAGTGAGTTTTTCACTCTGGAAGGATTGGAAGTTCAAGTTCTTGGTTCGTAGTCGACCAAATAGTTAATCAATCAGTAGTCCTTGACTTATGAGTTTAAGATTTGAGTGTCATTGTTATATCTTGCACGTGAGTTTATAAAAGCATGTGGCACAGTGGCAGCTTGTGAGCCTAGCTATACTTGTAATCTACATTTAGTAAGCTAATGAGATTTTTGAATTATTCTGAGATACCAAATCGATGAGAATCTGTTTTGCTATTCTATGCTATTTTCGTTGTGTTAGACTCTAAGTTGCACTCTGGAGCAACCCTTTTTATGGACCCTCTGTGCACGTTTAGATTGATTTTTGTATTTTCCAAACATTTGAGTGTTTAGGTAACTCATTTTTTTCCCATTTTCTGATTTAACTATTTGTATTCTATGATTCTATTGGATGCATTTCTCGCACAATGAATATAAGTGAAAGCTTTCATTCGAGCTATTTAATGTTTAAATCGATCAGATTTCTACAATTCATTTGAATTTAAAGCTTGAATTTCTGGTTTTGATTGTGTATGTTTTTTAGCATCAACGTTTCAGATCACACAACGTGATCCATCATCAGAATGTAAGAGCAAAAAACATTTTTTTTTTACATATCCTTCATGCTCTTTGCTCTTACATCTTGATGATGGATCATACATTGTGATCCGAAACATTGATGCTAAAAAAATATACACAATCAAAACCAAAAATTCAAGCTTTATATTTAATGTTTACATTCATCTATTTCAAAACTGATCCATTTTAGACCACACTCCAATTATGGGGCTTTGGTCCCCAAAATCTTAGGAACTTAGGGCAGGTCCCCATGCTGTTGTTAAGCTTATTTTGGCTAGCAACTGCTGCTCAACATTTTTAGCAGCAATTTGTGGAGCTGGTGACCCCATGATAATTGAATTTTGCTGCTTATTTTTTAGGAGGCATCAAAAATAGAATGTTTAAATAAAATCTTATTAATAGATTTTGTAAATAATTTTTTATAGAAAAAATAGAAGACAAATAAAAAAGAGGAAAAATAATTTGTGGAGCCATGTGTCATTTTTGTCTATAAGCAACATATGCTTATTTGTAGCCCCCTTTTTTTCAAAGCTTAGTTTTAATTTTTAATTGGTGGTTTCTCCAATAAACTAGGGATAGACTCCAATTTACCATTTTCCCGTGATTAAAAAATGGCATGGGAACACTCCAATTGCTTAAATTTAAGCACAAAATTGCACTTAAGTAGCTGCATAGGGACATGGGGTTAGCGATTGCACTTAAATAGCTACATAGGGACATGGGGTTAGTGGAAGAGGAAATGAGTCCACTGACTTATATCTTAGGAAAGTCAGATGAACACTCTCCAGTTGTGGGCTTTTGCACTCCCCTCCACCCCTACTCCTCTCCTTTATCCTTTTCCAACCACCTGGTCTTGTCTTTTAAGACAATTGTTACAACCCTTTTTTTTCCTTCACGAACTTGGCTAGTAGGTATAATATGAGTCACATTCTAAATTTTAACAATTAGCACATAAAAAAATTTAAAAAAAGTGAAGTCAATTTTACTCTAGCATCGATCTGTTTCTCTGCTTGATGTGCATTTACCATGGAGATATTCAATTTGTGCAAGCATTAATGATAAAAGCCAATCATTAATCATCCCATATTTGTTCCTCTAATAAGTTAGATTTCTATATAAGTTAGATTCTATTATACATGAATGGGTTGCTAAACCCTCCACACGAATCAAGACGGAGAACATTTACAACAATCTCATCTACAAAAGATTGATTAATACCAGACTTAATTTATAAGGTGTGGTGATAGATAATTATACTCCCTATATTATTAGCACTTGTTCTTAGGTGTGAACTATTGTAATGCAAATTGTTTAAGAAATTAATTATTTTGTGTACCTATTAAACAATTTATGTAAATTTATTTTTAGTGCAAGACAAATTAATATTTTATTACTCACACCTTATGCAAGTTCTTATGGTAGGGTTATTGGCAATTTTTTTTTTGCATTTTTTAAGTGGTTAAAATAGGATTTTTTTTTCAATCCTAATTTCTCAGCCCTCTTGGATCCAATCGTGAGGTGTATTTTATCTCCATGGGAATTCTAGATTCTCTCTCTAAAGCCCTTAAGTATAATCCTTTTCTACTTCAAGGAATTCTCCACAAACAAAAAAATCACTATAATAATTGATAGTAAGTTACAACTTTATAGATGAGGGGTTGGTAAGGAGGGGTTTAGAGACAAAAGACTTTGAAGGATTTAATATTTTAGTTGATAATTCTTTTACCATACTGTACAAAAAAATGATCTAAGTGTTGGAATCATTTGTTGTTGCACCAAAATCTCGAACTGTCAATGCCCGATACAAATGCTAGATTTAACCCAATCCATAGGAGGTCGTTAAGCCATGTCACGAATCTCCAAGGAGGTGCTGACCACCAAGTCAACAATCTCCCCCTCAACACCGATTGAACCTTCAACACCCACTGAAGGGAGACTCGAACCTGTGACCTAAGGATTTGATACCAATTGTTGGAATCATTTGCTGTTGCACCAAAAGCTCGAATTGTCAATGCCCGATACAAATGCCAGATTTAACCCGATCTATAGGAGGCCATTAAGCCATGTCACAAATCTCCAAGGAGGTGCTGATCACCAAGTGAACAGTAAGTGCTACATATTATAAGGAAATACTGCATAATACCGAGAATGTTAAATCCATTTCCTACTGTGTTCAAGGAAATGCAAATTCAAAGGAACTAATTTAACACTAGAATTAGTTCAAAAACACAAATCAATGAAACACACAAGATTAAGCAAAAAGAGGCCAAACAAGCCCAAAATATCACCAAAACGAAGTATGTCAAGCCTCATGTCGTGTAGATTTTCCTCTAAGATGATTGGTTTGTATGTGTGCTCATGATTTTGGCAATGTAACAGTGGTCAAATGATGCTCAAAGATTGTAGTTGCTCAAGGATGCATGAGAATTGTAAGTTGTGTTGAATGTTGTGATTGTCATTGGAAATGGCTAATTCTTGGAAAATTGCAAGGATAATGGAATGGATGGCTAAGATGCAAGGGTGGACAATAATTTGGCCATTAGGAAGGAATGAACATTGGAGTCTGGAGAAGATTTTCCATAAAGGCATTTCGTGCATCCATACTCCAAAGTACATGGGAGAATGGAAATAAAGAATTCAAAATTCCATGGAGAGGACACATGGGATAAAGACCCATGTGGGGTACCCAACCAAAAGTGGGTAAGCTTTAAGGCTAAATAGACAAGTGGGAGAAAGTGCTTTGCCATTTATGACACAAGTTGACTTTCTCCTTAATCACAAGTGTTTAAATGCACAAACAATCAGGGAAGGAGGTTAGGGTAATGAAGAAGGATTAGGGGAGCGCAAATGGAAAAACTAGGAGAATGTAAGTGGGTGAGGAAAAAAGGAAATTTTGAATTATTTTAAATTCAAAATTAGGGAAAAGGATTGTGGGGGATTTTAATGGAATAAGCATGGGTATTTATTTAATTAAAGGGCAAATTAGCTTAGAAAGGACTATAAATTAGGTAAATTAATTAAATTAATTTGTGTAGTAGTCAAAGGAATAATTGCCAAATAATTAAATAATTATCAATTATTTAATTACTAGGATGACAAATAAGGAAGAATAAGATAATAAAGTTGGTCAGTTAGCCATGGTTGAATTTAGTTGTCTACACTTACATATCTCGATAAGAGAAAAACATGCATAAAAGCTTACGAAATAACCATAATGTAATGATAAAATGGACAAGCCATTATATAACACAAGATATACCCTAGGAAATCCCTCAAGTGGGATAAATCCAACCTCTAAAAGTGTCAACGCTCCATGTATCATTCAACAATAAAACATTACTATACACTATAGATCTTTCATGAATACTTATGAAACATCAAGCCTCTATAATCCATCTTCCATGTGTCCAAACATGGATCCACACATCACATGCCATACTTCACATATGTACTTACAAGACAAATTCAATACAATGACAACCCGCTCACCTGACCAACCTTAACAAGTAAATATGTGCTTTCTTTAGTAGACTCATGCTCACACAAATACAGCCAAGTGGTAAGATAAAACCATGTGCATCAAAACCATGAGTACACAAAACCATTGACCAATCTAATTTTTTTTTATACAAATACTATATATGTTTCTCCTAATAATAATTAATTATTCCGTCTCCCACACATAAAATAACTACCCAATATTCCATTCAACTCTACAAGTGGACCCCTTACAATATCTTAGTGATTAAATGCATCTTTTTGAGGCACCACAAATAAATATTTATCTAATTTATATAATTAAATTATTTATGCAAGGTGTACACCAACGTTTCCTAATATCTCCTTGGGAAGGCATCTAGTTCAAAATGACTTCTACATAGTAGGCTTAGGAGATATGGACATGGTCTTGGGAGTGTAATGGTTGTATTCCCTTTGATAGTTCACACAACTATATCAAAAAATGGATCTTGAGTTTGTCAAATGTTAGGGATGTTGCATGTTGAAAACCTTTCAAATGTAACCTCTGGGATTGAGTGTACTTGTATGCAAGGAAATAGTGGTTAAAAGAATGCATAAACAAGTTAAACATTCAAACAACTAAAATTAAACAACATATAAGGTTAGACATAAAGAAAGAAAAATTAAATAAAAAGTTTGCAAACCTCATACAAACCCATGAAGCCTTCTTTGTTGAGTAGCTTTGTCCAATTGTTGAAGATGTGTGCTCTATGGTTTCTCAAGCTTCAATGGATGAGTGAGGATTTTGGCATCATGACATTAAGATTTGCATTTTCTTGAAGTGAAAAGATCATAATAACTTTGCATGAAGGGTGAATGATTTGTGAGAGGATGAGCTCTCCATTTATAGATCTTGGAAGACATGAATGGATGGTTGAGATTGAATGGGGAGGAAGGGCCAATATGCTATTTGAGGGAAGCACGTGGATTATGCTTTCTCAAACTCATAGCATTGTGACAAGTGTCACAATGGGAGAAGTTGAGAAGACATTGAGAGTGGAGTAGATTTTCCATAAAGACATTTCTTGTTCCACACCCCAAAGGCCAAAGTTGGAGAATGTGATCATTTTGGGAAGTGTGCAGGGATTTGGAGAAGTAGGAAGAAGGAATAAAATATTCCTTGAAGGGGACAAAGATGTAAGAGCATTTAAGGTTGACAAGAGGTATGGATTGACTTTGGGGGATAATTATTTTGATTACGAATGTGCAAAGGATTAGGGAGAGGATTATGCTAGGATTAGGACTAATTAGTTGTCAAGTGGGATTGGTTGGGTTGGAAATATGGGTTAGGTAGTTGGAGTGAGGTTAGGTGAGAGTTAAATTTAGGAACATGTGCTCAAATAGAATTAAATGAAATATTTAATTCCAAGTGGAGGAAAGAGGGATAAAGTGAATTAATTTAAATACATAAATACATTTATTTAAATCGACAGAAGAAAGAGGATTTAATTAATTAAATGGTTATGGGTTACCATTAAATTAATCAAACTATAGATAATTAATTAAATTAATTAAGCTAGAATGCTAACATTAAATAATTAAATAATACATAACTATTTAATTAATAATGCAAAGAAGAGAACTAAATTTAATTAAAATTGTTTATAAAAAATGGGTGTCTATATTTTGCCCCTCTTTGATGTTAGAATAACGTTATTTTAAAGAAGATTAAAGTTTTGATGACACAAAGAAAAAGGAGCAAGAAGTTGCTCTAGACAACAGAAAATTGTGTTAGTTAGACAGGGTGACGTTGCCTCAAAAAGGCAGATGGGAAAGAAAAAGGGGCTTAGGCGACGTCTCAAAAGAAACAATGCTCCAACATGAAGAAATGACTGTGTAAAACTGAATCCAACGATGAAGACATGGCTTGAAAAGGAGACTTGGGGAAGAATTGGCACAAAAAATTGGACCCATGGGAGCTAAAAGGTGAAAATGAGGGCCCCATATAAGCAAAATTGGCAATTTTACTATTCATTTACACCTTGAGAGCTAGAAATTTGGAGAGATTAGAGTGATTTTAGCCATTTTTAGAGCATCTTAGCATGAGAGAGTAGATGGTCAAATTTCGACCAGTGAGGCACCAGAAGACGTGAGGCAGGTGCGACGACGCTGATGGGAGAACTGAAAGGTATGCCCTAAAAAACCTTAGCTTTTTTCCTTTATGTTTATGCATTTATTAAATTTATTAGAATAAGAAATTACATTCCCGTAGGGTCATGTCCTGTAGGAATGCTCACGGGTCCGGCGGGAAGCGCGAAAGCTAGTAAAATAGGAGGTTTTGGTAGGGTTATTAAGGGGTTGTGGGAAAGTGTTCTCATGATAGCAGGAATACTGAATAGTACCATGGGAATGCGTTCCTACAAGACTGACAGTAAGAGGAGCAAAAACTATAAAAGGGAGTTGGAACTCTTGTGGGATTGCTAGGAAAAAAATGAATTAGGCGAAAAAAAGGAGGGTGGTAAGGGATGTTAGTAAGAAATGGAATTGAGGTGGAGATGGGGGAAAATTATTAACAAAAGGATTGGGAAACAAAATGAGGTACCTGTAACTGAGTTGACGTGTGGGTTTTGGTTGTAGTGGTCTTTAGATGCGTTGCGTCATGAGAGCGACATGCAATGGTGCCGAGGGTGGTGGATCAGTTTGCACCAGCAGACTAGGCCAGAGTTGACAAGCTTGGGCTAGGTTTTCTAGCCTGAATGCCCCATATGTGGACATGCATGGTGATGGTGAAAACGTTATGCAAGAGGTATCATTGTGAGACCTCCACATTTCATCTCTCGACTGGAAAGATCACAGTGACAACAGAGGACGTTTACCAAATTTTTAGGATGCCGATTTGAAGGTCTATTGTAGAGGCCTGACAGGTATCACAAGTGTAGGCAGTTCAAAATCTGGTTGGGAGGGATGTGTCGTTACGACATAGACAACTAACTTTAGACAAGTACCTGGATCAGGCCCTGTCGGATAGATGGGTAAGCTCCTATGTGTACAGATTAGTGAGTGAATGCATCTATCCAGATGTAGGAGGGATAAAGGTGATAGTTGGGTTAATTCTGATTATTATTGAGACTGTGGATATTGGGAGACCGATGGCTTCAGGGACTTTGATGTTTGGCCAAATTGTATAGGGATTTGCGTCTGGTTTTTTTTCACGGTGGATGACATACAAGGCATAGTATGAGATTCACGACGCTATTATAAGTGTGAATATGGGAGCATATTGATGACATGTGACCCGTGGGCTAAGTGGACAAGAAGGAAAATAAACCAGTTGTTTATAGCTAGGGAGGGGCACAAGCACACTACGAGCACATGGATGATGTAGACCACTAGAGAGCGACTTTAGATGATCCAATGAGGACATTACACTAAGGTCGATATGGGGATGTTAGGATGGGAAGAGTATGGGAGACATATCCCTTTCATGATTAGCACCCATATATATTTACATGATGATAGGAGCACATCGTGGAGAGGTATAGGCCAAAAAGGGTGATGAGGTAGTTTAACTATGTCTAGGATGTACCAGGATTGGAGCTTAGGTTTCAACGGACTACCTGGGAGAGGATAGGGGAGTTCGAGAGGGCATTGGGAAGGATGAGGATATTAGCAGACTGGAGGGAACTTCGACCAACAAATTGGGATCCTTTAGGTGGGCCAATCAACCTAAGAGTTACAGATGCATACGAGGCTTGGTTTAGGATGCCAACAACTGTAAGGAGGCTAGGAATAGTACTATTGAGTGTGTGATAGAGGGAGGCGCCGATTGCAGGGAGGAGGGTTGGCGTATACCATCCAACATAGAGGAGATCTGCAACAAAAATAACACATCGACCTAGAGCTGCAACGGGGGTTGGAGGACAAGGAGGAGGAGGGAAACCGAGGGTGGGAGTTGGAGGAGGGAGACAAAGCATGGGTGGAGGGAGACAAAGATGAGTGGCTGTAACAGATGATAAGCCATATTAGGAGGAGGCAATGGTGATGGACAAAGATGAGGGGGTAAAAGCACTGTCATATGTAGGTGGACATGCAAATCCACAGACAAGGGGACAAAGATTAGTTCCAACAGAGGGATATGCAACACCAACACCATCTAGTTTTGGTGGGGGATAGGGGGAGATGACTGCAAAATAGGTGGAGTCCTCCTCATAGCCAGAGAGACCACAAAAAAAAAAATAACATCATTACAAGAGGCATTGGCTAGGTCATATCAGATGTAGAGAGAGAGGATTGTAGAGAGAGATGAGTTGAGACAACATAGAGATGCGCTACGAGGGAGAGGGATGCCATGACCCAAGAGAGGGAACTATTGGTGGTTGAGAGGGATGAACTTTTTCAGTAGAGTGACACCCTATAGTTGGAGAAAGACGAACTACAAAGGTAGAGAGATACTCTAGTTTAGGAGGGTTTTGAGCTAGAAAGGGAGAGGGATAGTCTCCAAAGACATAGGGACGATTTGATAGAGGAGAGGGATTCCTTGGTACGAGAGGGATTTGATGAGGCATGAGATGAGGAGGCTATGTGATGAGGTGGATGAGCTTAGGATAGCCAAGAATGCCATAGAACATGCATGAACAAGGAGCAATGAGAGGGCCAAGGGATATAGGAGAGAGTTGCAGGAGGCCCAAAGACTTTTGGAGGAGGGGGAACATGATGAGGATGATGGAAAAGATTAGGGGTTTTTCAGATCAGGTTGGATTTTATCGGGAGCCTATTAGGTAATAATACCACTAGAGAGTAGGAGTGTATGTGCCTCCTAGGAGAGCTAATAGTTCATCACACGGTGGGTCTAGAAGGAACATAGGAAGCTCGAGTAGGATCACCCACTCAGATAGGATAGGTCATATTCATAGGGTGACACAATCAATGAGATTTGTATATAGGCTGCACAAGGACAATATATACATGGGAAGGAATAGGATAAAGGTACCTTAGGTCCACAGGAACAACCACCACCTTGGCCCACCAATGCAACAAGACAGGGGATGACACACATGGGCTCCTCAGCTAGCACCTCATGGAGTGATCCCTTGAGCATTTGGTATACTACAAATGATGAGCTTTTTGTTATACACATGATATATTTTATTGATGGACTATGGACTATTATGGACTCAACATATTTTTTGACACATTTTTTTTGAGTTATATATGACGGTGATTTAGCAAGGATCGTGTGCATGTGTGTGTTCTTTGTTATGCTTTTTAAGATGTATGGATACATATCTTTATGATGGTGTAATGACATGTTTGTGATGTAGGATGTGATATGTATATGTGATGCGATTACATGATGATATATGTGTATGCTATGATTATGCAACTGCATTTATGATTATGAGATGTTACTAACATGTGATGCAAGATGTGATACATGATGAGTGTGTTATGCTATGTATTGACATGGTGGTGATGTAGGATGCGATGTATAATGAATATGTTTATGATTTGAATCAATATGTGATTCTAGATGTTATGCAATGTGGACGATTTAGGTGCTTATGATATAATGAAATGAAAATGATACATGTATATGACATGATTGCAACGATATGACATATATGCCATGATTGTGAGTAATGCTTAAATGAACGTGAGTTGTAAATGATCATGTGATGTTATGAAAAATGAATATGATGTCAACAATAACTTAATGTAATTTAATATGAAAACTAAAGTGTAATTAATGAGATGATAATGAAATGCAATTAATGATACGATAATGAAACTAAATTAATGATATGATAACTAAGATGAAATGATATGAAATGCGATAAATGATATGATATTGGAATGTAATTAATGATATGATAACTACGATGAAATGATATCGGAGATGGCTTTACGATGTAATGCAACTTAATATGGTAACTAAGATGTAAATGAAATGGAATGCGATAAATGATATGATAACCAAATGTAATAATGAAATGTAAACCATAATGACATTAAGATGTAATACAACTTAATATGATAACTAAGATGCAAATGATATGAATATGGTATTGTAACTAATGAATATGATGTAAAATAACATGATTAATCATGATTAGTATGGTAATGTAGGTACATGCAATGAACGAAATGTAAGTGACAATTTATGCAATGGTTATGCATTGAATATGACAACTGTGATAAGACACAATGATGAGATGTTACAAAATGAAATGCAAATGATTTGATGAATGCCACTAAAATGCTAAATTAATGATGTGCCTATGTGCAAGTGTTATGAACTTAAATGTTTATGAAATCCATATGCAATGAATACGAAATGCTCAAGGACCCACTCACACAAAATACTAATTGAGGGGAAAATCACAAAATCATTTTCATATTTTAACTTAAAAATATTACGGGTAAATGGAAAAAGGGGGAAGATGGAATGGATGCGATGGGGGAATGGAGGATTTTGAAGCTTGAGCTGGTGTACTCGAAAGGAGAACCACCATGTAGTGAGAAATTTTTTTGATTTAGCAAAATATAGGGCTTGCAAGGGTATTAAAGAACCAAGGCCTTGTCATAGATGTTGCATAAGACTAACACAAAAAATATGCAAGGATTACCCTAGCATCACGCCTATTCCACAAATGACTATGTTGGATGTGATGCTATAAAAACACACAAATAGGTGATATTTCCCAAGTGCACCATGTTGCCATGGAGATCACATGTGGAAGTGTAAGGGTCATATTTAACTGAAAAACAAAATAAAGATTAAAACCTTTCCCCAGGCCTCACCATTCACAACGCACCATGATATAAATGATCATGGTGGCTTTGAGGAGGTGAAAGGATGGCGCTCAAAAGAGAAACAAAGATAAAAAATAAAATCAATGTCATAGTGACTTCCACAAAACATCTTTTTCCAAAGAGGATGACTGATTAATGGGGATTTGTTGAGGTCGAATATGAGGAAGGATGCATCCTACAAAGACTGATGGTGGATGGGATTGAAAACTTGTTTTAACAACAAAGAAGGTTGGGGATAACTAAGACGATGAGGATCACTCAAGGATATTTGTTGAAGCACTGACTCAAAAAGTGACAAAGATCTTGACTACGTTGGACACACAAGGGAAACCTAAGACATCGATATATTAAAATGATCCTAAAAAAAGACCAAACTAACATGACTATACAACATGTGAAACTCAAGCAATTATGCAACTACTATGTACAAAGCTCAGGATTTGGGATAGTAGAATGATAGTCACAATGCACGTGTGATAATGGAAAACCTTGAAAATAGGGATTTATGAGATGGAGTTAGATGGATAAGGATGGATATAAATGAATATGGTGGATGATTACAAGTAGAATGAGGACTTGAAATATAATAGCAAGACCCTTTACACATGGAGCTTGTTTCCAAGATTTCACCATATGCACTTATCCAAGGCGCTTGATTACCAAATTTTCACCATTGGACGATTATTTCTCTTTACTTTTTTTTTTAAAACTTGTTTTTGCTTTTTTCTTCTAGACATTTTACATTTTTTACCATTTTTTTCTTTAGATGAGTGTGGTGCTCCCCTTGCTAACAAAAACACACAACAAAATCGAGAATAACAAGATTTGCAAAGACACGAAATGGGCTTTCTATTATCCACCATAAAATGAAAATTAAAACATTCAGAAATATAACATGCACATCCACATGGGCATTTATTACAATAATCTGTAAACCAGAGCCACCAGATGCATAACCCAAAATTGCCCTAGACAACCCCATGAGCCTTCAATATATAGACAATTTTAACTGCCCAAGAAGATTCTAGAAATTAAACCCTTAAGTTTGAGGCCGACCATTCCTAAGATATTATTAATCATTTTTATTACATTAGAACAAGCCCAAACAACTTCAAAACACAAAAATAAAATTTAAAGAAACTTTAACATTTTCAAGTTCAGGTAGCGCAACTTTCGGAGACCATAACTCATCAACCGTTGACCCGATAGGCCGCTGTAACCCCATTTCAAAAATGCCACGAAGTCTTCTACAATTCTTGACTTGCTAAAGATGGAGTAAAACAAGGTTTCAACCCCATTCAGAGCCTCTAAAGCCTTCAAAACAAAGTTTGAAGTTTCTATACCCTGCTGCTAATATCGAAAATATCCAATATCTACAAAACTAGAATTGATCTGACAATGAAAATTTACTGGCAGGATGATACAATCAAAGTGAACCTCTAGGGAAGAAAATATAACATTATGACCTCAAACGGAAAACTTACTAAAAATAGTAACTTTACAGAAATAACAACTCTGCATAAAATAGCCCTTATTGAAAAGAAACCAAAAAATATTTTTGGGTGATGCAAGATTTCTCTTACACCCAAGATGCTCCTACACAAGGTACATTGTATGAATCAGACATAGAACCTCTTCAGATGAATGATATTCATGAGATGATTTAGCAGTTCACTTTCTAATGTGGACAACTGATATGCCCCTAAGCCATAACTTTCTACAATTACATAAGGGCCAAGCCAATTGGGCTCAAACTTGCCCTTATTTTCATGGTCTTGTTTTACCCTTTGATTTTCTCTTAACACAAGAACACCCATCTAAAATTGTCGAGGGCGGAGTTTATTATCATAGATTCTCTTAAGCCTGATCTGATATACAACTACATGATTATTTCTGTCTTTTCTTGTCTAGGATGTCTAGTTGGGTGAGTCATTCCACACAATAATCCTCATCAATGACCAAATGCTTTAGTGACACATGCAAGGATGACGATTTGACCTCAATTGGTAAGACCACTTCAACACCATAAACATGGGAATATGGAGTGGTACCTGTAGGAGTACAAAATGAGGTCCAATATGCCCAAATGGTAGGATTAATATGGAGGTTCCAATCATGACCAATTTCATTGAAAACCTTTTTGAGGATCTTTAGTATGGTTTTATTGGTTGCCTCAACTTGGCCATTACCTTGGGGATAATAAGGACTGGAATATTAGTGCTTTTTATGGAACTAGGCACACAACTCGTTAATATGTTGGTTTTTGAACTATGTACCATTGTCTGTGAGGATAGTGGAGGGGATTCCAAAATGACAAATGATGTGATAGAGGGTAAATTTAGATATTTGAACACCCGTGGTGAGAGACAGGGGAATTTCTTCCACCCACTTCGTAAAGTATTCTATGGTAGTGATAATGTATTTGTGTTCATTGGATGAGGTAGTGTGTATCTTATCAACGAGGTTGAGGCCCCAATACGAAAAGGGATATGCGGTGATAGTGAGATGCAAATCTTGTGGAACGTTTGGATCATATCTTCTTGATTCTGACACTTTTGACATCTCTTAACAAACTCACATACATCATTCTCCATTGTAGGCTAATAGTATCCAGCCATGAGAAGTTTCTAGCTGAGACCACGCCACTCGTGTGGGCACCACAAATTCTTGTGTGAAAATATTGTAATGATTGTGTATCCTCGTTAATGTATAAACATCAAGAGAGTATGTCATGATAGCCCCAATGATATAGGGTGTTGGCAATGATGGTGTAATGAGAGGATCAATGAATGTGGTTTTGGCATTGAGTGTGAGTGAGGGGGGGATATGATACCATCTTTTAAGTAGGTATATATGTCATGGTACCAAGGGGATTGAGGACCAACCAAAACACACCCCATTTTGGTATCTAACATTTCATAAGACGGTGCATGTAGGTTCTCGACTAGGAATTCATACTTTGCAACGTCATGTGGAACTTCTAGGAGAGCCAATGGTGGCCATATCATTTGCTGCTTTATTATGTAACTGATGAACTTGGGTGAATTGTAAGGTCTGGAAATGTTATTTTAGATTGTCCACCATTTTATTATATGGCATCAACTTATCATATTTTATTTGGAATTCATCTGTGACTTGCTTGATTATGAGCTGTGAATCCCCAAAGATTTGTAATTTTGCGGTGTTCCATTGGATTGCTATGTTAAAACTTGATATAAGGGCCTCATACTCTACTATATTGTTGGTATAGGGGAAGCGTAGTTTAAATTCATTGGGAATGAAATCACCTTGAGGAGTGATGAACATGATCCTTCCCTTGATTCACGAGCCGTGAAAGAGCCATCAAAGTATAATTTCCATATCGACTGTTCTTCTACCATACAAAGGTGCTCATCAGGAAATTCAGTGATCAATGGGCACACGTCAACTAATGGAGCTTTTTCTAATTGATTTGTAATAACCCGTCCCTTGATTTCTTTCCGATCCACATACTATATATCAAATTCACTTAACAACACGACCCATTTAGCCATGCGACCTATGAGCGTAGTGCAGGAGAGTAACTACTTGAGTGGATCTACCATTGATATGAGCTTTATAGTATGACTGAGCATGTAGTTCTGAATATTTTGAATGAAAAATACCACCGCAAGACATGCTCTTTCCATAGGGGAGTACTTGAGCTCATAACCGACAAGTGTGCGGCTTATGTGTAAGGATCGAAACCCATTGATATCTCATAAAAGTAAATAACCATCAAATTAATCATATTAATAAGGAAATAATTACAAGCGCATCATTACATGAGAAAATATTGGATACATGTCACATATTCACATGACATGATATCAATGTATGAAGCATAAATCACATGATTACACGTGCTACAAGAGATGACTTAGGTAGTCCATCGCCAACAAGTCACAATAATACATCAAGAGTACAATAAATGTGTAAATTAATGATATTAAATAGTCCATTCCAATGATTTGTCTCAATCAAAATGGAAACACGGTCAAGGTGCTTTTTCCACCCAACCAAAAAGCTTACACTTCCCGGAAGAGTTCTTCCTGACATGAATAACCATCGACCCTTCATGACATGCTTAACAAAACTGAATTTGTGAACATGAGGGAGTCTGGTGCATGTCTGATGTTATCTACATGCATAATCTTATCTTAAGAAAACATGCTATGATCAGGATACAACAATGAGAAAATTAAATAAATAACCTATCTATTTCAATGGTCTAAAATTAGCTTTGCCAAGCATATAGCGTATAGAGTAAAATAAAGTATAACTATAAGAAGTAGATTCTATGCTCCTATAACCCCATATTTGACACCCATCCTGAAAGTTAAATTGTCCACAAACAATCATGAAGACAATCTTTTCCTAAGATAAGATCATAGCTTGTTTGAATAATAATGAATTTTTTAACAATCCAATAATACATATGAAGAGAAAAATGCATTTATTATTCACTTGCATACATTAATAATTAGTGCAATTTACCATCTATTCTTTAAAATTTTCATTAAAAACATTCATATGCACTGCTATGTTTGTTTTTGAGAAGAAACTTAAATACATAAAGTATCATCTTAAGAGATGGAATACTTCATGTTTTGGGAACCTCCAGTCTAGAAAGAAGAATACTCTCGATCGTCTTGCAGTGATTACTAGCCAGATTAGGGACTTTGGCCTTACTGTTGTTCTTTGCAAGGAAGAATCTCAGGCTTTGCGAGATGTAGAAGAATGGGAGCTTCACAAGGAGATTTATTGGAAACAGAAGGCTCGCATTGATTGGTTGAAGGAAGGGGATAGAAATACTTCTTTTTTTCATCATTCGGTTCAGACTCATCGTAATAAGGGGTGTATTTCTGTTAGAGTAATAGTGCATTTTCCTTTATAATTAAATCACTTCGGTTTAATTATTAAAGCTAACTATTATTCTATTCACTTAAGCTTTTCATTTGTAGGTGCATAATAATTAATATGTTTTATTAATTATTAATTGCACAAACCTAGCTTTCTCTGGCTTTAGGGTTTCTCATCTTATATGCCACTTTTGTAATTATTGTACTTACTCTTTTGGGAAATAAGAATTCTCTCTCACTCCGCTGAGATTTTCCAAACCCTAGCCTCTCTCTCATAGGTTTCGATTCATCTTCAGGTGTTTTGCATGCAGGTGTTCTTGGCAAGCTGTGAAGTTAGATTTCTCAACTTCTACATGGTATCAGAGCCACCCTGTCGTTGCCTAGGTTGAAGGTTTTTGAAGCCATGATTCGAAGACGACAACCACAGCTTCTCTAGGGTTTTTTCTATCATTTTGAAGGAGGCTCTATTTTTGGAGTCATTTGAGCAAAAATGGACTCCGCCATTGTGTTCAGAAGGCTCAGGAGAGTCGAAAAACATATAAAGTTTGACTATTTTGGCCTCTGTGACCACAGGCAAATTTTTTTGGCCTACTAGGGCCGTATGACTCGAAAATTGAGAAAAAAACTCAAAAAAAATTAAAAAAAGGCATTTTTTTGAGCACAGACGGGCACTGCCAGCGCGCCACCACCCGGGCCCGCCTGGCCGCTTGGCCGCTCGGCCACCACCCGACAGCCCCTGGCCCGCCACCAGCTCCCCGCCCGGCCGCCACCGCCTCCGGTGTCGCCGCTCGGCCGCCACCGCCTCCGGCATCGCCGCTTGGCCGCCACCGCCTCTGGCGTCACCGCTCGGCCGCCACCGGCCCGCCAACCCTGCGCAGAGCTGACGTCACCTATGACGTCAGCGGCCGAAAAAAATTTTCTGGCAGGTTTTTTAAAATTTTCGGCCAACTTCATTTTTCTGACGGTCGAAATTTTTTTTCCAGCGAACTTTGACGGTTGTCAAATTTAACTTAGCAAACAGGTGATGGGCGTTTGAACGTCAAATTTTTTGCCATGACTGTGTTTTTCCAGTGAGCTTGCATTTTGGGGTACCTGTGGTTTTTTGGCCATATCTTGGGCATACAGTGTCCTTTTTCGGAAAATGAAATATTGTCGAAAAGGTGTTTCCGAGACGGACGCAATGATGCTGGTTTTGTTCACTGATTCGGCCGTTTGAGTTCTTGTTTTTAGCGTTGAAGTAGAGGCTTCATTTTCTTTCCACTCTGCATCTGGTGTTCAGGTTTTTCTCTAGTTTTTTTTGTGCTTTCAGTAGTTGATTATTTGCTGTACGGGGGTTAGAATCATACTTTATGGGGGGGTGCTTTTTCTTTCTGTCATTTACTTTCAGAAATTGACCCTTCTACTTCCGTCTTTTTCTTATTTCAATGTCGAACCCCTCTGTGGCCCGGCTGACACCGCATAATTACCACACCTAGAAAGCACACATGACTAGGCTACTCATGTCACGTGGCTTATGGTCATGCCTAGATGAACAACAACCTGTCCTAAAATGTCCTTTTGAGATTCTTCAGCACAGGAATAAGATGGATGAAGCCATGGGCTTGATTGCACTAAACATTTCTGACAGTCTCCTCTTTCACTTGGATGGTTTGACCACTCCTAGGGCCATTTGGGGCAATTTTTCAGATTTGTTTGGCACTGTAAATGAGTTCCAGGCACTACAGCTTGATGCAGAGCTGACTACTTTGACACCTACCAGCTTTCCCACCATTGAGGACTTCTTGATGAAGTTCAAGTCTCTGCGCT
>MU225467.1:860796-872643 GCA_018584345.1 Thuja plicata | reverse complement strand
TGGAAGTTGTCCTTGGGGGGTCTTTTTGAGGCCTTCCTTCCTTCATGTTTTTTTTAGCATGTTGTTGTATCTCTTTTTGGGGTAGGGTTTTTCCCACTGGGTTTTCTCTATTTCCCCGGTTTACATAGATTTCTTTGTTGTTGGGTACCTGATCAGGCCTTGTTGCCGGGACCCATTTCCTTTGCTTTCATAGCTGTGCTAGGTTAGTTTCCTCCTGAGCTTCGCTTAAGGGGGGGTGTTAGAGTAATAGTTTATTTGCCTTTATAAATAAATCACTTCGGTTTAATTATTAAAGCTAACTATTATTCTTGTTATTTGTAGGTGCATAATAATTAATATGTTTTATTAATTATTAATTGCACAAACCTAGCTTTCTCCGGCTTTAGGGTTTCTCACCTTATATGCCACTTTTGTAATTATTGTACTTACTCTTTTGGGAAATAAGAATTCTCTCTCACTCCGCTGAGATTTTCCAAACCCTAGCCTCTCTCTCACAGGTTTCGATTCATCTTCAGGTATTTTGCATGCAGGTGTTCTTGGCAAACTGTGAAGTTGGATTTCTCAACTTCTACAATTTCTTCTCTTGTTACTTTGGAAGGACTTAAGATTTCCTCTCAAGCTGCTTTGACTAGGGAAGCCCACCATTTTTATTCTTCTCTTTTTGCTAAAGATTCTTTGCTTGCTGATGAAGAGGAGAATTTGATTTTGTCTTGTATTCCTTCTCTTATCACCAAGGCAATGAATGATTATATTATTTGTCTGATTTTGATCACAGAGCTTGAGAAATTTGTTTTTGGGATGAATACTAGCAAGGCTCCTGGGCCTGATGGTTTTCCTGTGGAAATTTTTTAGGAATTTTGGGATATTATTAATCAAGATCTCTTGGAGGTGGTTAGGGAATCTCTTTAGAATAAGTAGATGCTTCATGCATTGAACTCCACCTTTTGGACCCTCATTCCCAAGAAAGAAGGGGCTGACAATCTTGAGTCCTTTCGCCCCATTTCCCTTTGCAATGTGGTGTATAGAACTATCACTGAGTTGATTGCTGAAAGAATTAATATATGTCTTTCGGTTGTGATCTCTGAGGAGCAATGGGGTTTTTTGGCTGGTAGGAAGATTCTTGATGGGGTTGTTGTTTCTTATGAAGTTATTCACTCTATGTCAGTTTCAAAAGAGAGATCTATATTCATCAAGTTGGATATGCACAAGGCTTATGACAGAGTCAAATGGAGTTTTCTTCAAAAGATCCTTATAGCCTTTGGATTTTGCCCTGAATGGGTGAGCTTGATTTTGAGTTGTGTTACTTCATCTTCTTTCTCTGTTATTATGAATGGTGAGCCTTCAGAGCCTTTTGGTGCCCCCAAAGGTCTCCACCAAGGGGATCCTATTTCCCCATACCTGTTTATCATTTTGGCTGAAGGTTTGGGTCGATTTCTTAAGCTTCATGTTACTCAAGGTTTGATTCATTGGTGGCATTGGGGTGGTGGCCTGCCTCATCTCTCTCATCTTCAGTTTGTGGATGACACTTCTCTTATGGGACAAGCTCGTGTTCATGAAGCTACTTCTTTTAGGAAAGCATTGGATGTGTACCTTGCTACTTATGGTCAGACAGTTAATGAGCATAAGTCCTCCATTTTCTTCTTCAATACACCTCAAGCTATTCAGAGGCGTATTTATGATATTATGCAGTTTTCAATTGGCTCACTTCCCTTTGTTTATCTGGGTATCCCTCTCACGGTCGGTAGGCATCCAAGATCCACTTGGAAAACTTTGCTTGATAAATTACACCAAAAGGTTAACCACTAGACTCATCGTTGGCTATCTACCACGACTCGTTTGACTCTTTTAAAGTCAACTATCCAGGCCCTTCCTATTTACAGCTATTTTGTTCAGGCTGCTCTTATGTACTTCCTTCAGGAATTTGATGCTCTCTCCCATCAATTTCTCTGGAGTGGGAATCTCTCAACTTCTAAATGGAGCCTTGTTAGGTGGGAAATTGTGTGTAGACCAACTAAAGAGGGTGGCCTTGGTTTACAGTCTTCTATTCTTAACGGAAAAGTGCTTGCTACTAAGCTTTATTGGCGCTGGTGTACTAATAAGCATCATCTTTGGGCTCACATCCTCTCCCATAAGTATCTTCCTGGAGTTGATCTCTTTAATATTCCCTACTTTCCTCTGTTGGGTAGAGGTTCTATGATTTGGAATATTTTGAAGCTTGGAGCTCAGTTGGTTAATGATGGTCTCTTTTGGATCTGTCACTCTAGATCTCAAGCTTTGTTTTGGCTTGACTCTTGGGATGGTTAGCCCTCTATCCTTTCCTCTCATCCTCATCTTCAGGCCCTTTCTGATTTTTTCTTGCTGCTGGTTGGGACATTGTTGATCATTATAAGATTGGACGTGGAGGGGGTTTGACACATTGGAAAAATTTCTTTGAATGGCCTCTAGGGGGTTTTGAGGAAGATAATCGAGAGCTGGCTCAGATCTTATAGGCTCGGGATTGTTCTTCTTTGGTCAGGCATGATGTTTTAGCTCAGAATATTAGTGATTTATCTGGGAAATTCTATGTGTTCACTGGCTATATGGAACTTCTCTGATAGACTTTTGGTGCAATTCAGGTGCCTTGGTGGAAAGAACTCTGGTATAAGTATTCTTGGCCCAAGTGCAATTTTTTAATGTGGCTGGTGGTTCACAACTGGTGTCTCACCTGGGATAATTTATGCAAGCACAATTTTCAGGGACCTTCGATGTGTGTTTTGTGTCATTCTAGTGAGGAAAACATCTCTCATCTCTTCTTCCAATGCTCCTTCACTAGACATATGTGGCATTCTTGGTGGAATGTGTGGAACCAATCCTGTTGGCATGTCTCTTCTTTAGCTGAGTTCTTTTCTCGATGGGGTAAGGCTCCTGTCAAAATTGCCTTTCTTAAGGTTGCCTGGCATCTTGGACCTTCCTTTCTTATTTGGCATATTTGGTTGGAGCAAAATTGAAGAATCTTTTAGGATGTATCCTTGGAGCCTCATTACTTGTGGTGGAAGATTCACCACTCTTTGAGAGAAACTGTTTCTGCAAAATGTGATACTATGGAGGCTATAGATCTTGGAGATGTTATTGTCCATAACCGCCTGAATTTTCCTCCTCCACAAGGCAGGCATTTGAGGAAGACATGTTGGCACCCTTTGTGAGAGACAAATAGATTTGGGAAGTGGAGTGCTCCTTCGCAAGGTACTCTTAAAATCAACATGGATGGGTCTTCCAAAGGAAATCCAGGTCCTGCTGGTATTGGTGGAGTGGGCAGAGATAGTAGGGGACATGTTCAGTTTATATTTTTAGTTTATAAAGGTCATCACACTAACAACCTGATGGATGCCATAGCTATCTTGTATGCTGTGGAGCGTGCTTGTGATCTTGGATGGCTAAGGCTATCTGTGAATCCGACTCGCAGGAGGTGATTTACCTATTGAATCAACCGCATTCTGAGGATGTTAGCTAGAAGTTAGGCTTGATTGTTTACCATATTCTTCATTTGTGTGCTTCTTTGGATTCTGTTACTTTCACCCATATCCCCAAAGAGTGGAATGGTGTTGCTGATTGTTTGACCAAATGGGCTTTTGATTATATGTTTGCTTGGAACATTGTAAATATGGCTCAATTACCTCTGGGCCTATCTCATCAGTTATATCAGTTAGTGGATCTTGATAGGGATATTTGACGCCTTTTGTCTGTAGTTCTTCATGTTTGAATAAATTTTCACCCCTCTTTTATTTCATTGATTTTCTTATTTTATTACATTTCTGATGTCACATCTTAATTTTTTCTTACATAGATTTGCCATTATGTTATATGGACAAGATAAATTAGACCATTGGACTTTTGACACATGTTGATCTATATGGTGCTGAATGTGCGTGTATGAATGATAATTAGATGTACATATTTATAATGCATGATGATAATAATGAAATATTATTATAATGTTTTGGATTATGATTATAGATTATTGGACTAACCCTACATATGACTCACATTGCATTCATTTTTGCATTTGGCATATAGTTTATTTTGAAGTGTGAGTGTATGTTTTATGTTTATTTTCAAATGAGAGAAATTAGTTTAATTTGATATGCATTTTTTTATGGATAGTTAAAACATTTTCTTTGAAAATTAAAAATGTTAAATATTGTCTTATTTGATAAAATTGATTTCTAATATTTATGTTTTGATAAAGTAATTATTGTGATAATTATTGACCTATTTATGTTGTTTATTTAAATTAGATAGGAAAATCAAAAGATCGATTTTGTTGTATGTATTTTTGATACAAATAATTATTAAATTATTATTCAATATTTTTTTTTATAAAAAAATAAAAAAAATAAACACACATATTCTTTATCACAAGAAATAAAATAAAATAAATTTTTAATTATTCACTCAATTTTTTATATATAAATCTCATTATTTAAAAATAATAAATAAATAAATAAATAAACAAACTATTTCATTCTACATAAACTCCATTTTTAATAAGGAATCAAATGAATATTAACAAAAAGAGAGGCTTTAATTATATTGATTTACAACAATTTTAGACAAACTATCAATTAGATAACTCTTTTAAAATTAAAGCTTAGAAACACACGGTTTATGTCTAATGAGATATTAAAAGATTCCTCTTCCTTAATTAAGATAGAGATTCAGTTTTAGAAATATGGTTATATTTAAACTCCTTTCCCCCATATGTATATATGAGATGTTCAATTAAAACGATTTAAGTCAAACTAAAGTTTCTTTTTAAAAATAAAACAAAGTATAATCAAAGCCAATGTAAATTAATGATGCTATAAATCTTGCATGTTAAATGTGTGAATGACATAAAAGGTGTGATAAAAGAGAGAATTTGGACTTATAAAAGGAGTTGCCTTCTGTATGTGCTGGAAATCTACCTGTTGAGAGCACGTTCAGACATGCAAACGGTAGAGATATAAATCAATAAATCACACTAACATGTCTAAAAACATACTATAAAACAAAGACTTCCATCACAACTTCCGATAATGAACAAGGGCACCCAATGCCTCGTTGATTTGCTCTTAGAGATGTATGTGGGTGTGCTCTCCCAACACAATATTAAAATCCCACTTGATTCACTTGCTTTGGATTGACTTACAATGCAAATTAATGGATGTGATGAAGAGCTCAAGAACAAGTATGAAGAACTTGTCTCAAACCTTCACCATTGATGATGATGCAAGAACTAAACTAAGATGATAAGAAAGAGATAATAAAACTAGATTCATTCACCATTAATCCTAGCATGTGATTTCTAGATTCAACAATGAACTAAAAGCATGGAAACATGAATATAAGCTAAGAATTCAAAAACTAAACTAGCATGATAACAATGCATAAAATGGAGATGATTTGCCTTTTGGAAATGACCTCTATTTATAGATTTTTGGAAGGAGAGGGCTTGGATGAGGTGGGGCTCATGTGACATCTACATAGGCACCACATGAGGGACACATAAGCCATGTAAAAGGCCAAGTTTGCTCACACATGTGTGAGCAACTTGTGATGTGATGGGTCAAAGAGTACTTAAAATACACGTAAAGGATCTTGTAAGAGGTGTAAGAGTTTTAGTCCAATGAAACACTTTTAAAAAGTGTAAGAAAGTGTCATCAAGGTTGTAAGAAACCTTGTTGGCACTAAATTAGCATGAATTTGAAAAGTCAAATTTGGAAATTTGCTTACACATGCGTGAGAAAATAATTAGGACTAATATGTGTAGGAATCAAGAAATTAGCCTAATTAACCTTAGTTAATTAGTGAGTAGGTCTATTTGGTGAGAGTGATGTGAGGTAGGGTAGGATCTAGGTTCAAATTAGTTTAATCCAAATTAGATTTAGATTAATTGTGGTTTATTAGAATTAAGTCATGTGGAGGAATTATAAATTATAAATTTATTTAAAAGGGATTAATGAGGGAAATGTATATAAATGTGATTTAATACATTAAAGGGAGAATAATATTTAAATTAAGATTTAAATACTATGAAGATGAATCATATTTAATTAAATAGATAGAAGAATATAACAAATATAATTAATTAAAATTAACTATAATGTTATGAAAATATTAATTAAATTAATACAAGGATGATTTTGGATGTCTACACCCTCTTCCCAAAAATTAATAGAAGCATATTTTTTTGGACAACTTTGGCTAACATTTACTAGTGATTTTCAACCATCTTTTCCTTCCAAATCAGTATGTGGTTGTCTATCTCTTAAATTTCTTACAATGATATTTATAAAATAAAAGGACATCTGATTTTGAGTTATGAATCTTTGTTTTTTTTTTTTAAATTAAAATCTGAAAATAAATAATGCTTATTTTATTTTTGTTTTAAATATAAAATAGTAGATTTTATCTCTGTTTTAAGATATAAATGTGCATGTATTTTTTTTTCTATTCGTTTCTTTTTTAGAAATACAAGATAAATATGTATATTTCATACCAATTGTATGCATTCACAAGCAGGTTGTGTATGTATATGATTATATGTAAACATACATACAATGTATTAAATGATTCATTGGAAAAATTTATAAAATGGTCTTCAAACATTAAGTTTTGATATTTTATTTCTTTATGCTGAAAACAATTAAATGTCTCTATTAGAATGATATATACAAATTTGGAAATGTTAATGTATTTGTTGTTAATTGCAAAAATGTTAATGACTTATAATGCATCCAGTTATCCTTTATGAGCATTGATTATTTTATAATGAACTTACATTTGAGGAAATGATTAGAAAAGTATTAAAATAGGAAAATCAATGTATATGAATGATTTTTATAGAAATTTTAAAGAATAGATGGAAAATTGCACTACTTATTAATGTATGCAAGTGAATGATAAATGCATTTTTCTCTTCATATTTATTGTTGGATTGAATTTTTTTTTTTATTATTCAAACAAGCTATGATCTTAGATTTGGAAAAGATTGTCTTGACGAGTGTTTGTGGAAAGTTTACCTTCCAGGATGGGTACCGAATATGGGGTTATAAGAGCATAGGATCCACTTTTTTTAGTTTTAATTGATTTTACCGTATACGATATATGCTTGGCCAAGCTAATTTTAGACCATTGAAATAGATGAGTTATTTATCTAATTTGCTCACTACCATATCATGATATTTAATCATAAAATGTTCTCGTAAGATATGATTATGCATGTAGATAATAGCAAGCACACACACCAGATTCCCTCTTATTCACAGATTCCTTTTTGCTAAGCATCTCGTGCAGGGTCAGTGGTTCTTCATGTTCAAAAGAACTCTTTGGGAGAAGCGTAAGCTTCGTGGTTGGGTGAAAAAAACACCTTGACCATGTTTCTGTCTTGATTGAGATAAATTATTAGAATGAACTATTGAATATTTCACTGATGTACACATTTCTTGTTCTCTTGATGTATTATTGTGACTTGTTGGCGATGGACTGCCTAAGTTAATCTAAATTAAACCTGAAAGGCCTAGGATGTTCAATGTACTTGCCAAATCGATATGAGAGATTAAATTATCTTTGAATTTTTGATGAGTTGGATAAGAAGGTTAGAGTATGGAACCAACATCAAGTTAACATGTATAATTTATGGATGAACTCAAGGCATTATTTAAGAAACATCCTTGGAACTAGTATGGAGTATTTGATTGATCCTTTATAGTCATCATAATCACTATCATTATCAAAGGATCAATATCATAATCACAAAGGGATTCAAGTCATCATTTTTGATAAGCTGCATTAAGCTTTGGCTATGTAAAAGAATATATTTGAGACCCAAATAATCTGTCTTCAACTCAAAGGGCTCCCTTAAAAGGAACTTCCCCCATTTATGTAATACATGAAGTGGTGCAACTAGTTCATTCACTATTTCTACTACCAATACCTCTGTAAATAATATATTCCAAGTGGGGACTACTAATAATTTTTTTGGACGCTCCTACGTCATACTTTCATAATGAAAATTTTATGAGAATCCAATGGTAAAATCACAAAATTTACAACCCACATTATTACATCAACAATTTTGAAGGATCACTTTTCTTTTCTTCTCTTTTCCCAGCACTGGGCTTATAAAAATCCAACTTACTTTGACTAGTTTCATTCAACAATATTTGCATCTCTTATTGATTTTTGTTGAAAATAAAGAATTGTAAATATGATGAAGTGTGCACATTTCCAGCCAAAATAACTAATTTATACTAAGAAATTCCAATCTCTTTTGGAATAGAACCTTGTAAATGATTGTTATCTAGAAGAAATCTATATAGGCTTCTAGCAGAAAAAATGTTTGGTGATAACCCACCCACAAGAAAATTATTGATCAATGTTATAGCAATAAAAATATGTGAATTCTAAAGCTCATCTAGTAATTCTCCAAATAGATTATTTTTATGCCATATCTAAGGTTTCTAAAGGAAGACTTGTAAGGTAACCAAGAACTTGCCTAGACAATTGATTCCCATTGAACAACAAGTTAGTTAGGTTCATACATTCTCTGAAAGTGTAATTGATATTTTCCTGTAAAATAATTATGTGCTAGAGAGATATGATAATCTCTTTGCATTATAAATCAATGATGGTATTGGACCACTTAGCCAATTAGCATCAATTGACAATAATGCTAGAGTTGAATTTAACTAACCAATCTACTTTTGTTATGATTCATTGCGAGCTCAAAGAAGTTCAAAATAAAACCACATCATGGTTCACGACATGTATAGACTTGTTACCATAATTTCTCTCATGGCTCAATTCAGGCAATACCCTTATGAATTTAGAACAAGAAAAGGTGCATTTGTTTTAACTCTCATACATTTCATTCAATTACATATTTGATAGAGATTACAAGTGCTTTAAAAGAATCATCATAACAGATGTATGGAACATAGAGAAATTTTACAAATCTGTTTGTTCAAAAGTAATATATTGAATGAAGTATTTACATATTGTCTCACACATTTCATGAGACTGGCCTTTGCTTCTTTGAAACGAATTTGGATCAATCAACACATGAATAAGAAAATGAAAAGGCAAAAGAGCATGTAAGAGGGTAACCAACCATTTCCTGTATGACTGGTCAAGTTTCCCTATCCTTTTGGGATCTGAACTAATTTGTCCTTATAGCTCCCATGTCTTCTCGAGTGCTCCTATTCTTTGCATTGTTCAAAATAATAGAGTTAGATCCCAGAAGATCTAAGAAATGACTTGTTGTCAACCTAGATGATCAACTACCTATGCACGTATTAACTAATCTAAATGTGCATCAAATAAGAAAATATGTAAGTGTCTTTGGTTAACAAGTGGAGAAAATGTGGCTCCCACAAGGGTTGATCCCAACTTGTTATCAAGAGACAAAGATTAAAGGAAAAAAAATAATCTTGTTCAGAGAAACATAACAACATAGAGCGCAAGTAGTAGTCACAGTGAAATGTCAAAGGGACTTGTGTCATGTCACATGAAACATTTTATTTGTTTCCCATATAGGTCAATATGATTATTTATTTTTGTTCCTGTTAAAGAATATACTCAAAGCATTTGGTATATTCTTTAACAAAAGCAAAGACAAATGGTGCATAAAAAAATTCCTTTTTTATTTATTCTCGAATATCTCACATCAATCTGCTACATGAGTTACAATGTTTATAAGGATAAAATCAATGTCAGACATAACTCATCCAAGCCTTGTCAGAGACCATCAAGAAAATTTTATAGACAATCAACATGAAGGTTGCACTCAACTTTTATAGTTCACAACTTAAAATCAGAGCAATTACAGGCATTAATAAGACCATGGCAACAATTATGAAAATCTGGGTAGTGATATAAATACATTGACAAGAGTGCAAGAGATTTTAAAGAGAATCACACTATGAGCCTTCACAGGTGTTGGTGTTGAGAAAATTTCTAGGGTATGTGCAAGATCATGAGGGGCCAAACTATGCTCTTAAGTGGTAATGAAAAATCAACAAATCAGGGTTAGTCAACTTGACGTGAAAATTTGAACTAGCTATCAACCTAATATCAAAAACTTGTAAAAATAGAATCTGTAGGAAATTGAATGCAGTTTCTAAAATACTAGGCCTTTTCTAAAAAAAAATTAATATGATTGGTGAAAAGTATAGATTTCAATGCAGCATTACAAAAAGTTCAGGAAAAAAATAAGTAGGTGTATGTCTGACCACCTTAATTATAATCAAATGATAATATTTTTTTATAAAATTTTATATATTAGTAGTAGACTCATGCCCAGATGTGACGCATATTTTTTGTAATTTTATTCCAAAAAAATAATTAATCATGAATTTTCCGCTACAAGATTTTTAGAATAAAAAAACTCCCGTGTCTGACCACCTTAACTCATTGAAAACTTTACAAAATTCAATTTTTTTTCCCTTAGTAGGCGAAACATAGAATGTGACACTTTTTTTGGATTTCAAAATGTTATACTGTTTGAAAGTTATAGCTGTTTTTCAATCAGTATATAAATCAACACTTTAGAGGTAACTCAATTAGAAAATAACTAATAATTACTTACCGGATTCAAAATTTGACAACAATTATATCGATAGAAAGCTAATAATCTCCTTAAGATACCCTTTTCATTTCATCAAATTCGGGTGAAAAAAAGTCGTCAGCTACATGGTTGAAGTCTAGAACTCAGAGAAACAGGGGAAAAACACGTTTTTGTGACATTTTTAGAGTTGACCATGTAGGTTTGGTGTACAAAGCAATACCGAGCCTAATCGGGTACCCGAACTAATCAGGTACCCAAAAATGACAACATAATTTTAATTTTTAAATTTTCCCTCCCCTTTCTCTCTCTTAATTTTTTCCCTCCCCTTTCTCCTCGTAATTTTCCCTCCAATTTCTCCCTCCTTCATATGATATATTATATATAAAAATATAAATTAGATTATATATTATATGTATTAAATATTATATAATATCTATTATATATTAAATATTATATAATATTTATTTTACATTAAAAATTAGAATATATATCATATATTATATATTATATATTAATATGTATTTTACAATATATCACATAATATCATCATATTTAAATTATATATATATATATATATGATACGATATAATATATATAGTAAAATATATATATTCAATATGATATGCATTATATATTATATATTAAGTATTATTGTATATATAATAAAAAAAAGTATAATATATATAATATATATCATATAGGACATATTAATATATAGCTTAATTACACCAGTATAAGGCATCCAAAAGGATCATAGAGGGTTTCTAGGGGTCCTAACGTGTGAGAAGGTGTACTAGAACCCCTTAGGTCCCTCTGTAAACCCCGGGGACACATTAGAACACTCAAGTGTGTCGCAAGGGGTCGTACGACCCCTTGGGACACACTTGAGTGTTGAAATGTGTCGAAAGGGGTCATAGGGACTTCCTAGGGGTCCTAACGTATGAGAAGGTGTACTAGGACCCATTAGGTCCCTTTGTGACCCCCGGGGACACATTAGAACACTTAAGTGTGTCTGAAGGGGTCTTACGAACCCTTGCAACACACTTGAGTGTTCAAATGTGTCAAAAGGGGTCATGGGGGCTTCCTAGGGGTCCTAACTTGTGACAAGGTGTATTAGGACCCTTCAGGACCCTCTTTGATCCCTGAGGACGCATTGAAACACTCAAGTGTGTCCCAAGGGGTTGTGGGACCCCTTGGGACACACTTGAATATTCTAATGTGTCCCTAGGGGTCAAAGAGGGACTTCCTAGGGGTCCTAACAC
>MU225467.1:844681-859879 GCA_018584345.1 Thuja plicata | reverse complement strand
GTGACAACCCCGTTCTACCCACGGAGTCACTGGAATGCTCGCGACCACGCTCGACCCAAGTGTCCCCAAGGTGCACTAAGCACGATTGAGCAGCAATCTTCCAAGGCTCGTATCTCTGACCTCATGAAAGGTATTGAAAAATCATCAGAGGCTACATGATCGTGTTTCCGAGGTCTGCAACTATCTCTCTTGGTTTTGGGTGATTCAACTTTGTTTGAATTTGGCATGGCAATCTTAGTCGATGCCAAAACTTGTAGTGAGGATCAGTTGAAAGTAGCTCCCTAGTGTATCTTTCAAACCATCAGTCTTGGCATCAAACTGTCTACTCCATCAGCTCCAGTTGGTCGGGTAAACACCAATGACAACCACATTCTACCCACGGAGTCACTGGAATGCTCACGACCATGCTCGATCCAAGTGTCCCCAAGGTGCACTAATCACAATTGGGCATCGATCTTCCACGGCTCGTATCTCAGACCTCATGAGAGGTATCAAAAAACTGTTAGTGGCTACAGGATCGTGTTTTTGAGGTTGACAATAATCTCTTTTGGTTTTGGGTGATTTGACTTCATTTGAATTTGGAAAGGCAATATCAATCGATGCCAAAACTTGCAGTGAGGGTGAGTTGAAAGTAGCTCCTTAGTGTTTAAGAGCATAAAATAACATGATCCATCCCCTTTCTCTTAAAGCTGTTGCTTGGGGATGGATCTCTAATGTGTATCATATTGGATTAACTTTATAAATGCAGGAAAGAAGTGTATTTTGCACGGGGAGCATTGATTTGGTGAAGTTGTTGGGTTTGAAGGATGAATTAAGGGTTACAATTTGAGGCTTGGTTATTGCAGTAGGAGTTTTAGCCCAAGGAGGGAAACATTTTATCATTGAATCTATTATATTATGTCAAGGAGATGGTGAATCATCTACCAATTCATTGGTTTAGTGATTGGGAGTCATACATTGAGTGAGCCCTAGATTTTGGAGGGTTTTGAAGACCTATTTGGGGCTTTTGTATCTAGAAAGGTAATAGAAACAAATTGAGTTTGCCTTTATCTAATTCGGACTAAATTATGCTACTTTCCAAAGGGGAAAGGTCTAGGAGACTATTATTAAATGAGTTCCTTTGTAAAATGGAGCAATTAGGCCTAGGTATGTGACTGAGGACAACTTTTTTTGAGCATGATATTACAAAACAATGTGGGTTGAGTTTGAAATATGTTTTATAAATTGATAAAGGTATCTAAAATACTTATTATTTTTGGAAGTCTTTTGGAAAGTTTTGGAGAAAAAAACCAAAAACAGTCGTTGCTAAACTTTTTGGAATAAGATTGTGTGCCTAGAAAGTAGAATTTGGAGTTTGGAGTAAAACTATGCAAGAGAAGTGCTTGGGAATTTGAAGATAGGATAAAACAAGTATGTTAAGTCCCTTGTAGGGTTTATAATCAAAATTTTTAGTGAGGATCAAGTATTTGGGTCAGAGAATCTATTTGGGCAAATGTAGATAATCATGGAACATGAAGCATGTTTGAATGAACGAGCATGAAGTTGGTAGGAAACTTAAGATGTGGAGTATAGTGGGACAAAGTATGATTTATTTGACCATTGAAAGGTCTATTGAAGTGGGTTGGGTCTAGAAGTTGATGCATTATTGAAGGAAGGATTTGGGTATTATTACAAAACAAAGGAGAATTTGAGTAATCTCAGTAATTTATTGAATCTATTATAATAAATTCAACAAATTGACATATAAATTCAACAAGATATAATTTAAATCATAATGATAATCAAATATAACTTCAAAATATAACAATCATAATCATAGTCAAGATATAACTTCACCATTCCATTCCATAAACATGAATAATACATGTGTATACAAAAGATGACACAAATATTGAAGGCATTATATTTTTCCATTAGTATACACAAGGAAAAACAAGATCTGCACCATTGGTTGTCACTACACCGACAGACAGGGAAAAACACTACCCGACGCCAAGGTTACCTGACAAACACTGTTCAGTGTTATTCGATGACAAAAAGGTAAATGGAACCTGACGAGTAACATCAGTGCAACCTGATGAAACAACAAAGAGAGGAACCCGACAAACAAAGGGAACCTGACAAACAGTTCAACAAAGGAACGCCGATAGAATTCAAGTTCAACCTGACGACCAAGAACCGACAGTCAGTTACATCCCGCAAAAAGTGGATCTAACTTTCCACGTCAGATAAATCACTGAAGTTGTATTCATAGCTTCTTGATTTACTTTTAAATCTATTATGTGTGGAGGAAGTAATGTATTTAATATTGTTTTAATTAGTTTTACTGATTTATAACATGCAAACTAAAGATCAAGGTCAATTTGTAAACCTTGGATCTAAGAGTTAACATTGTAATGCGTGACTCTAGAATAGGTCAAAGAATTGTATAAATAGATGCTCAATTTATTGTAAATAGTTGTTGTTCAATGAAGATAGTAGCCATGGAGAGCATCTAGAGACCAGACAAGAGAATTCATGCAGAAGGACAAAAATAGAATCAAATCAGTTTAAAGAACAAGAACACAAGCTACCGACGAGTAGAGAAAATGTATTCATCAATCACTTAAGGTGATATTATTATTCTGAGAGCTTTAATGGATCTGTAATAAGAAATTGTAGATTACATATAGTCAGGTCAACATTTGTCCTCATTCTAACAAGTGTAGTACACATAAGAAATCCTTTCAAGAAAGGTGGGCTTAACCGTCCTATTGTAAATCTCATAACTGTGTGCACACTTAAATCAATGTTGCTAAATCTCTTAACAGAGTAGATCTTAATAGGTCTCCACCTTAATACTCCTAACATGGTAGATCATCAGAAGTGATCAAACTGTAAGCCTTAACCGGCTCCCTTCCATTCTAAAAATAGTGAAGTTTTGTGGGTGCCATCCCCACTGCAGTTTTTACTTCCTAACAGGAGTTTTCTGCGATACCATATCTTGTGTTATGTGTTTATCATTTTCATGAATGTTTCTATGAATGTTGCAAACTACTAAAGATTATGAATGAACAATACATGCATAAGGAAGAACAACAGTAATGGTCAGTAATGCAGTAATGAATGATTACTAATGATGAATAGTAAAAGGTGTTAAAAGTTTTAGAGGTACCGATTCACCCCTCCCCTCTCAGTAATACTTCCCATTAATTCCAACAATTGGTATTAGAGCTAAGTCTCTTCTTGGAAAGCTTAAAGGCTTAAGAGAAAAGATCATACAATGGAGAAGTACAAATTTGATAAGAATATTGAGAACAGAAAGCTTGAGATGCAGATGTTCTATGAAAAGTATTTAAAGAAGATAGAATCAATATGAGAGAGTTGTTGAATGAGAGGAAAGGTATGGCTACCCAGAAAAATGAAAAAGATTATCAAGAAGAAGAAGAGATTCTAGATTTCTTTGAATCTTTAGGGTCAAATGCAAGTAATACATCAGATACATCAGAAGAGAACATCACAAATCTAAAGGAGATCAATCAACATTTGATAGAGAAAATAAAGATGCTGCAAATTGGTCAAGAGAGCCAGATGGTAAGAATGGTTGATGTGATTAGTTATGCTAGACAAGCTGAAACAGAAAGAACACTTGCTATTGATGACAAAAGGAAGATCACAGAAAAGCTACAAGAGAAGGAGTTGGAAATTCAAAGACATGCTGAGCATCACCATGAGATCACAAATCAGATTATTCTAATGAGTCAAGAAGCAAACAGAATGAATATATAACTCATTGAAAGAGTGCAGGCTATCAGTGAACTAAGAGAAGAAAATAAAAAACTAAAGCATGAGGTTAGAATTCAGCAACAACATAATGAATTTATCAGAAAGGCTGAAGAAAGTAATAAGAGAATGGATGATTTTCTTGAAGGACAACGAAGAGTCAACAACAATAACTGTTTAGGCTTTACTGAAAATGGAGAATCATCAAATCAAGCCAATCCAAAGAATGTCTGAAAATCCAAAACCAAGAAAGCTGGCATGCAAGCATTGTAGAAAGCAAGGGCACACATCAAATGTATGCCGAGGTAAAATGAGAGGTATTCCTAAATCTACATCTACATTCATAGGATTATGTTATAAATGTAACAAGTAAGGACCTATATAAGGAAGCAACCAACTAAAAGAACAAAGCAACAAACTGTGAAAGCAACACCTTTAAATAAGAGGAAAAGGTTGGTTAGGTCAAAGGATGACATAGAAGATACTAAGGATGATGAGCTAGATGTATTAAAGAAGAATTATAGCAATCAAACTGTTGATTAAGCTGCTGAATCTATTGCTGCATCCAGCACCATGTCTGATAAGAAAATCAGACAATTGGATACACTAAACCCAGAGGACCAGAATAAGATACAAGAGGCAATTATAAATTCAATGATCAAGTACAAATATGTACCAGCTAAATTTTTCAATAAACTACCTAAAGAGCTGGGTAACAGGATATACCAACAATGGTCATATGCTCTGCAAATAGAGAGAGAAGCAAGGGAGAGGGTACTTGTAAAACTAGTGCCTCCCGAATCTAAGGTTGAAGAAATCAAAGAAATACTCAAGAAGCACTTAGGAAAATTTGTAGCCAGGATAAGGGCATACAAAGTGCTAGAAAACAAGTTTGTAGAGATAGATACAATGACTAAAACAAAATGGAGACAACTCCTAGATCTGCCAACAGAGTCAACAAGTCATGAGGAGCAATTAATTCTCATCGACACACCTCATAGAGAGGAGAAAGACAATGCAATTCCTCAGCACATTGCTCTGGACAATACATAAGACATGGAGCCAATAGATTTGGAAAAAGTCATGGATAGTCTTGACATTCAAGACATCACAAATTATGAATCTAATAAAGATCCACAAAAGAAAGATGAATTAATATTCATTACACTTAAGGATCAAGGATAGAAACAATAATTGAAGACATCAAATGATAAAGATATGAATCTTGCTGATGAATCATGGCAGGAAACATCAGTCATGGACTTAATAGAAGCAGACCTTGCAGAGGAGATACAAAAAGATGAGGATGTCACTGCTCTAAAAGATCAAACCGACGAGCAGGACACCACTCTTGATACAACCCAAGCTATAACTCAGAGCAACATACCTGTATTAATGAAGGCAATCAATATATTGGAAGGTAATACTGCAGAGGATACAAGCACACCTGAGGACAAGGGTGATGGAGAAGCAAAAGACACCACAAATAATACAGAGGATACAACTGCAGAAAAAGATACAAGCGATGATCAAACAGATAAGTCTGCTGATCAAAATAAAGAGGAACACAAAAGGAAGAAGGGGACACAAACAAAAAAAGGTGAAGAAGCAAAGCAAGATGAGAAGGAGAAGCAATCAAAATAAAAATCTGCAGAGACACCCAAGGTTGATGGAGAGACATCTTCACAAAACTGATAGGTGCCACCTGAGCAGAAAACACAAGAAGCATCTTCCTCAAAGCCTTCACCAAGCACTTCAGAGAGAACAAATTAACTAGCTATGGTAGTTCATACATCTACATCCTTGAAAGTATCAAAGAAGAAGGGAAAGCATAAGAATCCAGTAACTCTGGATGAAATCATTGAGATTCCAGTTTGTGATCCAAGGACATTGGATCCAACTGCATTGACAAAGTATGCCAGACTCTGTGAGAGAAAAGCAATACAAGAAAAACTAAAGAGAGCCGCAAAGGAGGCAAAGGTACTAGAAGTGGCAAGAGGTATACTTCAACAGATTGTACCTGATGTGGATATTGATAAAAAATCTCCAATGCTTGATCAACTGGTAATACTCACAGATGCAATAACATCTTAGAATATTAATGCTAAGAAGGTTATGGAAGAGAGACTTGAACAAAGTATGAGTTCAAGCTAGCCGAGAAGATAAGCCAGGAAGTGACATTGAAAAAGGTAAAGCTTTCTGAATTAGTGAGCACAGTTGATCCAATCATCTCAGAAGCTATTACCTTAATACAAAAATTGTGCACTCTAGATCAACTCACTTAGGAGTATACCAACCAAATAGCACAAATTGATGCTGATCTTAAGTACACTACACAAAGTCTCTCCAATAATGAAGAAGCAATTAAATTGCACGATGATAAAATCAAACAGGCTCGAAAACTGAGACATGACATACAGATTGCAGAGATGAAGAACAAAGATGAGGTAAATGAGCTCCAAGCTCAACTCTTACTGACACTTTCACTCCTGCAACAACATGTGACGAAGGAAAATACATTAATTGCCACCCCTAAAATGTCTATCCTAGACAACATTTATGATATGCATGCAAGGCTAGAGCTACAACACATGGCACTAGAACAATTGAAAGAAAAATGGGAGAAAATTCTCGAAGATATAAGGACAACCCATTCCCATATACTTGAAACATTGTAAGTTGCACATTTTTGTCACAATTTTGGCATATTATAAGTTGTACATTTTTGTCATAAGTATCAAAGAAAGGGGGAAATTTATATGTTCACTCACCTCAGTTAAAAGGGGGAAATACTATGTATAGTAAAAGAAAGGGAAAATAAAAGAAGGAAATAATATGTACATACAGAGCAAGAGCAGAGAAGGTATAGTATACATGTACATATACTTATACTTATACTATACCGATGTATATAGTTAGGGGGAGTCATATAATGAGAAGGATATAAACATGGTGTACATACTAAACACTTTAGTATTATGCACATATCAGTTTTTGATACTAATGTCAAAGGGAGAGATTGAAGGCATTATATTTTTCCATTAGTATACACAAGGAAAAACATGATCTGCACCATCGGTTGTCACTACACTGACAGACAGGGAACAACACTACCCGATGCCAAGGTTACCCGACAAACACTGTTCAGTGTTATCCGATGACAAAAAGGTAAATGGAACTCGACGAGTAACATCAGTGCAACCCGACGAAACAACAAAGAGAGGAACCTGACAGACAAAGGGAACCTGATGAACAATTCAAAAAAGGAATGCCTACAGACTTCAATTTCAACCTGACGACCAAGAACCGACAGTCAGTTACATCCTACAAAAAGTGGATCTGACTTTCCACGTCAGATAAATCACTAAAGTTGTATTTATAGCTTCTTGATTTACTTTTAAATCCATTATGTGTGGAAGAAGAAATGTATTTAATATTTTTTTAATTAGTTTTACTGATTTAAAACATGCAAACTAAAGATCAAGGTCAAGTTGTAAACCTTGGATCTAAGAGTTAACATTGTAACGTGTGATTCTAGAATAGGTCAAAGAATTGTATAAATAGATGCTCAATCTACTGTAAATAGTTGTTGTTCAATGAAGATAGTAGCCATAGAGATCATCTAGAGACTAGACAAGAGAATTCATGTAGAAGGATAGAAATAGAATCAAATCAGTTTAAAGAACAAGAACACAGGCTCCGATGAGCAGAGAAAAGATATTCATCAATCACTTAATGTGATATTATTATTTTGAGAGCTTTAATGGATCTGTAATAAGAAATTTTAGATTGCATTTAGTTAGGTCAATATTTGTACTCATTCTAACAAGTGTAGTATGCATAATAAATCCTTTCAAGAAAGGTGAGCTTAACCATCCTATTATAAATCTCATAACTGAGTGCACACTTAAATCAGTGTTGCTAAAGCTCTTAACATAGTAGATCTTAACAGGTCTCCATCTTAATACTCCTAACAGGGTAGATTATCAGAAGTGATCAAATTGTAAGCCTTAACCGACTCCCTTCCATTCTGCAGATAGTGAAGTTTTGTGGGTGCCATCCCCACTGCATTTTTTACTTCCTAATAGGATTTTTCTGCGATACCATATCTTGTGTTGTGTGTTTATCATTTTCATGAATGTTTCTATGAATGTTGCAAACTATTAAAGATTATGAATGAACAATACATGCATAAGGAAGAAAAATAGTAATGGTCGGTAATGCAGTAATGAATGATTACTAATGATGAATAGTAAAAGGTGTTAAAAGTTTTAGAGGTACTAATTCACCCCTCCCCTCTCAGTACTACTTCCCATTAATTCCAACAAAATATAACATAAAAATAAAAATGTTCTATATATAGGAAGTATCAAAAGTATCTCCATATACAAATATGGCACATGCCATTTCAAAATGTCTACAAATTCAATGTTTCAAGGTGTACAATGTGGCATATATGCCATCTCAAAATGTGCCAAGTGGCATCTCTAAATAACCATAACTAAAACTACATCCTATGTCGTAGGGGGATGATCAAAATGTAGTCTCTTTAAAGAACTATTTGGCTCTGATTGATCTTGCATCGAAAAAGAGTTCAAACCCAAGTTAGATTGCTTAGTTTATATGATTTGTACATATATATAATTCATAATTCAAACACTAATTTAATTATAAATTATAACTGAATACAAACATCTATACCTGGCCTCTCGGTCGCCTACCATGATCAGGTGTCCTAACATAAGCTCTTGGTAGCGAAGGGACAACACCACCAATACCAACTCAGACCTATAAATATATATTTTCAATAATGAGATTAGTAGAGTGGTGTAGGGGCCCAAGGTGCAACATAGAGTAATAAATTTACAAAATAGGACGATAGCCTAATAAAATCACAAATTGATTGAACTAAATTAAAACTTACGTCCGCTGATCTCTCCTTTGGAATAGTGGGAGGGGTCAACAAAGATGTGAAAGATTCTCATGGGGCCTCCCTCACACTGGGAATAACCTATGAGAGTGAAAAAGATAGTCAATTATATAAAAATGTAATTTATCATAACAACCCTGATTACAAAATATAAATAACAATATATAAATCTACGTACAATTGGGCTATCACTCTGAATCGAGATGTTTATCAGCCTAGGCTCTCGAACCTGTGTCGGGACATCGTCAAGAGCCACACCCTATACAATAAAGTGCATGTAAAATATTTATTAATTCACACAAGTGGCATACATGCATGTATAATTAATCTTGAACACTTAATTACCTTTTCTTTGTCAACACATGAAGAAGGAACCCCCTCGTGCCCCCACTGACATCAGCTGATACCTGCAAGAGTAGAATAAGATGAAAATATATTAGTAAATGTATGATTTTTATTGCTCTAATTGATAGAGATTTAAGCATGTACACCAAATGATAAAAAAAAATCTAATGGGTACATAATTTACAATATACCGTATAGGTGTCAAGGCCAAATGAAATGACCAAAAATGTGGAGTCATCCACCTGTATCAACTCTGTCATCGACTAAACATAAATGACCAAATATATATATACATAAGTGCATGTAGTCATTAAAAACAATCTAAATAAATAAATTATTTTTAAATTAAATAGGTCATGTGACAAATTTATTTATAATGTTTACTCTTACTGTATCAATAGGAGTCCATGGCTTTGCATACCCCTCCTCATCACTCTCATGAGACGTAGATGCTCCATGAGATTTTGCAGCCTCTGTAGATGCGTCTCCTGTATCCTCCTCATCAATAACATACTGATATGTATCAACACCAGTAAGTGATCCCATGCACAAATTCTTGCACACAATGAAAGTATGGGGCACACAAACATGTGAACTGCTGCTAGATGTCGCGCCAACATCATCCACACAAGGAGACAACAATGACCTGGTCTGGGCGATCAACTGATCACTCAGCATGTGAATGGCCCTAATACTCTGTGAGGTAGCCTTTGCATTGATATCATGATGATGCACTGGAGGAGGGGGTGATACATCAGTGGGGGGGACAAAGGAAGTGGCCTTTTTGCGCTAGGAAAATGGCCTAGTCTGAGGAGCTCCTCTTCCTACACCCATGTTGGGCCTCATGCTCCAATAATTTACATTGTGACCAAGAAAAAACTCAACATATAATTTTTTTATAAAATACAAAGGGAGCTCCAAATTGCTCTGGGGTGGTTTATCAAAAACCATCCACCAGCGATCCCAAAAGTGTGTACACATTGCATCATTTGAGCACCATTTAATTGATAATTTGAGATTTTTGGGGTCAAATTTTAATCCAATTTTAGGATTCACAAAAATGGAAGATATATCGTCTTTAGTTATATTAAGGGCCGCAATCCCATCATGGTCAAGCCCGTCATCAAATTGGGCATGCATATCATCACGCCAATGAAGAGCAGCATTATGTTGCCGTATAAGTGTGTCAATATTTTGAACAATAGTATTTAGGGTGGCAAGCATGGGACCTAATGTAGGTATATTTTGATATGTGTTTTGGAAGCCTCGTATAGTGTTCAAATTGTCTTGTATCAAATTCTCTAAAGATTGAGGGTTTTGAAGTGGTTCTGGATTGTTTTGGGGATCATTATTTGGTGGGGGAGGGTTATTTTCTTCATTGTTGTCAGCCATGCCTGATTAAATAAAAAATAAATATAAATTTTAAATTGATTTCATATATTAATAAAAAAATCAATACAAAACCCTATTTCAACCAAAAAACTTCATTTAACATCATAATGAAACAAATATGTCAAAATATATCAAGAATTCACTTATCATGTATACCGCGAAGTCGAATTTGTTGTTGGAGAAATCTAGTACTCGAAAATATCATGTATGGGATAAACCTATCCATTTTTCAATTTGCAAACAGTGAGAGAAATAAGGAACATGACTCTCGGGTTTTGATTTATGCCACAGGTTTCAGGTACCTTAAAATATAGGGTACCCAAAAATATCAGGTACCCGATCAGACTTGTGCTTTGGTGTCAGGTTTGCCCAGGTGTACTGACACCTAGGCCTACTAAAAAGTCAACAAACATTTTCATGCACTTTTGGATGAGTGAAAAGTGGGTTTTGTTCACATCGCCACTTTTTGGCCCCTCATCTTCTTGTACATACCCTCTATGAAAAGTCATCACAACTACATAAAGGTGTAATCAATCAACATACAAATAAAACGCAGCTAGTTAAGAAACAATGTTATAACATTGAATATTATTCAAGGAGTTCATGTATGTAGTGACATCTATAGAGTACAATGTTATCTACACATGAAAAGATAGTAAAAAATAACATGTAAACAATAATAGACAAAAATATGCATCTTCAACCATATTCCTGCAATACAAGGAAAAGTACTGCTGTTGGGATAATGGAAAGGGTGTGTACTGAGAGGGGAGGGGTGAATCAGTACCCTTAAATTTTTTTAGTCAATTCTTTGTAACCACTTTTTTGTATTAACCGAGTGAGTAGAATGCTTACACCAAACATATAGTATCATTGCTGAAATGTAAATGCATGTAAAATAAACAATACACATACAAGAAGTTAAGTACTCATGGCACTAGTATTTTGGTATCGCAGAAAACCCTAGTTAGAAGGTAAAAACTATAGTGGGGATGAGACCCACAAAAATTCACTACTGCAGTAAATAAAGTAGTCTCTTAAAGCTTACACAGAATGATCACTTATGATGATCTTACCCTGTTACGAGTAACCATGAGATTGATTAGATCTACCTTGTGTGAGGATTTTGCAACACAAAGTATGTGTGCACTCAGTTAAGAGATTTACAAAAAGATGGTTAAGTCTACTCTGTTAAGAGATTTACGGGTCTATTACAATTGTTAGAGAGTAATAGAAGTTTGATCTGAAACATATACAATCTCAATATTACTGATACAGATCCATTAAGTACACATAAAACATATCACCTCAATGTGAATGATAATACTTTCTTCTCTGTTCTTCTCGGTAGCCTTGCCTTAGTTCTGAAAACTAATTTCTGCAATGTAGTCTCTGTCCATAAAATCCCTTGTCTGATTTCTGATGTCTATAGTATGGGGGCTACTTGATCATTGCTTGATCAATATACATTACAAAATTGACATCTATATATTTATATATCAAACGATATGACCTAATTAGGGTTTTACAATTACATCCTTACCCTAAGATCAATGGTGTACATAATTTACCTTGATCATCTACACATAGGAGACATAAACAATTAATGTTGTATATCTGTAATTAATTCTCTCATCGATCGTGTAAACCATTATCTAGGTCTGAAAAAAAGCTGTTACATAGAATAATGTACCATAACAACCTTTTATGTGGCCTCTCGTCCTCTCAGTTATTGCTGTCTCTCGGTGCTCGCTGTAGTCTGTGTATCTCAGTTATACTGTTGTTTGGTTATGCTATGTAGCTCAGTGTTGTCTACTGCTTGAGTCTGTCTACTCGGGTATTATTGTACTCGGTTAACTCTGGGCATGATCAGTGCTCTCGGTTAACTCTGCACTTCATTGAATATACCAACTGTCCTATTTGTGACTCTGTTACCGACTTTCCATTTTGAGTGCTTGAATACTAATGACACATTCAATGCATAATTGGAGTAACATTCTCCCCCTTTGGCATTAGTATCAAAAAATTAGTACTATATATAATATACATGATGACTCCTCCTAATTTGTACATGCTCTCCCCCTTTGTATATGCTTGATTGGTATATGTATATGAGCTCACCCTGATTATAGTATCCCCCTTTACTATACATAGATACATATATTTCCCCCTTTTTTGAAAATAATGACAAAAGGAGTATAACTTACAATTTGTCAAAAATGTTAGGATGGGCAATCTTGAGATTTTCCATTAGCTTCTCCCATTCCTCTTTTAAATGATCTAGGGTTAATAGCTCTAAGTTGATCTGAGCATGCATATCATATATGCTGTCTATTAATGACAATTATGGGGTGACAACCAGGTTTTTTGCCAATGTCACATGTTTCTGCATCATGACCAAATGCGGTAGTAACATTTCTTGTAGCTCGGTTACTTGTTCTCTATTTTTCTCCTCTTCTTTCTGTAAGTCTAGTCTCAAACGCTTATTTTGGAGAACGTTGTTGTAATGCATTTTGCTCAGTTGATAGACTATTTGCACTATCCTTAAGATCTTGATCTATTTTCTTTATCTTTTCACTAATCTCGATAGTGAAGTGATCTAGAGTGCATAATTGTTGTAGAATTGTAATGGCTTCAAATATGATAGTTTCTATTCCATTCACAAATTTTTTCAGAGTTACCTTATGGACTGCCACTACCTGGCTAATCTTCTTTGTGACTTTGTATTGGATCTTCTTCTCTGCTCTTTTTTCCAAATTATGCTCGACATCAACGTTAGGTTTGTTAATGGCCTCGGTAACCAGTGCAAGTTGATCAATGACGGGGGCTGATTCATTGATGTCTAAGTTAGGAAAAACTTGCTGTAGGATCTCCTTGGCGGCTTCTAAGACTTGTGCATTCTTTTGTTATTTCCTTAAATTGTCCTGTGATGCTTTCCTGGTGCACAATTCACCATATTTCTTCAATTTTTCTGGATCAAGTGTTCTTGGATCCCATGCTGGAATCTCTATGATTTCATCTAACGTAACTGCTTCCTTGCTTCCTTTATTCTTCTTCTTTTTGTTTCCTTGGATACTAGATGAAGGAGATAAAGTTAATGCTAATTGAGACTTTTGCTCGGTTTCAGGATTTGTTGGCTTGGTACTTGGTGTGATGACTTAGTGAGGTTCCTCGGTAAAAAAATTAGTATTGGTAGTAGAAGTATCTACTGTATTATCGATGTTATTTGTATTACCTTCACCTTTTCTTTCTGTATAAGTGGTATCTTTTGGTGCATCACCTTGTGTTGTTCCACCACTATGCTCAGTCTATGTACCTTTCTTATCACCCTTAGCTTTAGTTGTGTCAGTAGCCTTCTCGAGTGTCTTTTGTTGTGCTTCACTTTCAATTTCAATTACTTGTACCAGAATAGGTAACTGGCTTGGTACATTAGCTCGGGCGAACTCTGATGTGTCTTGTTCATCCAGGGTCTCGGTTGCTCTGACTATCTCATCTTCCTTAGCTTTATCATTAGGATCACCTTCACTTATGTCATTTACTGTGATCTCTGGGTGACTCATATTAGTCAATATTTGAAGAATCCCATCTAGTACATTGTCAACATCTGCATCATCAACTTCTATTGGTTCTGTGTTCGATCAATCTCCCTCGGTGTCGACTTTGGATGCAATGTCTATTTATTCCTTGGTATCTCTGATTTCCTTCGGTGGATTAAGCAGTTTATTCCATATCTGTGTGCTCTCAATATCTACTTCCTTTAGATTTCCTTGTAGAATGTTTAGTGTTTGTGCCTTCTTAGGAAATTGTTTGGCATACTGCTTCATTATATCATTTATCTTCTCAACTGTGTAATCAGCTTTAATAAGAGTGAGAGCCACTTCTCTCATCTATTTCTCAATTTGAAGTGCATAGGTCCATCTTGATGATATTTTATCATATAACTCGGAAGGAAGGTAAGAAGTAAATTCAAATAGAACTTGTTTAAAGTTGATCACCATACCTATAATTACTTCTTTGAGTTTGTCCTTGTTCTTAGTAGTCAGATCATAATATGTATGTATCTTCGGATATCCTAATCGTCTGGTTGTAATGATTGCTTCTACAATTTCATCAATAGCTGATGTATCTTATTCTGTACAAGCTTGAATTGATCTGGATTATCTTCAGAATCATCCTTGTCATCTTTGTTCCTTACATATCTCTTCCTTTGCCTCGATGTAGGATTCTTGGTAGCGCCCTTATGTTTTCTGGTTTGGTATGTGAACTTTGGTGAGGGTCTTGTGATCTTTGCAACAACTTTCTTCAAAGGTGGGGAATCCTTAGTCACCGATTGTGATTTGGTCTGTGGTGGAGACTCAGTCTTTATGATTTTTCCCCTTTTGTCCTTAGGTGCCTTATCCTGTGCTTCATCTGATTCGGTGGCATCAACATCGTGTTTGGGTTCATCATCTTGACTGAATGAAGTTTGCTCCTCAGTTTCATCAACAAAATTGTCTAATTCTTCATTTGTGATAGCAAATTTTCTCTTTAATGTCTTCACAATCTTTTTCTTTTTTTTGCCCATCTTTTGAACTTGCAGACCAACATTGATTTATGTCTAGGCTTCATCAAATGTGCCAAATCTCATGGAAGATTTATCAACTGTGAGGCCCACCCCAGACCCCATCATAGTTTCTAGTTCTTGCTTATGATAGATTTAGCATATGATACTTTACTTTTGATGCATTATTAGACATTATGGACCTTATGCTTTATGTCACGGATTTGAT
>MU225467.1:820779-837128 GCA_018584345.1 Thuja plicata | reverse complement strand
TGAGTCTCCATCATTCTTCCTGATTAGTATATTGTTTTAACATAAGTAGTTGGTAAGATCTGAAAATTCTCCCTTTGGTGTGATATTTGGGACTCTAAAATTTTACCAAATTTTAGAATTCCATCAGGATAGATGAAAATGCACCTTTGTCATCTGGTTGGGCTGCAACCCTTGGATGGATCTTGTAGTTGGGCTCAGTGCAAGTGGAGTTCTTTACCAAAACAATATTTTTATCCTTTTCCATATTTGCTTTCATGGTTTGAGATGTAGATGCCATGATTTATGGTTTAGGGCTTGCACGAACGGTGTTCGAATATCTTGGTAATAACATAATGCGTACTGAGTAACCTCTTTGTGCTTGAATATCTACAGAATGCTCAAAAATTCTCTGCTGCAACTTTGCTCTATTTTCTCGCTTCTTCTATGTGATTGTGGTGTGAACAAATGAGTTCACGTCGATCAAATTTATAGCAAATAAATTAGGTCAGTGCAATAAATGCTTTTCACCAACCACTTAGTGAACAAACATCATGCTCGGTTAACACTGACAATACTTCAGCTCGGTGAATGTAACAAATGCTCGATTGCCATAGCAACTCGGTTGTCTCTTCACATATTTACCGACTAATAGTTATAACTTGGTACATATTAACTGACTCAACTAGATCATATTAACCAAAAATATAATACCATAGTGCATTTTGATTCATGCTGATTTGGCATTTGTGCAATGAATATAGGAACTGATGTAAGATATAGCTTTGCAAGACATAGTTCCTTACCTACTTATATTGCTCAGTTGGAGACGGGGGAGCCACCTAATCCATTGGATGAGGTGTCACTGACTGTTGTGCTTGGTCCTGCATTATCATTTGATTCTCTCCTCCACATTTGATTTTTGATCCTCACAATTTCATCAATTGTATTTCCATTTCCATAAGCGTTTATTCGGTCTGCACAATCTCTGCTTAACTGACCAACTTTGTGACAGTGAGAACATGCCATACAAGAGTTTGACCAATTACTAGATTTGGTTCACCATTGTCTCATAAAATGTTTTGCTATATCTCCATATTTACCACATGTTGTACAACTATTCCAAGTTTTATAATCCCATGCATAAGCATTACCTTGTCTTCTCAGTTGATTTACCTTTTCTTGTCCTTTAGGCTTCCAGATTTGCTTTGTGTTCTTCCTGCATGCTTGTGATGTATGACCATGCATGTTGTAATTTTGATTGTATTTATCCATGTATGGTTTCTTCTGTGGTTTTTTTAACTTGGATCTACACTCATGTGCCTGATGTCCATGCTTATTACAGTTATAGCACACACCATTAAATTTAGGAGGGTTTCTAGGAATACCTTTTGCTTTGCTTCTACAAACATTTGATGTGTGGCCTGGTTTTCCACAGTGATGGAAAGAGTGCTTGTAGGGCTTCAGGATTGAGTATACATTCCTCTTTTCAACTTGATTTGACGATTCTCCTTGCTCGGTATACCCTAATCTGGTATTGTTGTCCAGTCTTCTTTGATACTTCAGGAATTCATCCATTCTCTTAGTGCTTTCTTCAGATCTCTTAATCACTTCATTATGTTGTAAAATATTCAATTCATTTCTTAGTTTTTCATTTTCTTCTTTCAATATACCAATATCTTCTATTATTCTTGCAAGTTCAGTATTCACTTGTTTGCCTCATGATTCATAGCAACCACTTGATTGGTGATCTCAAAGTAATGTCCAGTAAGTATCAATATCTCAAATTCATTTTCTTGTAAATTTTTAGTCATTTATCTTCTGTCGTAAAAAAACCATGTTTCTATCTTGTTCAACTTTCTTTGCATCATTCAAGACTTCAACCATTCTAACCATTTGTGTATCTTGTCCGATCTGGAGTGCTTTCACTTATTCAGTAAGTTTTTGATTTCTCTCAAATAGCTTCAATATGATTCCTTCACATGCATCATATATGCTACCAGATTAAGATCTAGATGTGTCAAATGGTTCATGAACCTCTTCTTCATGATAATCAATCTCATGACAGTGAAGTGCCATGTCCTTTCTCTTACTCAACATCTCCTTGAGTTTCTCTTTGACTTCTTTGTATTGTTTGACATAGATCTGCAACTGGAACTTCTAATCAAGTGTATACCTTTCCATTGTAAGATCTTTTCTCTTCAATGATTAAAACTTCAAAACAAGAGAACTAGCTCTGATACCAATTTTTGGGATAATAAAAAAGGTGTGTATTAAAAGGGGAGGGGTGAATTAGTGCCCTTAAAAACTTTTAATCAATTCTTTGTAACCACTATTTTGTATTAACCGACAGAGTAGAATGCTTACACCAAACATATTGTATCACTACTGAAATGTAAATGCATGTAAAATAAACAATACACATACAAGAAGTTAAGTACTCATGACATTAGTATTTTGGTATCACAAAAACCCTTGTTAGAAGGTAAAAATTACAGTGGGGATTAGGCCCACAAAACTTCACTACTGCAGTAAATAAAATAGCCTGTTAAAGCTTACATAGAATGATCACTTTTGATGATCTTACCCTGTTAGGATTAACAATGAGATCGATTAGATCTACCTCATGTGAGGATTTTTCAACACAAAGTATGTGTGCACTCGGTTAAGAGATTTACAAAAAGACGGTTAAGTCTACTCCGTTAAGAGATTTAGGGCTCTATTACAATTGTTCGAGAGTAACAAATGTTTGATCTGAAACATATAAAATCTCAATATTTATGATACAAATCCATTAATTACACATAAAACATATCACCTCAATGTGAATGATAATACCTTCTGCTCTTTTCTGCTCAGTAGCCTTACCTTAGTTCTGAAAACTAATTTCTGCAATGTAGTATATGCCCTTAAAATCCCTTGTCTAATTTCTGATGTCTATAGTATGGCGGCTAATTGATCATTTATTGATCAACATACAACACAAAATTGACATCTATACATTTATATATCAAACGATATGACCTAATTAGGGTTTTACAATTACATCCTTACCCTAAGACCAACAATGTACATAATTTACCTTGATCATCTACACATAGGAGACATACAAAAATAATGCTACACATCCATAATTAATGCTCTCCTTGATCGTGTAAACCATTATCTAGGTTAAAAAAAAAGTTGTTACATAGAATAATTTTCCATAACAAACTTTTATGTGGCCTCTGGTCCTCTCGGTTATTGCTGTCTCTTAGTGCTCGGTGTAGTCTGTGTATCTTCGTTATACTGTTGTTCGGTTATGCTGTGTAGCTCGATGTTGTCTACTTCTCGATATAGTCTATCTGCTTGGGTATCACTGTACTCGGTTAACTCTGGGCATGATCAATGCTCTCGATTAATTCTGCACTTTGATGATTATACCAACTGTCCTGCTTGTGACTCTGTTACCAACTGTCCATTTTGAATGCTTGAATACTAATGACAAATTCAATGCATAATTGGAGTAAAAAATTCTTCAACTAATGATAAGAAGATACAACAATGATACATGCGAAAATAGAAAATACAATGAGATAGACAACAGAGCTAAAAGAGTCTTCATTAGTAAATAGAATATGTAAAGATTGTGAAAAGAAACCAAGTAAGGGTTCCAAAAATAGTTACAAGTATGAGCACAAGGAGTCAAGCACCTGAAATATGCCAGATAAATATGGGTGTACAAAGATATATAAATAGGAGAAACGAACCAAAAAAGGTCATAGATCACTCAATAGGAAAAATATATGCTAATAATGCCAATCATGACTTTCAGAAAATGCGATATGGAATGTGATTTAAACCCAATCAAAAGAGCGAATTTTACTTAGTGATATGTTAAGAAACAAATGCACCTTGAAAATGGGTTTTCTCTTTTCTTTTCAAAAGTTAGAGGGGGTCGCAAGTAATAACACAAAGCACAAAGCACAAGAGGAACAATCAAAATTTTTAGAAAATGACAGACCTAGAAGCAACTATTCTCAAGAATGATTCTTTTGATTTTCTAAAAGTCATGCCTTACAAATATGATGCAAAAGAGCACAAATTTTCAAATTTCTAGTTGCATCCCATGATGTACCCTCAGATGTAAATCCTGGAAAGAAAAAAATCTCATGACAAAACCAACAAAGATCCAAATCTGTAAACAATTTGTTCTAGAAATACAGATGAAAGTCGTGCTTCAACATAAGGATTATCTAGGGTCTGCAAACATGATTAACAGGTAAAGCCATGGTTAGAAAAGTCTGCAGAAAATCCTGTAGCAAACATGAAAGAACGAAAATGAAAAGAAATGACGTAGGTCACAGTCTTAGTTTTTCAGAAAATACATCATTGTCCCTCGGAAGAGAATTTTCCACCAAAAAATTATAATTCAATAGAAGGATTGTTGTTTATTTTAACTTGTTAGGAATACCTGCAAAGGTTTCCAAAAAACACAAAATACTCAAAGATGGAGGTCATCCTTACTAGAAAAGTGTTTCAACCTGAAGAAAAGCTTTCAAGATCCAAGAAAACCCACAACATAAATCTCCAAAAAGATCCTTCAAACCCTACCCCAATGTCTACAGAGCTAAAAATCCCAGAAATGCAAAGTATGAAATGAGTGTTGATTAGGGCTTTTTTTTCCCCTAAATTAGTTTTGTTGCAAGGGATGGATTTTTGTTATATTATTTACAAATTGTCCTCCAATTAATAAGTCACGAGGTCATGACCTTCGAGGTTATGCCTTAGGGAAAAGGGAGTGGAGAATTATTTATTACATGTTGATATTTTATTATCAAAGTTGTTTTTGATAGTTGTTAATATGAAATAAATTAGGTTTTCTTTTTGTCCTTTGCATATAAATAGAGATGTAATTTAATGATTAACTTGTAATATTTTTATAAATCATTTGGTAGTTGTTAAAATCATACTAATGCAAAAGCTATGATTAAAGCACATGAGTAGGGGTCATTATGAGAGAAATTATATGAGTGTTTCCTAGATTTGTGGAGGTGTTATTGACTTAGTTTAAAGCTGTTTTGAGGACATGTGCTTGATGAATGAGTCAAGAAGGTAGTTGAATCAGTTTGGGGATAAGAGGAGAGAATCTAGGGGGTCAATTTTGACCTTTTGGAGGTTTTTGGGGAGTGCATTTAGGGGCTTTTATTGACTCGTGGAGTCTTTTTAGGGGTGGTTTTGATGTATCACTAAGATGCTTATGAATTGGGAGACTTTTTCATGGTTATTGACTTCATTTCATGGGGATTGAGGGCCTAGATTTTAGGCTTCTTTGTTGCATCCGACCCACACAGTTGGGAAGTTCCTATCTTCTTGGATTTTTAGAGGGAGTGGAGTTTTGTTATAATTTTGGCTTCTAATCATTATTCATTTAGTTCTGATTATGCAGTAGTAGGCTTAGAGTGACTTTTCTGAATTCCTTTTGCATCTTATTTAGCATCATTTTGTAACTCTTGGAGATATATGACATATAGTGACCATTTTTTGCAGATCAATATTTTATGAGTTATTATGCCCTCTTGTTTATTTGAATTTAGTGTACACTCAGGTGATTTGATAAGGAATTACTAGTGAATATTTCATTTTTTCAATGTAGTTTTCTATCTCATCTTAAGTACCATTTTGTAGAGAAAAACATATTATTTTCAGGTTGTTAATTGTGTTTCAAGAAGTGTAGGTTGTCTTAGCTATGAAGTAAGATTCATTTTAAGAAATCCATACTTTAGAGCCTTTTAGTGAAATATTTATGCAAAGGTGCGTGGTAGTGAGTTGTGTAACCCTTTAACTCAGTGTTCTTTAATCAGGAATTTGGTCATATGAAGTCTTATGATCTTTTTCATCTTTGGTGTATCACATCGTTTAATGTTTTCAAGTCATTTTTGGTTTCATGCATTTCCAATTTTTATGTTCCTTCTTAACTCTTTCCACATGAAAATAGTAGAGTTAGATTAGTTTTTAGGTGGTACTGTAGAAAGATGACCTTCTCTGGAGGTTCTTTCCTATTGGGTAACCCACAAACCTAGAAAGATCCCATGTTTCTCAAAGTTAGTAAGTCTACAACTTAGTATGTGCAAATTTCAAAGATAAAATTTTTTGGTATGCCATATGGGATGCAAGAGATGTTTACAACTCTATTTTTTGTATTTTACTTGCTTCTTTTGGTGTGTACAACAATTTAAATTCACCCGTAAGAGGAAATTTTTTTACACATCTGGCGATTGTGAGTTCTGAAAGGAAAGAATCAATGCCTGTGATTTATGAGAAGAGTGCAAACAAGAAGCAACTCTTCAAATTTTGAGTACATATAACTGTCCCTACCTAGAAGGAGAGGCCGAACAACTGAAAGAGTTCAAGAAACTTTAGTTTATACAAGGAGAACAAAATCAACTCCTCCTACAACAAGGGTTAACACAACAAGTACAAGTTTTTCTGTACCAAATTTTACAGTTCCAGGGAGGCCAACTTTACAAGTTCCTATGGAACGATCTTTTGCTTCCTTTAATCTGGGTAGCCCACTGAATTTATCTCAACATGATAACATACTAGTGGCTGCTTTGAAAAGCTTTCCATATTTCTCAGGTGAGGACCAAACCACCCCGGTTGAGCACATACATGATGTAGAAAATCTATGTGCTTTACATCATGTTACAGGAGACAATGTTGCTATGAGGTTGTTAGCATATTCATTCAAAGGAAAAGCATTAGAATGGTACATAAGGTTTGCTACAGGTACCATTACAAATTGGGATCAGCTAGGGACTTAACTTTGTGACTTTTTCAAAGATAGTTCAGATCACCTATTGCTAATGGATCAGTTATCCACCATAAAGAGATCTCCCCACGAGAAAATATCTGATTTACACTTCACATTTCAGAAAACATGGGAGAGAATACTTCCAACCGTCAGACCCTTTGTAGATCACATATTTTTGTATTACTGAAAGGCTTTCAATAGCAGTATTTCTGTGATGATATAGTCCATGGGAGGAAATACACTCCATGGATCTTAAGACACAACTATCAGAGCTGAGAACAACCTCATTCAAGATGGCCAGATAGCCCCGAGACCTACCATGCCTATTTTTCCTCTGACACCTTTAATTGAGCTAGTAGTGCCATTACAAGAGACACCCATAGCTGTTATTCCAGCTGCTCCCTTATTACCAGCACCAAATTCACAACCCAATGACCCTAGAAATGGCATTCCAATGCCATTTGTTGAGCTACAGGAGATAAAGGGATTGTTACAAAATCTTGGGAATAAAATAGTGAACATAAAAAATAATAGAATCAGAATTTAAAACCTTATCAGGTCCCTTATCAACCTCCATATTAGTAGAATCAAGCTGGGAATATATCATTTTATCAGCAGAACAACCAAGGCTAAATATCTCTCAATAATAGGCCTTACTAGCCATACAATCCAAATACTGCCAGAACTTCAAAGGAGATTGTATCGGTACAGAACAATCTTGCACAAGATTTTGAGTGGTGCTTCCCATGCAATCAAGCCCACAATCAGAACAAATGGGGTTATAAACTAGGCTTTGATGGTGCAGAGTGTTCTGAGTTTGCAACCAAGTATCTCAGAAGAAGCCTCCATGCAACAACATGGAGAACAACCAGGGAGTACACTTCTAAATTGGCAAGCTAGAGATTTTTGTGGGGTAAATCATGTTGTTCCGTCAATTGCAGACAATATAAGGATTAAGAAGAGAACACTTGATGGAGGGTAGAAAAATGTACAAGCTTCAAGTCCAACAAATAAAGCTACATGAGACAAGAAAAGTAATGCAATACCTTCTATAAGCTCTGGACTTGTTGTGAACATAGCTGTAGGGGGTGCAAGTCAGCAAAATATCTCTAATGCACACATTTTTCAGAAGGACCAACAACAACCAAGCAAGGTTAAGCCAAATTCTACTGCTCAACTAGCAGTGCCAACTGCTGCTAACATTGAATTTGCCACTCCTAAGGTATAGACCAAGGTTAGTACACCTCCATTTAAAATTATAGATCAAATGAAGTAGGTTAATGTGTCTATGCCAATGTGGGATTCATTAGCCATACTTGGTCAAAAGGATTTGTTACAATCAACTTTGTCTGATTTGAATATATCTAGCGAGGCAAACCAAAATAGAACTAAAGTTGTTTTAACAAACTATGTTGTAAGTGATAAGGAGCAACAAGTCTTAAGACACAAGCCCCCTCCTTTTTATGTGTAATTAATAATAGAAGACCATCTTGTGCATAATTGCATGATTGACTTGGGTTCTAGTAGCTCGGTCATGCCCAAGAAAATAGTAGACAAATTGGGTATTGAGTGTGAGCCGCTTGAGAAGGGAGTTGTCTAGCTAGATGATAAAAAAGTAAACACAATTGGTGTTATTAAGGGTTTGAGATTGACCTTACAAGCATGTCCTAACTTTATTATCCCACAAGATATATACACAATAGAGAAGACACCTCATTTTTCCATATGACTTTCTAGAGATTTCACTGTTAAGATAGGTGGGTATTTGTCCTCAGACTGGTCACACATGCTATTTAGGACCAGATACATAACTAAAGTAGCCATCAAATCTGAGCCCATAGCCAAGGACCATATTGAACCTTATAATCCCATCCCTATCAATGCCAACTTACTTACAAGTGAGATAGAGGAACAACCTGCTATCCAAGAAGGTCAAACATAGATTGAGGATATTTTGAATATCCTTTTAGATGAGTAAGCTGCCAAAAAACAAATAGAGGTTTTCTATGAACATGTAGAAAAACCAAATTTGGGTGCTTTTTTCATACATGAAGTTGACTATTTCATTCCCAACTTGATGAAAAGTACAAATTAGTGTAATGAAAAAGGGGTTTGGGAGTTATTTTTTCATGGGTCAATGAGCAAAGTTGGAGCTGGTGGGGGATGTATGCTAGTCTCTCCAAGTGGAAAAAGGTTTTATTTAGCTTGTAGATTTTGTTTCAGCTATTCAAATAACACAACTAAATATGAAGCCCTCATTCATAGTCTCGAATGGGTTAGGAGAAGAGGAATCAACAGTTTGAAAGTTTATGGAGATAGTGAACTAATTGTAAACTAAGTGAGAAATCTCAATGCAATGAAGAATAACTTGCTGAAATGTTATAAACACAGGGTGTGGGACCTATTAGAAGGTTTTACTATTTCCAATCTAATTTCTATTCCTACAAATTAGAATAAGCACACTGACAATTTAGCTTTTGTAGGTGCTCAATTTGATATTCCCAAGGAAATAAACAATGACAAGTGGAGCCAACATATTAAGGTAGTTGTTAGGCCTATTGTACATGATAACAACATAAATTGGTAGGTTTTTGAAAGTGACCATAAAATTGTAAATTTTCTGAGAGAGGAGGTTGAGTTTTCATGTGTTAACCAAGACAAACTTTAGCATCAGTATGATGACCAGATCATTCAGCTTAAGGAAAACAAAGTACCAAAGGGTCTAGTCAACCTTGAATTAGTTTTTAATACTGATGATGAAGCCCGTAAACCAAAGTCAAGCATACAGATTCAACAAGATCATTATGAAGAAGTGGAGGTATTCAAGGAAAAAATGCTCAAATTAGGAAAGGCGTGTATAACTGATGAGAAGCTCTCTTTTGTTCAACTTTTTTAGGAGTTTAATGACATTTTGCATGGGAATATGGAGATTTAAAAGGATTTAACCATAGTTGGACCAACATACGATAGAATTACAAGCCAATGCTAAGCCTATAAGGCATAGGCATATAAATTCTAAGTTAGAGCCCTTAATGGATAAAGAGTTGAATAAGTTAATAGAAAGCAATATCATATTCCCCATTAAGCATACTTCACGGGTTTCAAACTTATTTCCTGTATGGAAAAAAAATGGGGAGTTAAGATTGTGTGTTGACTTTATGGATATGAATAGGGCTTCACTAAATGACCTCCATCCCTTGTCTTCCATGGAGAAAATTCTCTAGTTTGTTTTAGGTTCAAAACGCTTCTCGTTATTCGATGGGTATTCTGGTTATAATCATATTTTAGTTAAGGATGAGAACTAGTTTAATACAAATTTCACCACAAAGTGGGGTATCATGGCTTACAGGAAGATGCCCTTTGGTTTATCCAATGCGGGGCAACCTTCCAGAAACCCATGGATACAAATTTTTACAGTTTGATGTACAAGATTATTTTGGCATACCTATGATATCACTGTCTTCTCAAAGGATACAAGACCATATAAAAAATCTAAGGCATATATTAGAGAGGTGTAGGGAGTTTGAGATATCTTTGAATCCCCAAAAATGCATTTTTGCAGTCCATGAGGGAAGATTATTGTGATATATTGTGTCTAAAGAAGGAAACACTAATGATCCATAGATGGTCAAAGCAATTCTAGAGTTACCTCTACCTAATCATAAGAAAGGGGTGTAGATTTTCCTTGGCAAAATTCATTTTTTGTGTAGATTTATTCATGATATTACTAATTTATTAAAAAATCTAACTGCTATGCTCAAGAAAAATGTAGTTTTCAGTTGGACCAAAGAGGCAAAGAAAGGTTTTGAAGCTATCAAGGAGGCTTTAACAACAACTCCTACTTTAGTAAACCCCAATTTTTTGAAAGATTTTATTTTGTATGCTTTTGGAAACATAGATTCTATCTCTACAATTCTGGTGCAGGAAAATGATGATGGCTTTGAGCAACCTATAGCTTTTTTTAGTCAAGGGTAAGAGGGATATGAGAAGATGTATAGATTTTTAGAGAGACACATACTTGTTGTTATTAGAAGTCTCCAAATTTTAAACCTCTGGTTTCTAACTATAAGATTCATCTGATGGTTATTCACCTCATTGTAAAAGAGTTTCTGCTAAGTAAGGATTTGAATGGAAAGACAACATGGTGGCTAACAAAGTTCATGGAATATGATGTGGATATTAAGATCACCAAACTTTTCATATGAAAGGGGTTGTGTGAGTTGCTAGCTGATGAATTTGAGGTAGCAAAAAGGTAACCATTTTGGTTAATAATGATGAGCTATTAGATGGTGTGCCTGCCTTAGGGGAAAGGTTGTTTCGTGATATAACTTTGTTTTTACAAACTGATGACTATCCAGTGCATTTGGACAGGGCGAAGAGAAGATTTCAGGTTAGATTCAATCCCCTATGTGCTGGTGGGTAATGTTTTATGAAGAAAATACCTTAATGGCTTTCTATTAAGGTGCATTGATAATGATCAGGTTGAGAGCCCGTACTTCATGAGTTCCATGAAGAAACTAATGGGGGTCATTTTTCCCCAAGAACTATAGCCTGGAAGATTACGAGAGCTGGATATTACTATCAAAGCTTATTCAAGGATGCCCATGCATGGGCAAGAAAGCGTGTTAAATGTGTTGTTTCTGCATGCAAAGAGAGGCTGCCATCTATGCCTTTGCAGCCAATATAGGTTGATTGACCCTTCACAAGGAGGGGCATTGATTTTATAGGACTCATAAGTCCACCTTCAAGTGTAGGTCATAGGTGGATACTTACAACCACTGATTACGTTACCAGGTGGACTGAAGCAATGACTTTGAAAGAAACCAATGAATATGTTGTCTTGAACTTCTATGATGATTTGGTGTACCTGAATCAATTATATCAGACAATGCTTTGACATTTGTGGGATAAGAGTAAGTGATTGGGTTGTCACAAATGAAATTCATATGAACACTTTATCAAACTATTACCCTCAAGGTAATGGTTTGGAAGAATCTACCAACAAAAATTTGATAAGGGTTATCAAAAGAACCCTGGAAGATAGTTAGAGGGGCTGACATTTCAAGTTGAAATATACATTGTGGGAAGATAAAATAACTTCCAAGAGATCCATTGGGAACTTACCATATGTTTTGGTTTATGGGAACGAGGCTAGATTACCTCTATCATTTGAGCTTCCAGCACTTGAGATTACACATCAGCTGGAGATGTTTGAAGAACAAGATCCAATGGTAGTAAGATATGCTCAACTCATGGAATTAGAAGAAACCAGAGATACAACAATGAAAACCATGAAGTGTCATCAAATCCAAGTGAAAATGGTCTTTGATAAGAAAGACACTCCTAAGGTGTTTAGAGAAGGTGACGCTGTACTCAGGTGAGATGTTTTGAAGAGGAGACTATGGAAACACATCAAGTTTGATAAGATGTGGAGTGACTCATTTATTATCACTAAGTACAAAGAGCATAATGTGTTCCAATTATCAAAGATGGATGGAGAAGTTCTGCCTATTTCAGTTAATGGGATACACCTAAAGTGCTTCTTTGAGGTTTGATCTACCCCTATTTTTTCTAGGATAGGTGCTTTGGCTTTCAATAAAGTGCTATTGCACTATGGTTTAGTCACTCTTTCAGTTTTCCTTGTTCTCAATAAGTTTCCAAGTCCAAAGTCTATTACAACTGCAAGTGAAGAGTCTACTACTGTTAACCATTCTCAATTAATTGAATATAGACCTACAATTCATGGTAGTGAAACTTATATTTTACTGTCATAAAGCATACATTCATATTCAATGAATTGAGAGTGGTCCCAAGAATGAAACAATGAATTGCAGTTATGTAAAAGTTATTTTAAGTGTCTGCCAAAACTAGACAACCCTTGCTTAATGATCAAGCATACCTCTATCATTTGTGATAATGAAGTTCTCTAATTAATTATCATAAACCATAAACACACACTCAATCATTAAGGAGGGGTTGTCTTGTTTCTGCAATTGTATTTTCAAGTTTTTGTATGTTTGTTGACTAGCTGACTCTATGCCCAAAGGACAAGTTTTAGGCTACTAGTTTGATGTCTAGCAGTCAGACATATAGCATATGTCACCAAAAAATGTTACCATAATTTCACTCATGGCTCAATTCAGGCCAGAGCCTTATGCATTTCAAACAAGAAAAGGTGCATTTGTTGTAACTCTCATACATTTCATTCAAATACATTTTCTTACAAGTGATATAAAAGAATCATCATAACAAATGTATAGAACATAGAGAAATTTTACAAATATATTAGTTCTAAAGTAATCTATTATATGAAGTATTTACATGTTGTCTCACACATGCTGTGATATTGGCCTTCACTTCTTTGATACAAATTTGGATCAATCAACACATGAATAAGCAAATGAAAAGGTAAAAGAGCATGTAAGAGGGGAACCAACCATTTCCTGTATGACTAGTACAGTTTCCATGTCCTGTTGGGATCTGAACTAGTTTGTGCTTATAGCTCCTGAGTCTTCCTGAGTACTCCCATTCCCTGCATTGTTCAAAAGAATGGTGTTAGATCCTGAAAGATCTAAGCAATGACTAACTATGAAATTACATGATCAGCTACCTATGCATGTATTAACTGATCTAAATGTGCATCAAACAAGAAAAGATGTAAGTGTCTATGGTTAACAAGGGAGAAAAATGTGGCTCCCATAAGGGTTGAGCCCAGTTGTTATCAAGAGACAAAGATTAAAGGAAAAAAAATCATTGTGTTCAGAGAAACATAACAACCGAGAGTGCAAGTAGTAGTCATAGTGAAATGTCAAAGGGACTTGTGTTATGTCACATGAAACCTTTTGTTTTTTTCCCATATAGGGAAATATTATTATTTAATTTTGTTCCTGTTAAAGAATATCCTCAAATTATTTGGTATATTCTTTAACAAAAGCAAAGACAAATGCTGCATAAAGAAATTTCCTTTTTTGTTTATTCCCAGATATCTCACATCAATCTGCTACAAGAGTTACAATGTTTACAAGGCAATAATCAATGTCAGACATAACTAATCCAAGCCTTGTTAGAGATCATCAAGAAATTTTTTAAGACAATAAACATGAAGATTGCACTCAACTTGTATAGTTCACAACTTAAAATCAAAGCAATTACAGACACTAATAGACCATGGCAACATTTATCAAAAATATGGGTAGTGATATAAATGCATTGACAACAGTGCAAGAGATTTTAAAGAGAATCACACTATGAGCCTTCACAGGTGTTGGTGTTGAGAAAATGTCTATGCATAATCATCATAACTACAGAAAGGTGTAATTAATCAACATACAAATAAAATGCAGTTACTTAAGCAAAAATGTTATAACAATGAATATTATTCAAGGAGTTCATGTATGCAGTCCATGGATAACTTTAAGAAATCCCCTCCTAAGAAAAAGTGTAAAATCTTGGTGAATTGTACATTAATTTAGGGGAATTTTTTTATTGATGATGGTGATTTTTTTTCCAAATTAGGAAAATAATATAAAGTATAGGCGATTTTTTCCCTACCGAATGAAAATTCCATAAAATCCTGGCGAATTATAAATTAATGTGGGGGAAAATATATAATATATGAGGCGAATGATTTTCTTTTGAAGATAAAAAAAATATTTGTACTGGCGATTTTTATGTGTCATTTGAAAATATATTTAATTTATTGGCTAATCTATCGTTAATTATGGGAAAAATAAATATTTTATTTGGCGACTTTCAAAAGATGGGATTTGTCAATGCATCATGTGGGCCAATGCCAACTAATATTAAATGTCTTATTTGAGACTGTTTGATTACCCTAGATCAATGGATGAAGTTTAATTTTGGCCCAATTTCGTGAAGGAAACAAAGTTTTCCAAGAAGTCACTGGAATAGTGACACGTAACATTGTAATTAATGCAATATCACGTCCAATGAATATCACCTTTATTTGTTGTGAATATAACTGATCACACATGGACACATAACCTAATTAGTAATATCCATTGTTTTATATTGTTAAATGTATTATTTGAGACTATTTGATCATCCTAGATCAATGGATGAAATTTAATTTTGGGCCAAATTTCAGAAGGAAACAAACTTTTGCAGGAATTCATCAGAATGATGACACGTATCAAGCCTTAAAAAGTGTACTGTAACCATGATCATTTATTACTACTGGTTATTTGTTTACGTGAATGGTGGATAGTGCAACTACAACTTGTAACTCGTAACTCGAAAAGAAATAAATGCCTCGTCAGTGACATTCTTTAACTGCCATCTTTAACTGTCAATAGTACGCATGCATTTATGGGAAAGATTTACATGTAGATATGAAAGATTAAGGACAGTGGATTTAAATCTCTCACACGCATAATACAGATAATGCATTTATGGAAAATGAATTAAATATGATTAAAGAAAGAATAATTATTAATTGCTAAGTATCCATGATCATTACTATCAATCAAGGGGTCGGGGCTATTTATAGACAATCTGGCTTCTTTCTTCTTCATTTTTCTTTTGGTAGATTAAGGGTCAGAGCTGCCAGTGGTAGAAATTCTACCTCTGGTTTTAAGGTTTAGGTTTTTAGGTCTTTAGGCTTTCAAGAATTAAAGATGGATACACCAATCCGTTTGAGATGCACATCCCCAGATGACTAGAGGTCCTTTTTGGGCAATGTCTCGGAAGAAATCCTCACTTCTGTTTGTAGGGAGGTTGGTGGCGACGCTTTTATAAATTCTGCTGTGTTGATGTTATTGGATTGAGTGTTCCTTGAGAATGTTGACATATACCACGTCTACACAGACATTACGTCCCAATTTTTTGTGTCTCTCCTTGACCTCAGAGGATAGAAGGTGGATATGCTGATGCTGTTGAGGAAGGTTTTTAAAGAGAAATTCCTGAAGGATGATTTCAATGTTGTTTTTGCAGAATTAGGGGTGGGGATCTTTTGGCCAAGAGATATACACAAGTTGTTGGTTTCGGGCAGAAATGTGGCTAGACAACCCTTTTTGTTGAACCTTAATGACGAGCAACTAACGCGACACATGAAATGGGCATGGATTGGGAGGGATTTTCTCTGAAAATGGTTTTACCTTGATGAATTCGATGAGGCGGACTACACATGGCTTGAAAAATTCTCGGATATTATCCTCTTTGTAAAATTCTACTCAGACGAAAGGGAAGATGAAGATCCCTGATTCCCTAGTTTACACATTCCCATTACCCCGGTCTTTTGACAATGGACATGCAAAGTTTCACTTTTTTTAATACCGATAAGAAGTTGCCTAGTAGGTTTCTATTTTTACTACACGATGTAATTTTATGAAAAAAATAATAATTAAAAATTTCTAAGTTCGTTTCAATTTTCTTTTTATGTGTACAAAAAATGATTCTTAGACTTCTATGTGATTACAATATTTTAGTTAGTTACTTTACCTATGTATTAGACATTTAAGTATGCTTAAGCGATGGATTAGTACTTCCATTTTTAAATCTGAAGACTGAGATTCTAAATTTTTAAAATGATTAAGTTTCTTTATCAGTCCAGAGACAAAGC
>MU225467.1:804195-816721 GCA_018584345.1 Thuja plicata | reverse complement strand
CATCCACCTAACCTATGTAGTAGTACGGGAAAGCTGTTTGAAATTGTGCTTTTCCTTATGGGCGGGAACTCTTGACCGCTGACTGTTACAGCGAGTGTTTGCTGAAACTGTAATCGGTAGGGAAACGAAATGAGTTGAGAGGGCCCACACCAGCAACCTATGCGGAAACCATGAACGGACATGATCACAAACGAAAATGGAATGTAAATGCGGGACCCATATAAGGACAGCACACACTAAGTCAATGCTTAGTGTGTGATGTTTAAGGCTGGCCTGTGTACACACGTGTGTATGTGTGGGCCGGCCTTAAACATCACAAACTAAGCTGACTGCTTAGGTGGATGTGGGCCCAGTCCCTGCGCTGGCTTTTCCATTCCCGTCCATTCCATGTACTTCCATGTACTTTTCTGTTGCCCTCATCTTTTTTACCGTTTCATTTCTAACCACGCACTGTTACGGTTATCACGCGGCTTACATTTTAAGCTGGAAACTTCATTTTCATTTAAACTGTACACGATCAATACTAGGTTACTCTGTTTATTTTCCCAATGCATATATTTTAATCCATGTCGTTGGTTAGCAAATTTGTGCAATCACAACCTCTATTAAATTCAGGGATGCTTGTACAATGGTCTTAGATTTCTACAGGCACCGTGAACGCTAGCAAAGGATATGAATATTTCCTTTCTACTGCCAATAGCATTCATCTGGACATTTCAAAATTCTTTTTGCCAGATTCATTTTGTGCAAATCCTGACAACCAGGGCATTCCCCGAGACCACAATTCTTTGAAGCATTTCATTGAAATAGTTAACATTCTTTGCTTGTGCATTTTAATGGCATCCATACCCTGTTTTACTGCTCCCATTTTGGCGCAAACAAGAGGGCAACTTCAATGAAATCTGTCCAAAGCTCCCATCGTGCATGGGTATGACGATGTTAGTGAAGGTTGTGCATTTTCCTTTGGCCTTTCAAACAAATCCATCTTCTGGGTACAAAGGCTGCATCCACCTAAAAATCTCGAAAGCCCCTTTGAAAAAATCTATTCTTGCCATATAAGATAGTTATGGCACTTCATGTAACCTTGGTTCTTATCATCATTGTTGCTATAATAGTACACAGTTCAAATAAGACTACATAGTGCAAACAGAGAAAAGAATGAAATTATTAAGAGCCATGGCCATAGATAGAGGCAGACCAAAATAGAATTAATTGAAATAAATGCTCTTTGTTGAGGTAAAATAAGGCTTGAAAACTGAAACTACAGTTTTTAATTAAAATTCAGAAGATTAAATTTGTAACAGATGCTCAACACCACTACTCCTCCATAGCAGTTTCAAATTGTGCCAATATTTGGAGAGCTTCACCACTGTTGTAAAATCCCCCTTCAAAACTTTCAGTTGTTTTTGAATAGTTTGCAAATTTGTGTTCAAATTCACTTGCAAGTTTAAGTAGTGCCAAGTTTTCAATTTATTTTCACATCCAAACATTCAAATACAACAAAAATTAGTGAATTCTTTTATACTGAACTGAAGAGTAATTCTTGTTATTAAGAACAGTACACAGTCATGCTTGAATATTATTTTAAATCTTAGGAATACATGAAAAGATATCTTTTTTTGACCTTTCAATGAACTCAAAACGGTGGAAATATAATAATATTCTGCACAATAGTCAAGCTACGTCCCAGCTAGATGGAATCTTTCCACACCCAAGCTTAATCTGGAATGCAATCTCTGCAATAATCCTTCAGCTATATGTATTTGATCAGTAAATACAAATCCTGCTAATAAAGTTGAACACCCTGCTACAGGAAGGGTTGGTTTTTCCTTTCAAGCTCTCACAGATCACTATAAATGAACTGGATGGAGAACAAAATGACCATTCATTTTCAGACTGTCACAGACTCCATATCCCCAAAAAACTATTTTCTTTTAATAGGCAAGAGAAAAATTTCACATCATGGAGTTGTGTGAAGGCATCAAAGAGACAAAAGATTCAACAGTAAATTGTTAATAACTTCATTCCATGTGCAAGATACAATACTAGGAAACATAAACATCAAACTTGAATATTGAAGATCATTTACATACCTTTTAAAAAGGGTGTGTAAATTTCTTTTTAATGTCTGCAATAAAAATTGTGATCTACAATAGAATTTTTTATAATACTCTACCCAAAATAGAGCATCCCCTATTTTGTATTCTTGGTTATGATTGTGGTTAAATTTTTCCTTTGCTTTTTCTTTATCTTCTTCTTCTTCTTGTTAGATTTCAACGATTCTTTCCCACCCTCTATTGATGGCATTCATGTCATTGCTTCCAAGGATGTAGTGATGTGGTGTTAAAATATAGTATCATAGGGATCAGTATATGTTTACTGAAACCTCATGCAATTCTGAAAAAGATCACATAGGCCCAAAATAAAATGAAAAATAGCATCTTTTGATAAATGTTTCAGGATAAAATTGTGTTGAGATATTTTGTATCAATATTTTGGACAATACTACATGATCTGTCATCAAGAAATTGTTGATATTTTAAATATTTGAATGCTATTAGTACCTTTTTATAATTATTTATCAATAAAACTGTGTTGAGACTTTTTTGTATCAGTGTTTAAGATCTTACTATATGATCCCTCATCAAGAAATTGTCAGATATTGTAATTAGTTGATTGCTATTATTATTTTGTTATAATTATTTCTAGATAAAACTGTGATGAGATATTTTTGTGCTAGCATTTCAAATCAAGATAAATAATTCTTTGTCAAAAAATTATCGCTATTGTAACTTTTTTATTGCTATTACTATCTTGGTATAATGGTTTCTCTATAAAATTGTGTTGTAATATTTTTGTTTCAGCGTTTAAAATTACGTTGCATAATCCATTGTCAAGAAATTGTTGATATTGTAATTATTTGATTGTCTTGATCCAGCATAATGTTTGTCTTATACCATGCATTTTTTGTTAGAGCCAAAGATCTCATGTTTTTTTGTCAAATGTGTTAACTGTCATGAGAAACATTTACTGTTTTAGGATATAGTTGCAGTCACACAGGTGTCATTGCTATTCAAAAAGGTATTCACTCTCATGATGTTTCCCCAATGAAAATATGTATTCAACTGGTCTTTGAGGTTATTTATGTCTTAAAAAGAAAAGATCAGATGTTAGTGATAGATTGTGATGGGACAAGCTCTCAGAGTAGCAAATGAGTGTAAAATAGAAGTTTTGAAAAAGCACAGGTCTATTGACTATTTTAGAAGAGTTTTGACCATTTCATGGGATCGTTCCACTATTTTCAATAGACAATAATTAAAGAGATGGCATGCAGTCTTCAGTGACTAAGGTCTCATGTACTATTTGCAAAGGATAACATGCTAAGTATCATGTGAGCAACAATGGTAGTATAGAAGGAGTGCAGTCCTAAAAGCAAAGCAAAGAGGACTCTGTCATGTCCAAGAAAAGTTAGAAGAAAGACATTTCCTTCCATTTTCTCTATTGGCAATTCTTAAAGAGCAGTGATTATAGGCTAAAAGAGCAGTGCTGAAAGCTAAAGACAATGAAAGATCATATGCATGTCAAATAGCACTGATAAATGCTAAAAGTAATGATAGTTTTATCATGCATAAAAAATAGTCGTTTTACAATATATACCAATTATTTAATTCTAGATCACTGCATAATTCCACAACCTTTCAAAAAGATGCATTTGGCAAGTGTAAACCAAAATGACACAACCTTTAACAATATTCTCACTGCCTATATTGAAATGAGAGATTTGGAACATGGCATGGACATCAATTAAAACATAATGGAAAGAGGATTTATTTGAGATATTATAGTTGGAAATGTTGTGGTACACATGTATGTAAAATGTAGTAGAATGGACAAGACGTATGAGTTGTCTCAACTAACTGTCATATCTTGGAATGTCAATGTTGTAAGATATGCAAAAATAGGATTAGTTGAATGCATCTATAAAACTTCAAGCCAAATTCCACAACCTTTTCTAGCATCCCTCCTACCTGTGGAAAAATGGGAGCTTTGAAACAGGGTATGAACATAAATCAAAGCATTAATAAAGGGGAAATTTTGTCAAATGTTATTGTTGCAATTTCTATGTTAGGCATGCATGTAAAATATGACAAAACATTTATTTTCTCAATGAAGACAGAACCAAATCACATGAGACCAAATACATTTGAAAGCCTCTTGAATCTACTTTTCAAATATCCAAGAACCAGATTTTTACAATGGTTAAAACTTGAGACATTTACAAATCCTTGTGACTAACTCTGTTATTAAGGGTTTGAAAATAGTTTTATGAAAATCCATTAAATCTCTTACCACTACTCATGGCAGTTTCTCTAAATTAATCCAAAATAATGTTAATTCATTATTCTACATGTTCCAACCAATTATAGGGTGCATCCAATCCATTTACCAAGTTAAATATGCATTAAAGCAGCAAATTACCTTCTCCTCACATTCATGCACTCAATTCAATAAAAAATCAAGTTTTTCCTTGCAAAATCTTGTTTTTTTATGTTTGGTTGATTGTTTTGGGTTTGGAACAAAATTGTGAATGATCTAATAACATCATAACATCATTTTTCATCTGTCTTGAATGCTTTCGTAGTCTATTTGCTTCAGATTGGAAAAGTTGTTGTAGGTGGTCATTTTGGAGCATTGAAATAACTCTATTTTGGTCTTTTTAAGGATGTAATGGGCCATTCAATGAATTTAATTTTTTTTTATTTATTTAATGAACCCTATGTACCATATGTATGATGTTATTAACCATTTGGATGCAGGATAAGTTGATTTAGTGGGTGTACACCATGAGGAAGAGTGGGAAAAGAGCATGAAATCGATGCCATAAGTGTAGCAGCAACATATGTGGCTTAGAGAGGGTATAATTTTATGTGTAACAGAAAAATTATATGACAAATCAATTGTTTATCCAGAAGGAGGAGTTCTGGGAACGAGTTTTGAGTAGTTTTTGAGAAGGCCCTAGTTTTGAAGGCGTAGAGGGAGCAATTTGGGGCTTTTGGGTATAGAAAGCCTATAGAGTTAAATTGACTTCAAATTTCTCTAATTGAGACCATATTAACACTCTGTGAAAAGTCTCAAGGTTGGGTGTTAAGTATACAATAGGGTTCCTTTGTAAAAGTGACCTATTAGTTCTAGGCAAGAAAGTGGAAACAACATTTTTTGGGATTGATGTTTGGAATAGGGTATGAACATAAATCAAAGCATTAATAAAGGGGAAATTTTGTCAAATATTATTGTTGCAATTTCTATGTTAGGCATGCATGTAAAATATGACAGAACATTTGTGTTCTCAATGAAGACAGAACCAAATCACATGAGACCAAATACATTTGAAAGCCTCTTGAATCTACTTTTCAAATATCCAAGAACCAGATTTTTACAATGGTTAAAACTTGAAAAATTTACAAATCCTTGTGACTAACTCTGTTATTAAGGGTTTGAAAATAGTTTTATGAAAATTCATTAAATCTCTTACCACTACTCATGGCAGTTTCTCTAAATTGATCCAACAGAATGTTAACTCATTATTCTACATGTTCCACCCAATTTTTATAATGTTTTTTTACAGTCCTACAACTGATCTAACCACCCTTGAGCCAAAATGGGCCTCTTAACAAATCTTTTATTGTAATGACAACATTTTAATGCATTTTTTGCTTGACAACTTTTTATGTCAAGATTGACAACTTTTGCAATTGAACTCCAAACTTAGTAAACATTTGTGTGGATACTCTAAACACCTCAAGATAGACCAAACATGACATTTTACATCCAATTTACCCTTCCTTGGGTCTTCAAACACATTTTGACCATATTGACCAATTAACCTTATGAGGACCTAATTGAACAACTTTGGCAACTTATTACAAATGACTTTCTTAGCCTTACATATTGACTCATAATGACACAAAATACCTTAGAATGACCTTGTAGACAAAATATTAATGAAATTTACTCATGGCGTCACTTTTGACCCCCTCAAACCTCCAGGAGCTAGGTGCTCCTGCGCCAGGTATAAGAAGCAAAAGAGCATAGGGGTGAAGTCATGATGGTGCAGGAGCACCCAAAGAGATGAAGACAATAAAGACTCCAAGATAGCATGAGAGGGTCTATCAGAGGTCCAAGGGACTCAATTTGGATATCCTAAATCCTATCATGGAATTTGAATGTAATAATGTAAAAAAAAATGTAAAATGTCCTAATGGTCCTAATAGGACCAAATTATGGATTTAATGGGCTTGGGTTTGGTAGGAGCCTCAAAGGTATATAGGGAATTTAGAAATGTCATTTTGATCCTTAAGATATCATTGTTAGTATTTAGGAGTGGATTTCTTCATTAAAATAAGAAGTTTTAGTTTAAATTTTCAAATACCAACGGCTAGTTTGGTTTTGGAGGGAAATCATAGAAAACTATGGAATTAGTGTTTTTTAGCCATCCAACTGATTTGGATCAGTTGGTGAAGTTTTAGGAAGGCTATATATGCCTTGGAATGGTGAAAAATTACATATGGTACGGACTGTACGGACACATTTAAAAATTCAATAAAAATTTAAGTTTTTCCTTGCAAAATATTGTTTTTTTTATGTTTGGTTGATTGTTTTGGGTTTGGAACAAAATTTTGGATGATCTAATAACATCATAACACCATTTTTAATCTATATTTAATGCTTTCATAGTCTATTTTCTTTAGATTTGGAAAGTCGTTGTAGGTGGTCATTTTGTAGCATTGAAATAACTCTATTTTGGTCTTTTTAAGGATATAATGGGTCATTCAATGAATGTAATTGTTGTTTCTCATTTAATGGACACCATGTAACATATGTATGATTTTAATGACCATTTGGATGTAGGAGAAGTTTATTTAGTGGGTGTACACCACGAGGAAGTGTGGGAAAAGAGCATGAAATTGATGCCATAAGTGTACACAGAAGCATATCTAGCTTAAGGAGGGTATAATTTTATGTAAAAAAGAAGAATTATATGACAAATAAATTGTGCATCTAGAAGGAGGAGTTCTGGAAATGAGTTTTGAGTAGTTTTTAAGAAGGCCCTAGTTTTGAAGGCCTAGAGGGGGCAATTTGGGGCTTTTGGGTATAGAAAGCCTATAGGGTTAAATTGACTTCACATTTATCTAATTAGGACCATATTAACACTTTGTATAAATTTTCAAGGTTGGGTGTTAAGTCGGAAATAGGGCTCCTTTGTAAAAGTGACCTATTAGGTCTAGGCAAGAAAGTGGAAACAACATTTTTTGGGATTGATGTTCCAAAATAATAACATCTGGTTTTGACATATGTTGAACAACTTGGAAAATAGTATCCTAATACACAATTATATTTTGGGGTGTTTTGGGAAAGTTTGAAGAATAGTCCAAAAAATAGTGAAAATAGGGCTACAAGGATTCCTAGGCCTACTAAGGCTAAAGAGTGGATTTGAGGGTTGAGGTATTTTCAGAAGGTTTTAACCTATTAGAAGAAGTTTTAATAGGGATTTAAATATTTTCTAAGGTGTTGGAGGTAGTGGATAGGTCTCTTGTTTTTTTTTTCCCATTTGGAGCCATTGAATGCACTTGGGGAGCCCTGGTTCATCATCCAACTTTTACGTTTGAAAGTCATTAGGAGACCTTAGTTATGTAGATCCTCTTGCCTCTGCATAACATGAGACAAGCACAATGTATCAAATAAATAGTTTCAATTTTTTTAGACTATGAACATAGAGAAAATTTTGGAGGCTTTGCACTGTTACATGGGTTGAAGAGAGTGCCACAATGAATAGGAGGATTCAAAGAAGATTAAGCATCCTCACCCTTCATCATTAGGTGCCAGACCATTGATTGTAAAGGATACGAAAATCTTTCCAAATACTATGGAAGGATATACAATGCATGTGAAACATAGAGATGTTATTAAAATGTATTTTCATAAAGAGATTGTGATGTAGATTCTAATTATCATGTATTATTCTCCACAATAAATCTAAATCCAACATTCCAATTATGTTTTTAACATCCAAAATCACATTATATTTTTAACACTCTTCTATGTTGTACCAATAAAATCATGTGTTCTTACAATAGTATCTTGGATAGCTTCAAACACGTGTATCCGTGTCAAAATTATGTTCATTGTACTAAATTTGGTCCTTTTCCCATTTATTTTCCCTATCAAGATCATCAAGCCAATTTTGAAGCTTGCAATTTCGTGGCATTGGTGGAAACATAGGTGTTCTATTGGAGATACTCAACCTTCAACTCACATTCATGCACTCAATCAAGTCTCTTTGTCAGCGAACAGTGTGACCAAATTCATCTTGTACAGGGTGAAATGGATTTGCACTTAGATGCTCTAATCCAAGTTGGGATGAGACATGTCTACTCTCAACCTTGTTTGACAAGTCCTTTAAATGCTTACCAATGAAAGTAAGTGTTGCCAAATTAGCTATGTGAGTTGAAATTTCCTGTAACTTGTCCAACTCTTGTGTTATCTGTAGCCTCATTTATGTCACTGCATGTTCATCTCTATTTCCAATTGTCTACAAAAAAAATAGACATATTTTAGAATTTATATAATCAAATCAACAAGAATTGGAATAAAAAAAATGTGGTTATAAAATCACATGTGTATGCATAGAATAATCCTCCAAGACTTGGAAATTTTCATTATCTATAATCCCATCAAATGCATTAATTACCTACATTGACATTGTAACACATTTAAAAGATTAAAACACATAGTTTGTAAATAATGGTATAGAAATAAAATAAATCATGTTTATTAAGTACCAAATGATTAGAGACATTGTTGGGGGATCCTTCTTCTATAAAACAAACTGTACTAGCAATATTATCAAGGTCTTCATCCAATTTGTTAGATAGATGTTGTCTTTGTCTCTCCCTCATCATGTTCACCTTCATCACGTGCTTGCACATGTAACCTTGTATTGAAAAATCACAAGAGCACATAGATAGACCAGGTGAGGAGCTATACACCTCATATCAAAAATTGGGATTGCTTTCACTTGTCACCCACACTATGTGATCGTCAGTGTCATTGAATGTAGCATGGTCATCTGGAATTTTTATGGCCCGAACCCAAGATGTGTTTTCAATCTTCTCAATATCAAAGTTCCTTTAAAAACTATGTTTCTTACTAACTTGCACCCACCAGTAATAGATATAAACATGTGTTGTTAATTGGTGTACCAACCAATCAACACGACGGTTTGTAGCACACTCAATTGTTTTCAAGAATCATCTTTTTAGGTGTGAATAGTAGGACTCTATGGCACCATTTGTCTCTTGTCATGCATGCTTTAGTGTATGGAAGCATCTAGCCCACATACTCAATCTATTAGACCATCTTCCCTTAAAATATTCAATGAATGAGGGTTGTGTATCTGTATAGTCTTCAATAAATATGTGAATCTCATTCCTTGCAGAATTCTCATTTGCTGAATGATGCATGATAAATCCAAGTCTATCAAATATCTCTCATCTAATTGTATTATCTTTGACTTTTGCAATCAAGTTCTTCAGCCACGCACGTCTAACATGCCAAGTGCATAGATATACATCACACTGAAACACTTCTCTGCATCATGAATACTTTTACTTAGTATCTAACTTTATTTTAAGTGATATATTAAAATATTTTGAAAAATTACAAGGGTTGAATGACAAATAAAAAGTACCTAATAGATTTGATCTCACCAGCTGCATCATCCACCATAAATGCATTTAATCTCCAATCAATATTCTTCAAGTGAGAATGTTGGAGAAGAATACGCATCCAATATGCAATATCATGTGCACAAGACCTAGACATAATGACCCATGCCACAGGAACCCCCATATGCTTCGAGTCGAATGCGAGAATTGCATACAATTAAAACTATCATAAGATATAAGGTATGTATCAATACTATATTTTATTTTAAGTGTAAACATTCTTAATTCAACTCTACCAAGGAATACACAACATACCTTCATCGCATTTATACCAAATGTAGAATCCATGGCCAATATGTTGTTGTGACCATATTGAAGCATCCAATTAAGTTGCTCTGGCAACTGAATCGTCAGCACAAACGGGACCTCCCCATCTCCATCAATAGTGACACTATACTCTTGATATGCAAACCACTTTTCAGGGTTTGCCAAAACCCATTGTTGTACTGAAATAGCATTACTACTATCATATATGTATTTTAATGACTTAATTTTGCAATCAATATTTGTAATATCGTCCATTGTAAGAAAATCATCTCTAGAAGATTGACCCTCAAATATGGTCATCTTCTCATGCACCATTTGCTTATGTTTTTTATGCACTGCATCCGTGGGCATTCCAAGAAATAGCAATGACTTGACCCATTTATGCAATTTATTACTAATAAATGGCACAAAGCAGTACCTTGTTCCCAAAAATTTATTGTTCATTTGACCGTGACAAGGTATGCCTTCCTTGTTCACATGTTGAACCTGGTGGTACCATATCAACACATGGTTTGGCCTACGAATCATGATTCGGGTGCTAAAATGGCAGGTACATCTACATCGTGTATGTTTGCGACCAGGCCTACTACCTTTCCCTGATTTGGGAACAAAGGAAGGATCAAATGGTGTTGCATCTTTTTCTTTGTGGTCCTTTGGTCCAAACGTGCACCAATACCTATAGAAAGCATTTATAATCTTCATATTAGTACTACATATAGTTAAAAATGATAAGAGACACTCTTTCACTTCATAAATGCAAGTATAAACAATATTAGTTAGAAGATTACTCTTACATGTATTCCAAATAACTATTAATCTTATTTTTGGTATCAGAACTTTGAGGAGGCTTCCTTGAATGACTTATGTGAAAGCAAGTTGGATATGAGTCCCTTGAACTTTATCCCTCAATAAAATCTTTCAACCTATCAACTTCAATCCAAGCTAAAAATAATTTTGAGCCTTTAAGGACATACTTCTTCCATGAAAGATCTGTATAGGAACATTTTCCACTACATGGGCGTTGAAATTCTCTATCCACGATGTGAGAACAATCAACATCCATCTAGTAGACAATAAAAATGTTAGAATTTGATTAGAAAATATCCACACGTGGTATAACAAACTTGGTAGAAATTATACACTTTTGATAACATAACAAAATACGCAATACATATATATTAGAGTAATAGTTTATCGGGGTTACTAATTTAAATCATTATGATCTAATTAGTAACTTCCCTATTCACTCTAGTTTGCTTCAGCTAACCTTAGGCAGTTTCTATTTCTTGTAGTTTCCCTTTTAGGGTTTCGGTATTCCTTTATAAGGAATCACCTCTTTGTATTTCGTAAGGAGATCATTTTGTAATCATTATTGTGTTAATAGAAGATTATTTCTGTCACAATGGATTTGCAGTCTCTGGCCTATCGGCCGCCATAGCTTTCTGGATCCTTTTCTTTTCTGTCTGCTTCTTCTTCTTTGTAACTGTCTTGCATGCAGGTGATCTTGGTTGTATTGATGTTCATCAATTCTAACATGGTATCAGAGCCACTCTGCAGCTGGCTGTTCGTAGTTTATTGAAGCAGCGAGGGTTTTAGAGGTTTTTTTCAGTTTGTTTATTGGTTCTGGGGGGTCTCTATTTTTGGAGGCACTTTGGGCCCAAACAGACACTTCCATTGCGTCCGAAAGGCCCAAAAACCCCAGAAACCATATAAGGCACGTCCGATTTGGACACCGGGGCATCAGGAAAATTTTTTAGGCCTTCCGAGGGCCGTACGGACACGCAAAATGATGCAAAAATAAAAAAAAGATGTGTTTTGTGCATTTTTTTCCAACGCGTGCAGTCAAAATTTGGATGCGCCGCCAGCGCGCCGCCGGCGCACCACCGCCACCGGCCAGTGCCCGGCGGCCACCCCTGCTCTCCGCGGCCCGACGCCGCCCGCCGCCCTCCCGGCTCTGCAACCCGCCGCCCCGCCGGCTCACCTCGCGGCCCCGCCGCTCTGTGCGGCCCCCGCCACCGCGGCCCGCGCCGCTGCTCTGCGGCCCCCGCCGCCCGACTGCTCCGCCCCGCTCGGAGCCCGCGCACAACCCGCCGCTCCGCCCTTGCTTCCCCGCCTCCTCTGCGGTGGCGCTCCGCTCAGGATCCGCCCGGCGGGCGTATAGCCCCTTTTTGTTTGTGGAAGGTCATATGCGGTTTTTTTCTTAGCCCCAGGGGCTTAGTTTTTGGCTTTTGGGGCCCTTCTGGCCTTTTTTGGGGGTACCTGTCTATTTTCGCTCTACAGGGAGCATACAGGGGTATTTTTCTGACTTATATATATCGTCGGAAATCTCTTTCCGAGCACTTTCCGATGGTAGAGGTTAGAGTTTTTGGTTCCTCTGTTTCAACAACATTTTTTTCTGTTGAAGTCCGATATCTTGTTTTGCCTTCCGGGAGTCATATCTGGCTCATCCGGACTCCTTTTTCGGCAAACGAGAT
>MU225467.1:781930-793775 GCA_018584345.1 Thuja plicata | reverse complement strand
TATATATATATATAAGCTTAGAGTATATATCTAACTTAATAAAAAATGTAAAAGTTGTCTTAAGAGTTTCTAACTCTTTCAAATACACCATGATAACTAAAATCCTTAAACAACACATTCAAAACACTGCATAAAGTTGCAATGAGTCAAGATGTCTAACAATGTCCAGTACATGATAAACATATTTAATTATTCCATTTTTTGCAAATACTCTTGTGGCCACTATGCGAAGGTTCCCTCTTTCTCTTTTAGGTGAATGGATCCATCTATTTTGTCTTCATAAACATGAGGAACATTACTTGTGACCTTTAAAATGTTTATGTTTGCATCTCTTGTTCCTTTCAAATTGAATCTTTGAGCAATAGATAGGGAATGAATCCTCTCAAATCCCACAACATCACCATCATATGGATCCAACACCCTAAATTTATCCCCTTCTTTGGGCTTATTATCAATACATTTCTGCAAAAAGGAAATTTTTTTATATTACATAGTTAATTATGAAATCCATAAATATAAACACTTGTACATTACCATGCATGCATACCAGACATATAAGGTTATGAAAACATTATTACACATTTGATTAGTAAAAGAAGGATGATATCCCCAAGAAATACATATTTAACAAACAACAAAAGAGATACATATAAGAACAACAACAACACACACACACACACACACACACACACACACACACACACTAGCAATGCCAATACATGTTTTAAGTAGTTTGTTAATCTTCATTTTTGCATAAGTGTAAAACAAGTTGAACATGCCTACTTTGTTGAATAGATCACCTTGGTGGTAAACAAGGTAAAAGAGAAAATTTCTTAAAGGAACAAAGGTAATCTTTCTACAAAGGCTATTAAATCTATAGTGAAACATATTAATACATATGTAATTTTCAACAATCAATGATATATAAGTTCAATAATCTTGCACCAGGTGGAATAGTTTTGTTTTACAAACATTGATATCCATGGTCAAACACATGCACTCATATATATATATATATATATGCAAGAAATAGATAATTGTGTGGGGCTATATAAAGTAAAACTGGATACAAATACACTTACATTAAGAGGATCTTGATCATGAAAGAACATTAAGGCTAGTGAAAATACACAAATCAACTAGTGCAATCGTTGAATATAACTCACCTCAAGTTGATAAGAATATATATTATCAATATGCACATACTCTTCATATTCATTAGCATGAATATAATTACTATCTACAACAATGTCAACTAGTTCTCCTTTTCATTTTTCTTTCATATGATTGCTCTACATGTGGTTTAAACATCATGTAAAGTTAATATAAGTTAAATAAAGAATGCAAAAGACATAAAAAAATCCATAAAAACTATTATATTACCTGAACTTCAACAAAACTATAATTATTGGGACGTTGCACATTCTTGTCCACTATTTTATCATGATCAACACGAATATCAACAACTTTGTTGGCATCAAGATGTTTTTATTTTTATTTTGTGCTTCTTTCATAAAATTGTTCTGCATGTAGTTGAAACATGATCAAGAAAAAAAAATCAAATTGGAGCCATTATAATTGGAGTTTTTTTTGTTGTCATGAAGTTTGATTGTCGATATATAGAACACGTCCATAAAATGACTTTTCAAAGATTCGACCGAAACTTAATCTAAAAATCCCTAGTAGTTAAATTTAAAAATATCATTTGTTATTAGTAGAATATTGTATTTCTATATAAAATATAACATATATGCAACTTAAATAGACCAAGTACCTATTAGTAATCATGAATTATTTGTTATTATAAAAATAACATATTATTATATAAAATACAACTTATATTCAACACAAAGGGACCAATAATTGAACACTATTTTTTTTTTATAATCTCACACATTTCATGGGAAAATATAGACATTTATTATATTCACCTTTTATATTTGTGATAAGATAAATTGTTAATATGAAATATTCTAAATTAACTATTGGCCCCTCTCCCCTAGTCAGTTTCTTTTTTTTTCCGTTACCTTTTCTGACTTATGTCATGGGTCGTCTAATCGTCGAGAGGGGTTTTTTTTTGAAATCCTAGTGGTTTATTACTTTAAGTTGGGACCCTTTTTATTTTGTAGCCATGTTTCTCGTCTTTCCTAAGTTGGTCGATTCATTCTATGACTTTAGCAGGATCATTTTACCTTTTCAAGTCAGGAGCTACATGTTAAGTTCTCGTGATCCCATGATGATGTCACCTTATATCTTAGTTTGATCATGGGATGACGACATCCCACCATTTTTCCTTTTCTTGTTGGTCAGCGTAATTGTTTAAAACCTTATATTATAATTTTTTAGCATTGTTTTTACACAAGTCAATGACTAGGATCTCGAGATTCGATTTCCTCTCTTTGAAGAATAACGAAGTTACTCCCAAGGTTCTTTGGGGTCGTGGTACAACCTGCTTGGTTACTCAGTTGAAGATAAATGTGAATGTTCACGAGGAGGCCTTTGCTGGTACATTCGAGACATCAAACTGCAAAACAACTTTAGTACTTTTTTAGTTTTTTCCCGATTTATCAAAGATTGTATTTTTTATTAAGGATGAAATTTGGTGTTTTTAAAGGTGTTTACTTTCAGATTTATGACAAAATTTAAATGAGTAAGGTAACGCGAAATGAAATAACTTTCTAAAAATGAAATCCTAATGGAGATAAACCATTATCAATCTTCCCTTGTGAATTGAATGGTGGAGAGATTTGGAACAAACCCACGAAGTATAAATCAGACGATGTCACATTTCTATACTCGATGAATGCAATCGTTTGGAGAGAAAATGTATTCACTCGTGCAAGACTTTCAAAACCTATCAAATTGTGAAGCCACCAAGATGCGCGCACACACAAGAAAAAATTATCGTTAAGCCAAATAGATGATCTTTCCCATGCATTCGTCACAACAAGGTAGATAGATAACAACAAACTCCAACTAATAGAAACACAGATTTGAAACACAATAGAACAATTGGCTCTTTGAAAATAATGAACAAGTATGCACACATTCATCAATTTTGCATAGATAGCAGAAAATATCACACCACGAATGAAGCACAAATTGTAGATCTTTATTGCATTAAGAATCCAATCCTATTACATTGCTTTTGGTTATAATATATAGAGTTATGATCTTCAAACTCTGAATGCCAAAATTAGGGCATCATAGACTCTAAATTAATGAAAATAAGCTAAAACTAAAACTTTGCTGAAAGAAAACTATTAATAACTGATAATAAACAAATTGCATGGATTTTTAATCCATTTGCAATCAGTTTTTCCATGCAAGAGGGATCAAAATCGCTAGGAAAAGATAAAGAAAGAAGATGGGGTTTCTTTGCATGCAACTGGAGTCTTTTTCTTGATCTTGGAGTTCTCCCTTGGAATCTTCACCTGGGGTTCTCTTTGTGATAGGAACTGATAAGGGACCCTTATTCCTTCCAAAATGAACTCTAGTTAGGCACCCATCTGATCTGGAGTTCAACTTCCATGCAAAAGAGTGATCTCGCTGGAAAGACCTAGAAATTTAGACCCGACCTCTACTCCAAAGTTTTTCAAGTGCCAAGAATTACTAAGTGTCAGAACCCAAAACCGGAGGCCCAAAAGTTTTTTCCCTTTTTGGAGGCCGAAAGGCTAAAATTTTTGCCCCTTTTGGATGTTGAAAGGCTGAAAGTATTTACAGGCCGAAAGGTCAAATTTTAGCCTTTTCTAAAAATGGCTAAGTGTGGAAAACTGCTTTCTACAAAATTGGTGAATAGATCTGAGGCCTTAGTTTGGAAATACTTCTGGATGGGAAGCTCAGAGCCTTTGTACTATCTCTTGAAATTATTCATAGTTTTTCTCTTTCCTCTTTACTTTGTTGACCTTTCATTCTTGTTTCTCTCTGAAGATGGTCAATTCAAAAGCGAAGAACTTGATCTCTTCTTCATGCTCTGACATCCTTTGCATGTCTTCCTTTGAGTAGAACAATTAATGTAAGGCCTCTTTGGTGCTAACAGCTGCCAAAATATCTTAAAATTATTGTATTACTTCATTAGCTGGGTGCAGGGTTTATTTCTGTTGATCCCTTTACATGTCTAAACCAATCTCTGTGAAGAATCCTTCTATTTCTTCTACCCAATCCACAACCTCCTTTTGTTTCTCCATTATGCGAGCTAGGAATTTTTCATAGAACTTAACTATTTTGGATATGATTTTGATCTAGGTCTTGAAGTTGTCTAGCTCTTCTCCTTCATAAATCTTGACCAAGATCTGGAAGCATTGCTTCTTGATTACTTTTAGGTCTTGGAGAGTATATTTCTATTTGCTTCCTTTAGAATTCAGTCCGTCTTCATTCTCCATTAGGTCAATCAATTTTGTGGCCTCAACTAGGATGACTCTGTAAGACCTAAATACGAGCCTGATAACCCCTTCTCCATATTGTTCAAAATCATTCTTCCAATCCGCACTTTCTTGGATGAAAGGAGTCACACCTGCTGGTAAGTTTGCAGTGGCCCTCTTTTCTAATATGACCTGTAATGAGGCCTCCGGGCAATTTGGGTCAATGGGACCCACCATTATATGAATGAATTTCTTCAGAGCCTCATTCTACTCTATTAAAGACTTGATGGTTTCCTCATCCTTGCTCATGAATCCTAGAACATGCTTAAGCCCTAGGGCTGCCAATGTCTTGCTCCCTTCCCTGGTAGGCTCTCCCAGATCTACCTCCTCAAATGTATAATCTTTAGGGGTTACCTGTGGTTTAGGGGTGCTATTAGAGGGAAATTCCACCTATGCTTTTCGGTGACCCCTAGTGTCTTGGGTGATGTAAGATATGGTTCTTTCTGGTATATTGGCCTCTGTCTAATGGAAGGCTTGTCCCAAGGATGCCATAATTGTGTCTTATCCTTCCTCTTCATCAGTGTACATTATTTTCCAAGGCTAAATATATTTAGTAAACCAAGTAGGTTCACTAAAGGCAGTGACTGGCTCATATGGGGCAATGTGGAGGATTGAAGCCAAGTTTTGCAGCCTAGGGGTCACCTCCTCTTTTGACTCTTTTTCCTATTCACCTTCTTGCCCCTTTTCTCCCTCAAGCATTTCTTCTTCATGGACTTCTCTTTCTCCCTTCTCTTCTTCTCCCTTTTCTTCTTCCAATGCCATATCTTGTCCATCCTTATCTTGGTCTTCATCCCCTGAGGAACCGTTCAACACTTCTGCATCAAGGCCAGTCATGGTTGTCAGTATGGTTTGAAGGGTGACACGACTTCTGTGCTTATTGACCCTTGGGGAGTCAGGATGAAGAAAGTCAAAGGAACTGATGGTGGTGGAGTAGGTGTGGGTATTGTGAGTGGTGGAGTAGGAGTAGGAAGAGTTGGAATGGGAGGTGGGAGAGTAGAAATTGAAGGAGGCAGAGTTGGTGTTGCAGTTGGGAGAGAAGGTGGTGGAGTAGGAATTGGAGGTGGGAGAGAGGTTGGTGGAATGAGAAGATGAGGCGGTGGAGTAGAAGTGGAACTATCTCCTGCAGCTTTATCTCCCATTATGTTATGATCCACTATGGTGTCTTTAATTTTAGGCCCTTGGCCAATTTTAGAGCTCGACCCTACGATCAAAACATTTAGTATGGGATTGGTGAACTAGGCCAGAGGTGGAGTGAGGATCACATGTGGTTGGATAAGCGGTTGAGCTCCCATGTCAAATCCTATTGTTGAATCAGGTGTATCCTATCCCTGGTCTGCAAATCCTTCTAGGCCTTCAAAATTAGGTATCTAGAACTCATCTGAGCCTAAGGCATCTAGAGGATTATCCTAGTCTTTTGGATCCTCTATGTGTTTCCTATTAGTCTCCTTTTATTTCCTCTTCTAAGCTCTTGTACTTTTAATTAGAGGTATGTCTTCCTCTTCTTCTGGCTCCTCTTGTAAGGTTTCTAGTTGCGAAGATGTAGAAGCTCTCCTCCTTTTATACATTTTCTTCCCCTTTTTGGTGGTAGGGGGAGATTGGCCAGAAGTGGAAGGGCCTTCATCTTGTGAGGCCTATGATGATACCATTGGAGGATCTATCTATCCCATCATCTTGGTTTTTGGAGCCTTGTGCCTTGGATTTGAACCATACTTTACTGCATGTTCATGGCCATATACTGTCTTTGGTTTCTGAGGTGGGGCCTTCTTATACTGGGGCACCATAGAATTCTCTCCATGTTGCTTATCCACCTTCATGGGTGGATCCATCAATGTATTCACAGGGATTGGATCCATCTTATAAGGCCTCTTAATCAATACTTCTATTGTTTGGACCACATACCTAGCTCAAAATTCAATATCATCATTCTCATCCTTATCCATTTTTGCGTTCATGATGGGCCTGTTGTATATTTTGTCCACAGTGTAAATTGACTCCAGCATCCTATCTGAATCTTTATCCCAAACCTATGGGAGAATACTGATCTTCAAGGCTTCTTCTGCTAGTGCAAGGGATATCCTATAGTTGTCCCCAATCCTTACCTTTTGATCATCCACACAGTTCATCCAATGACCTTGTGGGTGAGATTCAAGGACGTAGAATTTGCCAATGATATGGCTGTATGTGCCTATGGGGTCAAATCATGGACGCACAATTTTATATAGTTGAAGTGGGCACTCATCCCACACGAAGGCCAAGGATTTGCAAACCTTCATGTCTTAAAGAGTGTATGGGCCCAGAAGAATAGGGGAGTCCCAACAATGCTTCTTCTTGTGCTTTATGTGTTCATAAGCATTTGCAAGATGCTTGACCATTTATAGAATAATAACCTAGTTAGATGGGTACTTGGGAAGATTCTTTGGTTGCAAAGTAGACCTTGCCACCCAGATGTAAATGTCCTGAATTGTATGTAAAAGGCCCCAATGGCCCTTACCTTGGCAGCTACTTCCTCTCACATTCTCTTCGCAAAATCATCTTCAATAGATTAGATGATTGCAAAGATGAAAGCATCATTCACTATCCTATAGTCTGGGCTATCTTCTAGCACATTATTCCTTTCTACCAACTGTGGGTATACAATATGGGGCCATGAATTTTGATCATTGATGTTCCCTCTTTTAGAAAGCCTTGGATAGTCTTCCCATGTGGCTAACAAGTACACTATGTATGTACTCATGTAGAATTTTGGATTATGTCTCACCATAGTCAGTTGTTCATCCAATCTATCATTGATAATGGTGCCCCAATTGAACCTTGCCTTGCAGCTTTTGATCTTCTCTATTAGGAGGATCATCCAGTCCTCAAGTTGGATGGACTGAGGTAGTCCATACACTCAGCTTAGTAGTGTCACTACCGCCTAGATGTCATCTTTTAAATAATCCCTCCTGAGGTCTATCTTATCCAGTTTTTTTTGGAAGAGGTTGCTTGAGGTAGTTGTTATTTATAATATCATACGCCTCTTCACCTTTGTTTCTAAACCACCCGAGGCCCTTTGCAATGAAGAATTTGTAGAACTTATCTATGCCCTTATGGAGGTGGAAGACCTCTTCTATGATGTTCGGTCTTATGTCCAACAACACCTTTCCTTCTATATTTCTGACCACCCTTTCATCTATAATGTAGTGGTTTTCTAGGGTCATGATTAGCTCAGATGCTGAGACAACCACTGGGTGGGCTTCTCTGTTAACTAGGCTTGATAGGACCAGTGAGGTGCAATCCTCAGATCTTCCTATTGGTTGGGAGCATCTCACTAGGAATTGATCCCAGTTTATGTTCCCGATGTCACTATCTGTGATTTCTATATGCTTGTTCCTAATCTTTGAAGGGGGGGTGATTCCCCTTGTATAGGTACTTCATCGGGGACACTGTTAGTTTCTTAGGCATTCCTGCAAGAAAAATACAAGTATCAGTATTTTTATTAAAAGGAAACAATGAAAATAAGGGAATAAAAATGATTTATCTAGGAAAACAGAAGCAAAAGGCTCTCAAGAAGTCAAAAATGTAATTTTTTCTCTTTCGGCCCTTTCGGCCTTTCAGACACCGATAACAACGTCGATGTCCAAAAATGCCAAAAGTGCAAAAAAGTGAAGTCAGAGGAATAATCCTTCTAGGTCTTTTGATGTGCGAAAGCTTGACCAAGATGTCAGACTTTGAAAGTGCGAAGATGCCGAAAGAAGACCTTGTCACTCGGAGGTTTGACCTTTTCAACCTTTCGGGGGTTTTGGACATCTCGGTGGTCCAAAATGTCGACACCTCCGAAAGGATGAAATGCACTTGGAGACAAATTGAGGGGACATATGGTTTTTTGCATTTCGGAGGCTAAAAATTTGTGACTAGGTCGCGACGTAGAAACCCTAAGTTTGACAAAAATGAAAAGGGAAAAACTGTAAAACAGGAGAGTGGCTCTCCCACAAGCCCAATTGCACAAACCCTAGGGACTTGGGGAGGCACACACGAATTGAAAATAGACTAACCCTAAACTGACTAAAAAATAAACAAACAAGAAAAACCACTAAAACCTTACTTGTCAAATGCGAGGAGGGAAAATGAGAAACACGAGAACTGAGGGTGGGGAGCGAGTGACAATGTCCGAGTGAGGAGGTGAACTAGAATGACAAGCACGTAGGGAGAAAAAAGACACAAGAAATGAAGAAGGAAAAGTGAAGATTACTTAGGGCTAGAGCCATTTAAATAGCCCATGGGGTGACATCATCCAGTTTTGGCATTTTGGAGGCCAAAACGCCAAATGTTGGGTGACCTCATTCCCCCTTTTGATGTTTTAGGGTCCAAAACACAGAAAGGTCCAAAAGTTTGACTCTTCAGTCCTTTCAGTGTTTTGGATGCCAAAACACCGAAAGGGCTAGGTGCAGCCTTTCGGCCACCTTGGCCTTTCGGAGCACTTAGGGTCTTCCAAAATGCCAAAAGGGTGAAAAGGCCAAAAATGCCTTGTTTTCTCAACAGGCTCCTCAGGAGACCCAGTTCAAGGAATAGGGAGAGAGGTTGACTCAAAAAACCAAGAAAGAAGGGGGATCCCATGGTCAGAGGATCAAAATGGGATGTGTGTTGTGGACCCACAACAATAATCTTGCGTCGAACTTGGTTAAGGTTCAAATTGCTAAAGCCACAATCTTTTTGCACATGGTGAAAATGAATGAAGATCTTTAAATATGTCAGGAAATTTGCTTGATGATTACTTCATCTCAGCGATTCCCAATGATTAAATCTCTGAAGAAATTGATAGCTCTCATGATCCCGCGATTCAAGATGCTCAATATTTATTCTTCACGGGACTATAAGATGTTGTCACGCCCTGGCCAATGGGAAATTGTGAAGTGGGACCGAGGAGGTTTACATATGGAAAATGATGATTGGTTGTGTGTTCTTTAATTTTTCACCTTTAATTTGTATTTAGGATAAAAGCCGTGCAACTAAAGTGCTGATCTTTTAGCACATGCTCATAATAAATGGTGATGTTTTAACTAAGAAATAAGGATGATCAAAGTTTAATTGGCCTTTGTTTTTCAGTGGTGATTAACTTCCTATGATGATCGACAACTCTCGTGATCTTTCCATCCAAGATGCTCGATCTTTATTCTTCATGGGATTACGAGATGTTGCCATGTGTCTTGGCCAACAAGCAATTGTGAAGTGGGACTGAGGAGGTTTATAGGTAGTGAATGATGATTGGTTATGTGTTCTTTACTTTGCAATTGTTAATTTATACTAAGGGTAAAAGTTGGGCAACTAAAGTGCCGATCTTTTAGCACATGCTCATAATCAATGGTGATGTTCTAACTGAGAAATAAAGATGATCAAAATTTAATTAGCCTTTATTTTTTAGTGGCGATTAACTTCTTATTATGATTGATGACTCTCATGATCCCGCTATCCAAGATGCTTGATCTTTATTCTTCATAGGATCGTGAGAAGTGGTCACATGGTGCTTCCCTTAATCATCTGATAGTACTGATTTGACAAGGATCTACAATTGATATTCAAACTGCAGAAATTTAATGTTTTTGGCTCGTTTGCTCGCTCGCTCATATGAATTTATGTCAGACAAGTTGGATACAATTGGTAATAAAAGCTGTGAATGATTTTTTTTGTGGTTCATTATGTATTTTCTTAAGTTATCAAAGTTCTTTGAGGTTGTTGAGTTCATCGAAGGAGATTTTAGCATGTAAAAGTTAGTGTAGAATCAAGAGAAAAAGCCGCAAGTAGGATGTTTCTCCCAGTAATTGTTCTTGTGATTCCTAAATGTTTTCTTTTGAGTTTGCTTTGGGTAATTGTGTTCATATGGTTTAAAAAGTGTTGTAGTAGGGTGAATTCACAAAATTTGGGTAGGATGTGTTTCTGAATTGAAGTTCTTAGGTCCGAAGCGCTAGTTTGTAAAATTTGAATTATTTTTGAAAAGCCCTAGAATTCACCATGCCTCCATCAAGGGGAAATTTAGGCCAGAGAGATTACATGAAGAGGCACCCTTTTGATGATTTTGTGGATCAGTTGAAACCCTCGACCAATGAAAATTATGAAAGGACAAAATTGATTAAGGGTTGGAAGGTTGATGAGGGATTGTTTGACAAATATGGTTCTATTTCAAATGCCCCTATACTAGTCAAGGGTTTAGATTTATTCAGAAAGTCGTATGGACAGAAAAATATTGCAAACCCAGAGTCAAATGCATGGCAGTATAACTTGGGGAAAATGGTGGTGCCAAATGTTTTCCTAGATATAGATTTAATGGCGTGTATTGTGGATACATATGATCCGGTTGCTAGGGGTGTGAGAGATAAAAATGGACCATATTTGTTAAGAATGACTGGAGAGGAAATTAAAGAGGTATTTAATACCTATGAGCCTGCGGCTTTCTTAGAGGAGATTGAGCTTGAGAATTTTGCAGCCAAATATACCAAGACTAGAGAGATGATAAAGGAAAGGTTATTGCCTGCACATTTGGCTAAGGCTGGATCAACTAAGTATTATGTTACTAAGGAAACTTTTACCCTGGAGGCCTTTGCCAAGCATGCAAATGATACTTATTTTTCTCTATGTCAATTAATGGGTAGACCACCAGGGTCTGTTATGCCAATTGAATACATGTATATGGTTATTCAGGTTCAACACCTTGGCTTCACCATAATTTATGACTTTGCCCCATTTGTTGCAGAAAAAATTCATGAGGGGCTGGTGGATTTGCAAAAATAAGGTACCAAGCATTTCTACTGGTATTCCTTCCTAATTCATATGTTTCTTTCTAAGAATTCAGATTACTTCACCAAGTTCATTCTCTTGTAGAGGAAATTGGATGGTGACCCAATGCCATTCCAAACTTTCTCTACTGTTCTATCAAGGGATTTGGAAGGGTCAAGTTACATGTTGTTTGATAGCAATATTTCTTCTAGACTTAGGGCCAGGTTAGTGGTGAATCCACAAAGGATTCCTGAACAAGTGTTGGATTTTATAAGGCCTAAGGACAAATTTCTAGAGTTAGGGGTTGATCATAATTGGGGAGATGTAATCCCATATAAATTCATCACTGTGATCAGAGTGTATGGTTATGAGGGGTGTCCTTTTGTTTTTCCTATCTATGTAGCACTAAGATTGGGTTTTGTTGAGGTTATCAGGAAAATTGGATGGATACATGAGAAGGATTTAACATGAAGGGGAAAAGGTAGTTTGTTCCTTGATTTCACATTCTTTCATCATTTTTCCATGTATAAAAGAGGATGGGTGCATCTTATTAAAGTGCTAAAGCCATATAATATGGGGTGTACTGTGCCTAGGCACAGTGACCCAGAAGATTTTTTTAATCTTTTCAAAAAAATAATTATGGTGAAGGAGATGACACATGGGTTCAATTATCTAGA
>MU225467.1:687875-781823 GCA_018584345.1 Thuja plicata | reverse complement strand
GTGCTAAAGCCATATAATATGGGGTGTACTGTGCCTAGGCACAGTGACCCAGAAGATTTTTTTAATCTTTTCAAAAAAATAATTATGGTGAAGGAGATGACACATGGGTTCAATTATCTAGAGGATTGCATCAGAAATATTTATGATGAGAGGATACAAGAATAAAAAAAGAATAAATGGTTTGCCTTCAAGTAAGAATGAGATGAGATTAAGAAGTTGGATCCATCATATGATCCATTGTCATCCATGTCCCCTTTATATGTCAGGATGAATACTATTTTAAATTTCTTTGAAGATGTGTACACTAATCTGAGGCAAAAGCATAATAGTTTGAATGAAGCTGTTAAAAAAACTTCTAAAATCCATGCAACAAAGAGGGCAAGGGGAGAACAGGTCAGTGATACTGACTTTGAGGAGGAAAATAGGAGTAAAGAAAAGAAAATTGTGATTAGTAGAAAGCCAGTTGCACTTCCTTTTAGGCCATTGAAGGGTATAAGTATTTTAGACCCTAAAGATACACCAAGGAGAGAGCACTCTCCACCATCACCTAGGTCTCCACCTCTTGCTGGTGAAAGGATGATAGAAAAGGTTTTTGAATTGAAGGTTGGGAAAGGAAAATAAAAAGGAAAAGGGGATAAATCTAACCCCATTGTTGCTTCATCAGATGAGGGTGAATCCAGTGAAACTGATGAAGATGACATTATTATCATTCTTGAACATGAATTGTAGGTTGGGATCTCTCCACTTCCTATTGCCCCATCACCAAGTTTTACATCCTTTGAGGTGGAGGGGAAAGTACGTAGAGACTTGAGAATGGAGGCATGTTCTGAATATTTGAGCGATGCAAATTTTATCAAATATCCACACTTACAATAGTACATGTGGAAGAAAAACATCGAGGAATATGAAAGAAGATTGGAAGAGGCAAAAATAAAAAAAATCTTGACTTGTCAGAACAAGATGTCACAAATGAGGTGCAATTGGAAATGCATAAATTTTTTGAAGCAATCACACCTGATGAAGGGAGAAGGATTATTCATAAGGAAGGTGTGTTGATTTTTACAGAATGGGAGATTGTAGATGCAGTAGTATTCGATGCTGTAAGGAAGATAATGAGTGTCCATGGTACTGAGGCAGACCAAGTTTAGATAACCATGAAAGGGGACTATTATTGCAAAGATTATGAAACTTTGGCAATTTGGTCATTGGATCTTGTAGCACAGAGGGTGGATATTGAAGACATCAACCTAGGATTATGGGGAAGTATAATATTGGAGAGAGTGGGAGATGCAGAAGGGGTGGATGCCACCAAACTTGCCATGGAATCAACAAGGTGGGCACATGATTTGGCTAATCAGGAGAAGAAGAGGATTAAAGAATTAGTATTGTAGAACCAAAATATTTTCAGGGAGTAGGAAAGGTCCTCCAAAAGATGTGTGGAACTTGAATCCAAAGTTGCATCATTGCAAAAAAGAATCAGAGAATTGGAGGCAGTCTTTCCTGTAGGGGTTTCAGTCCCATCCTCTTCTGTTACACTAAAATGACCAGGACAACTTGCAATTGGACCATTTTTTGTTGAAAAGGATACTTCTCCCCCACCTTATGTATCTGAGGCTACAAAGGAAGTTGAATGTTTAGTGGAGGCCACTAAGGGTCAGTTCCACCAAAGGATCAGAGAGCTTGAGGAATCCTCAATCAAAGATCAGGAGGCTTTTGAGGGTAAGAAAAGAGGTCTTGTGCAGTCAGTATTATACCACCCAAATGAGAAGGTGGAAGAAAAGTTAGTAAGTATCCATTCTTTTTATTATTTTATATTTAAGGCACTTAGTAATTTTGATAAGGATAAGGAAGTTGAAAGGCCACTATATAGTAGGTGGTTCCAGAGGATAGATAAGATGATGCTAATTGTTTTAGGCTCTAAGCATCATAAGGAGAGACCTCTAAGGATCCAACCTACTTTTGAGTTTGTTAAGACTTTGGAAGATTTACAAGTGCTTCCAGAGCATATTGAGAGGAGGATGAGAGAACTAATGAGGAACTTCAATGATATGAAGGAAACCCTCATACCCTCCATCATCAATCAGAGTGGAAAGGTTAAAACACTGCAGACCTGGAAAGATGAAGCAAAAGAAAGTTTATCGGCTGTGGTGGAAGATATATGTGATGACTTGGATAGTGGAGAACTTGAAAAAAGTTTTGAAAAATTCATCACCACGGGGTTGTTCTTTGATAATTTTGAAAAAGAGGTAAATTAATGTGCTATCAGGTATACCCCATATAGAAGAAAGTCTGATGAAGTAATAGATTTTGATTGGCCTTCTAAGGAAGAGTATGATGAATGGGTGCGGATGTATGCTGAGGAATAAGGTATAGTGTTAGCTTAATGGTTTTTCCAGCATTGCATCATTTTGAAAGGTACATGCATCATCTCTAACCGTTAGTAGGTGAATCCCACAATAAAATCTACATCAAAAGGAGTGCACTCAAGGACCAAGGAAGAGTATTTCCTAGTTAGCAGTTGTTATATTTTGTCTTTTGTGCAATTACCTTTCTATCAGGAGTTTTGGTTGTCCAATTTTATCCTGGCATGTATCTCCTATGGATCGTAGCTTGTAGTTGCCCTTGTTAATATAAAAGGGTAATCAAGGCTATGAGAAATTATCAATAGAAATTGCACAATATTTCTGGTCTATTTTCTCTCCTAATGTCAATCTTATGCGTGCGTTTTGATTCTATTTGATCAAAGATAGGATTATTCCAATGCGTTGTTGTGATGTATGTAGTTGAATTCAGGCTTTAATTCAAAGAATTAATTAAAATTCTTGAATATTTCATTGCAAATTCATAAGATTATATGTTAGGATGATGATAAGCAGTATAAATCAATATTTTAGTTAGATTCCTTGTAATGCAATGGTATTTTAGGTCACTGAGTTATTCATCATTAATCTTGTTGTAGGATGCAAATGTATGCCAAATTATAAGATGCCCAATGGATGTGAATAGTTAAGGGGAAGCCTAATTTCCCTAATGTCTAGAATTTCCATAACTACAAGCTTTGAAATGTAAAGGGAAAATATTGCTACTAAGGCTTTAACATCAAAGACTAAATTCTAGAAAATTAGAAGCTATAAACATTCTTGAAAGATTATCTTGCTAACCAAGATAACATAAAACTCTAAATATAAAAAATACTATGCGTATGAACATCAATGCTTAATGTGTTTTGTATATAAAAATTTAGAAATACATAATAAAAAAGATGCTTTCAATAATGCAAAGATACACTAGTATATATGAAGAAAACTTATCTCATCAACAGAACCTCTTACCTGATCTGAATCCATGGAACTATGCTCATTCCATGCAGAAACTATAGGATGAGCCGAGGAAATCAATTGGGAAACTTTCTCAGTGAGACAATGTAAGAAATTCATTATATGTTGGAACCCTTCACTTGAGTTGACATGACTTGAAGATGCTCTTACTGCACGTTCAACAGATGGCTGTGAAATCTCTGTTGATGAACTAGATTTTGATGTAGAATCAAGGTCTAGTTGTTACCGAGAGTCAACTTGACTCTACTTCAAGGTCACTAAATGGACCATATAGGGTATTATCAAACCCTAACTTAAGGAAGTCACTAAGATCTTCACCTCAAGTGCTCTAGATCTGGTTCTCACCATTAAGCTACTATTTCATAATGTGGAACCTAATAGGATAGATCCACCCTCCAAGCTAAATTGACTGGTTCAACCTGGATAACACAATAGCATACACTACACATGGAATCCATCACACAAAATGTTCAAGGTGATTCTCCAAATGCTTTCTGTCTTCACAAATTCTATTCTATTACAAAATACAATGCATTTTTCCCATCTATCTTCTCTCTACTACTTTTTTTTCTCTTACAAAAGCTTTCAACTATATATCTATCTCTCAGAAATATCTCCAAAATATCTCGTGCTCTTTGACAACTTCAACCACCTTGCTCAAGTGACATGGTCAAGCCATAAATGAACTTCCCATAACTGGAATAGGTGTCCCTATTCATTCCAAGAAAAAATGACATGTTGAGAGCCACTGTAGTTGACCTAGCTGGTCAGAAATGTCACATCCCGTGTTTCTTGGGTCGTTAACCGACATTACTGAGTGCTAGCATTGACTTCATCGAGAAAAAAAAATATCGTCGATGAACACATAAACTTCAACACATAGCGTCAGAACAAAAACCTGAAAACAAACATCGACACTGGGCAACATCACTGAGCAACACAACCAACAGACATTCCTGAGAGATATTACTATGAACATTCCTGAGCACCAGCATCGCTTATCTGCAGATCATCAATCTTCAATTTCTAGGGCCTTGTTTCATTTCTAGAGGTTTATAAACTACCTCAACACACATTTTAACTAGGAAACAACTATCTAGAAACTATGGTGTTTGTTCACCAATTGACCTCAGTCATTACAAAAATGATGGAACAAAACACCTTACAAAATCAAAAAGCTTTCTATCCTATAAATGTTTCTAAACTTAGGTGCTCCTGCACCATACTCCCCAAACAAAAATAAATCAACTTCTAGGTGATTGGAGTAAGCCAGGATCGATGCCTAACTTCCTGAAATTAGTTTCCTGTACCCATGTAGACTCAAAATCAGCTTGTCCTTGCCATTTGACCAGATGTTCCATATAAGTCTGTCGTCTAGTCTGCTTGGCAACTCTTGAATTCAGAATCGTAACAAGAAGTTTGAGTGCTTTGAGATCCTTGGTATCTACTGTGAGATCATAATCTCCTCCAGGAATTGGTCCTTTATAGGATACCAAATCTGCCACATTGAAAATAGGAGATAATCCTATGACTGCAGGAAGATCAACTTTATAAGAATTAGACCCATACTTTGCTAATATTGCACAAGGGCCTATCTTCCTCATCTGAAGTTTAGTTGGAACTCCTTTTTGCAACCTTGATTTGTTAAGGTGCACCATGACCATATCTCCAACTATAAATTGAATATCTTTTTTCCTTGCATCCACCTTTTGTTTGGTGTGAGTTGTACTCTCTATTAATGCTGCTTTAACTAAGTCATGGACCTCCTTCATGGACTAAGAAAAATCTTCAGCATACCCACTCCTTTCTACATTTTTTCCAAGATCCCTTAATTCACATATACCCCTGGGATGAATCCCATATACTATTTCAAAAGGGCTCTTTCCAGTGGACCTGTTGACTGTATCATTATATGCAAATTCTACTTGAGCAAGTAACTAATCCCATGATTGTCCATACTCCTTGGTGAGGCATCTCAAAATATTTCCTAAGCTTCGGTTCACCACTTTGGTCTAACCATCGGCCTATGGGTGATATGCCAAGCTAAAAGAAAGATTTGTACCAAGTTTCTACCACAAAGTTTTCCAAAAATGACTCATGAACTTGGAGTCTCGGTCTGATACAATACTCAAAGGTAATCCATGTATCCTCACTGCTTCCCTAAAGAATAGATTTTCTATGTAACATGCATCATGTTTGGTCTTACATGGCACAAAATGAGCCATCTTGGTGAACCTATCAACAATCACAAAGATGTTGTCCATTCCTTGCTTGGTCTTCGGTAGTCCAACTACAAAATCCATACTAAGGCATTCCCATGGTCTATTTGGGATAGGAAGGGGTTGATACAATCCTGCATTGAATGAAGTCCCTTTTTTCTTCTGACAAATCATACAAGTCTCCACATACTTTTGGACACCCCGATTCATTCTCGGCCAATAGTAATACCTCTTGATCACTTCAAGAGTTTTATTCAACCCAAAATGTCCACTTAAGAAACCATTATGCTTTTCTTGTACTAGGTTCTCTCTCATGGAACCTCTTGGCACACAAAGTTTTCCTCCCTTAAATAGAAGACCTTCTTGAAGAGTATACTCTGAATAGTCACTATGAAAATGATTTTGATACTCTTGACATACCTTGTATGCTTCTGTAAAGTCTTCATTTGTTGGATACAGATCTTTGAAGCTTTCAATGCCAACACTTTTTAGCTGAATTTCTTGCACTGTGAGTAACCTCCTACTCAATGCATCTGCTACCTTGTTCTGTACACCCTTTTTATGCTTTATAGTGAAAGTATAGGCTTGTATATGCTCCACCCATTTCATATACTTATGGCTTATTTTATCCTGTGAACTTAGAAAACTCAAAGCCTGATTGTCGGTAAAGACTACAAATTCCTTGGAAAGGAGATAATGTCTCCATTTCCTTAGTGCTTGCACTAATGAATACAATTCCAAATAATATGAGGAATATTTCCTTTTTGAATCACTAATCTTCTCACTATGAAAGGCTATTGGCTTTCCTTCTTGACTTAAAACAACACCAAAAATAATATTACTAGCATCACACTCCACCGTAAACAATTTGTCAAAACCAGGAAGTGTCAATATTGGTTGTGTCGCTATTCTCTTCTTTAAATTCTCAAATCCTTCATCATCCTTTTCATTCCATTGTAACTTGGATTTCATACCTCCTTTGATGGTATCTACAATAGGTGCACTGATTTCACTGAACTTCTTGATGAACTTTCGATAAAATTATGCCAAACCATGGAAACTCCTAACTTCAGTTGCTGACTTTGGCGTAGGCCAATTCAGAATAGCTTCCACCTTGATGATATCTATCTTCAAGTTACCTTCTGATATAACAAAACCTAGATACACCAACTCTTGCTTCATGAACTCACTCTTTTCCAAGTTGATCGTCAACTTTTCTTCATGCAATCTTTGCATTACCAATTGCAAATGTCTAAGATGATCCTCTTTTGTTTTATTGAACACCAGGATGTCATCTGAGTACACTAAAAACCATTTTCCAATGAAGTCCTTCAAAACCTCATTCATCAATCTCATAAATGTGCTTGGGGCATTTGAAAACCAAAAAGGCATAACAAGCCACTCATACAGTCCTTCGGTGGTCTTAAAAGAAGTTTTCCACTCATCTCCCCCTTTAGTTCTGATTTGATGATATCCACTCTTAAGATCTATCTTGGATTAATATCTAGCTCTGCCAAGACAATCCATCAAATCTTCTATCCTTAGTATGGGGAACCTATACCGAATATTAATCCTATTTATTTCCCTGGAATCGGTACACGACCTCCAAGTACCATCTTTCTTTGTGGCTAGTATTGTGGTAACAACACAAGGAATTATACTTTATCTAATCAACCCTTGGTCAATTAGTGCCTGTATTTGGTTAGAATTCTCTACATTCTGCTGTGGGGTCATTTTATAAGTAGCTTTTTTTGGAAGTGAGGCTCTGGGAATAAAGTAAATCTAATGACTAATAGATCTCTCAGGTGGTAGGGTAGCTGGTAGACCATCACTGATTATGGCCTGGTATTGAGTTAACAACCTTTGTATCTCTGAAGGCAACTCTTCCCTCTCATTTCCCTTTTCACATTTTGGTTTTAAAACCAAAGAAAAGCCTACTCCATCTTCTTCCAATGTTTTTAAGAATTCCTTCTCACCGACCAACAATAGGTTGGGACCTCTTTTCCTTTCCTTCTCTTCTTCCAAGATTGATTGTACCCTGAAGGTTAGTCCATCTTTCTTGAAGGAATAGGAGTTCTGAACTCCATCATGCATTGCAGTTCGGTCAAACTGCCAAGGTCTACTTAATAGCAGATGACACGCATCCATGGGTAGGATATCACACAAAGCTCTATCCTTATACCTCCCTATGGAAAATTCTACCCAAGCTTGCTCATTGACTATTACATGTTGATCTTTATTCAACCAAGTAAATCTATAAGGATTAGTGTGAGGTATCCTTGTCAATTTTAACTTCTCAGTAGCTTCCAAGGAAACTATATTATCAGTAGAACCTGAATCTATGATAATTTTAAAGACCTTATCGAGTACCATGCAGTTGAATCGAAACAAATATCTTCTTTGGCTTGGCTCTTCTTTGATCAATTCTTTGAGGACTGTTCTCCAAACCATCAAATTCTCTTCCATCTCTATTCCTATGGGGACTGATAGAAGACTGTTATTGCACAAAGTTAGCTCTTTTCTCCCCTCCTTGGTAAGTAGAGTTCTTTGCAGGACACCTATATACAGGGTGCCCAAACTATTAATAGTTGTAGCATTTCATTAAAGAGAAATAAGATCCTCTTCCTTGGTTATCAGTTCTTCCTCTTGAACTATTATTTGAACCTCTTCCTCGGTTGTAACCACATATAGTGTTACTAGGTTCTCCTTGATTCTCTATGAGTTTATTCTCACTCTGATTCTTAGCTTCAAGATTTCTTCCTCCATATCCTCCTCTATGACCTTTGTTGTCTTGTCCCCTAGCTCTACTGTTTGAATCTTGGTTCTTCTTGAATTTCTCTTCCACTTTGAGAGCTAGTTGATAGCATTGGTGTACAGTCTTGGGGCTTAAGAGACTAATTTATTCTTGAATACTCCATTTGAGGCCATTCTAATATCTTGCCACCTTTAATCTTTCTTCTTCCATCACATCAGATCTTAAGCATAGCTTATGAAACTCTTCTATATAGGCACTGAATTCTAAGTCTTTCTGCCTCAAATTCTTCCTTTTCTTATGCAGTTGCACTTCATAATCATCATGAAGGTAAGTTTCCTTCATTTTTTCCACCATAACTTTCCAACTAGTTATGGGGTTCTTTCCTCCTTTTTCCCTTTCATCTTGGACAAATTTCCACCAAGTGAGAGCAGTCCCTTTCAATCTTGTCTTAGCTATTATGACTTTATGAGCTTTAGTCACACTATCAAAATCAAAGTGATTTTCAAGACCTTCTATCCATTCCATGATTAATTATGGATCCATTTTTCTACTAAATAAGGGCACGCCTTCTAAGGACTTACCACTCATTGCTTTCAAGGCTTTCAAGAATGGCTCTTCTTGAAGCACAGGGTCTAGCTTTGGGATCATGTCCTCCTCATCCACTTGTTTACCCTTCTCATCTGCTTCTCTCATCAGTTCACTGACTGCTGTAGTTCGAAGCTGTACTTCTTCTAGCTTGTATGCCATTTTGACTAACTACTCCTTTAGGAGTTTTTTCTCCTCTCTCTGTTCATCCACATTCCTTGCTAGCTCTATGTTGGTCACCATCTTGGATGAATTTATAGACTCTTCTAAAAATCACACACAAACAACACAAGCCCAATTCTCTAACTTTCTCTGATACCATTTGATGTAGAATCAAGGTCTAGTTGTTACCAAGAGTTAGCTTGACTTTGCTTCAAGGTCACTGAATGGACCTTATAGGGTATTATCAAACCCTAACTTAAGGAAGTCACTAAGATCTTCACCTCAAGTGCTCTAGACCTGGTTCTCACCATTAAGCTACTATTTCATAATGTGGAACCTAATAGGATAGATCCACCCTCCAAGCTAAACCGATTGGTTCAACCTGGATAACACAATAGAATACACTACACATGGAATCCATCACACAAAATGTTCAAGGAAATTATCCAAATGCTTTCCGTATTTACAAATTCTATTCTATTACAAAATACAATGCATTTTTCCCTTCTATCTACTCTCTACTACTACTTTTTTTCTCTTACAAAAGATTTCAGCTATATATCTATCTCTCAGAAATATCTCCAAAATATCTTGTGCTCTTTGAAAACTTCAACCACCATGCTCAGGTAGCATGGTCAAGCCATAAATGACCTTCCCATCACTGGAATAGGTGTCCCTATTCATTCCAAGCAAAAATGACACGTTGAGAATCGTTGCAGGTGACCCAGCTGGTCAAAAATGTCACATCCTGTGTTTCCTGGGTCATTAACCGACATTAACGAGCGCTAGTGTTGACTTCACTGAGAAACAAAAATATTGTCGATGAACAAAAAAACCCAAAAACCACGTGTCAAAACAAAAACCCAAAAACAAACGTCGACATCGGGCAACATCACTGAGAAACACAACCGACGAACATTCCCGAGAGACATTACTGACAAACATTCTCAAGCACCAACATTGCTTATGTGTAGATCATCAATCTTTGGTTTCTAGGGCCTTGTTGCATTTCCAGAGGTTTATAAACTACCTCAACACACATTTTAACTAGGAAACAACTATCTATAAACTGTGGTGTTTGTTCAACGATTTACCTCAGTCATTACAAAAATGATGGAACAAAACACCTTACAAAACTGAAAATCTTTCTATCCTAGAAATGTTTCTAAACTTAGGTGCTCCTGCACCAGATTTCCGCTTGATATTTCTCTTGGATGTAGTAGGATCTAGTGCTCTCATATAACTCACAAAATCTTCAACACCTACTTCTCTATTGCTATTATCCATCTAAAATACAATGTCAAGGTCAACAAATAGTCAATTCATATAAAATTGAAATATATAGCATAATATAAATTTAACCAAAAAGTCATACACTTACACAAAGTTTATCCACTTTGGCCTACAACCCATCTCTACCAAATGAATATTCAGCCCTTATAATATCTCTTTCTCTCTTGCCTCTATTACTCATAGTCAAATATTCTTTAGAACACATACTTTCTTTCAATGCTCCCACTATTTTGGAGATAGAGTGGAGTCTGACTTCTCTTTTCCCTCTATGATTGTTTTTCTGCAATGATATCTAAAATTGTTTATTAGAAGTCTCATCTTATTCTTGTAGTATTTTCTAGAGATTTGTCCACCAATAGTGTCAAAGGCATTTCCATTTTTTGTATAACATATTCCACATTTCATGGATCTTGCTCTACAAAATTTGATTTGCAAATATCCAAATGGGCCCTACATATTACACCCAACTCAGTGGCCCACCTTTTAGCATTATGCGCAATAGGTTCACAATGTCTTAATACCTCAACCAAGAATGAATTATTACCTTCTAATATTCTTTCTTGTGCTTTCTTCTCTATATATCTATATAAAGTTTGACTCAATCTTTGTCTTTTAAGAATAGCAAGAACATCTTGTGTTGAACCACTAGAAATATTTGTAGCTGATCCACCAATTTCATCATGTGGACTCTCTTTGTGAATTTCATCAGGCTACACATCATAACATGCTATATCATATTGAACATCACTATGTTCTATATCAATATGCACATCATCATGTGTTATATCAGTTTGCACATCATCTATGCTATATCAATTTGCACATCAACACATGCTATATCAGTTTGCACAAAAACATCTTCTATATCAACAAAGTGTTGGCTTCTACGAGTTGACAACATTGTATCTTTGCGTTCATTTTTTGTTTTCTCTGCCTTTTCTATGCACTCTTTTTCTCTACATTTTCAATTAAAATCTACGTCAAGAAATAGTTCCAACAAACCTTGATTCACTCGAGATGTACTCACTAAAATTCTAAAATTTAAAAGGAAGACTTGTGTATATCTAAGCATATTGGAATTTGCAATAAGATTTATAAAAACATAATTTATTAACACATTGTACAATATTAATTATAGAGAATATTATTACAAACTCCTTTAAAGTTTTGGTGTTTGGTTTGGCACTAAGTGAGATGCTTCATTTTTTTCTTTGATACTATTAAACATGTTTTCAATGGCTTAAGACTTATATAGCATAGAGATTTATAGCTTGCTTGTTTGTCAAACCAAGATGCGATAAATACTCAATATTCTTTACCACCCAATCTTCATGAAGGCTCTTATAATATGTCACTGGAATTTCAGGAATCTGATCACTGCCATCTAATTTGCGCCTTACATTCTTTTTCCTCATTTTTTGATGTCAAAAAATATAATAATGTATAAATTAGTAACATGATATAAAGATAATTAACCATAAAAAAATTGCATAAATACAAGTTTATGAGGCCTCATTCTTAATAAAATTAAATTTGTTGATAGAAGATGACCCTCATGATAGAAATGAAGAAAGTGTCATGAAAATCAATTATAGAACAATATTTCTTGAATAGCAGATTTAACGAACAATTATAGAATCTGCTTACTTATATGCAAATAGAAACCAATTAAATGCCACCAAAACAAAGGAAGATTCCAAAATAGTTTCAAATGCCACCAAAACAATAAATAAACATAACATTTTCAGTTCATTATTTTTAACTTCCACAATAGTTTAAGACGAAAATCAACATGAAATAATTTGAGCCATAACATGTGCAACATCTGATTCTTTATATAATACATTTTGACCATTTAATAGAGTCATATGCAACATTAATGCCATGTATCTATTTAGAAAACATTTAAAGTTTGAAGTTCTGTGTCCTCAAAATATAAAACACCATACAAGTTTTAAATAAAAAGGTCATAAAATGGGGCTTGTCAATAAACATCAGCATTTCCAGCAAGATCAAAATCCTGATCACTCATGTCTGCATCTACTTGATTTTATTCCTCATCCTCATCTATGACATGCAATACATTCTCTCTCCCAATTTCTTCATTGGTAACCAAAATCTCTTCTTCAAACATTCTCTCATTGTCTTCATCCACATCTTCAAATGTTTCTTGTTAATTAACATATTGCCCATCAAGCAATACATTGGTATCTTCCATGAATCTTCATTTGGAACAAGACTCTGTTTGAATGAAATATGACCAACATGGGCTTCTTACATCATCAATCATAAATGATTGGTTAATTTGAAGAAGGCAAACATATGACTCATTTGTCTCTGATAAAAATTGTCGTGTATTTGCACGTACAAATCCATACTCGTCAAATTGTATTACAGATGGTCAGATCCACTTAAATTTTAATAATATAGGACTATTTTCACCAAAATACACTTGAATAATTTCTTGGATGAATCCAACATAAAATTGCTTCTCGGTATCATGAAAAAAATCAGCACTAACAACACAATCACAATTTGACTTTCCTTTGTGTTTTTCTTCCACTCTTAAATGACTACCATAGGCCCACATTCTACCAAAACACATAGCCCATATATGTGAAGATTGTGAGAGCTCACTTTCCTTTGTTTTTATATCTTGACCTTCTTATTTTGCATCATTGAGTGCATTAGCAACCCATTCTTCAAATTTTGGAAAAGAATCACCTCTAATCAAACTATGACATCTACACTTTTGTGGTCGATGTTGCATCCAAATTTGACTCTCTTCTTCATATTTTATTCATAGAATAATGACATACAAATAGTAAGATAAATAATATAAATATTTAAATGCAATTGAGTAAATAAATTATTGTTAAATGTTTTCTACCTATGCCACTTATCGAATGAATATGTGTTTTGAAGAACAAAGGCATGTATTGCACTTCTTTCTTGATATGATAGCTTGAAGAAACATCCATTTCCTTCTAATACTTCACCTAAAATTATCTCATCTTCGTCATCATCCCATACGTGTCGATTGACATTTTTAAAATTCTTCATATATTCTATGCAAAAACCCATGGCCTCTTGCATTGAATATCCTTCAGATATATTGCCTTATGGTTTTTCCCTAGTACAATCAAATTTTTTCAAAACCTTCATATATCATTCTATAGGATACATCCATCTTGTTCTTACTGGGCCACAATGCTCTAGTTCATATTCTAGATGTATCAAAAGATGCATATAAATGTTAAATATTTCTAGTGGAAAATATCGCTCCAATAGACAGAGGACTCCAACAACCTCCTCCCTCAAACTATCAAAGTTCAAAGGATCTAATACATGTAAAATCTTTATTTTTCATATTAGGCCCAACCTTATAATTGCCAATCTTGATATATTTACCACAATAGGAAAAATATTCTCAATTATGACATGATAGTCATGAGTCTTGAGGCCTCTCAAGCTATTAATGTCAGTTTGGCTTTTGATGCTTCTACTTACATATCCGGTGGGAAAGCGAGTTTGAGACATCAACTGTAAGAATTTTGCACGTTGTTCCCTTGTCCACACATAATGATCATTAGGATTTCTATATTTTTCATTGTCATATCTTTCAACCCAAAGATTTCAATGAATCTTTATTTCTTGAAAGTATTCACGAGATGAAATAGTATCAAGACCACCAAAAAGAGTTTCTATAATAACATAAGCTATATTTTTATTAGTATGCATAAAGCCAATAGTATTCCTAATGGCTATATCCTTGAAGTATGGAAACTTGTACAATATGCAAAGCTATTTTACACCACTTAGATTATGTGGATCATACCTACTGCCAATAATCCCATCATTTTCAATAAATGAGATTCTTTTTTGTCCAATCTCAATAATTTAATCACCTGTTATTAATAATGGTGCTTCACGATTCTCTTCTTGACCATTGAAAAATGTTTTTTGTTGATGGTATGGATGATCAATTTTAAGGTAAGAACGATGTCCACAATAAATACACTTGCACAAACTTATTGAGTGCCTTACAAAATCCTTAAAGTTGAAAGTAGGACATCCATGGTATCCATGAACAGAGAGACCAGACAATGTGCCATATGCAAGAAGGTCATGAATTGTAAACAATAAGGAAGCTCTTAAAGTGAATTTGATTGAATGACCATCTGTTACAGATTGAATTTCTTAAATTCCTTTCTGCAATTCCATTAGCTCATCATATAATGACTCTAGATAAGCATCTATTGTTTTTGAAGTCACACTTTTCTTTCCTGGTATAATTAATGATAACATTAAGAAAAATGGTTTAGTTGCTAACCATGGAGGCAAGTTATAATTTATTAGAAACACTGGCCAAGTTGACCATTTAGTACTTTGATCTAAGAATGGGTTAACCCCATCTAGAGCCAAAGCCAACCTTCTATTATGAGGATCTTGAAAAAAATCTGGCCATCTGTTATCAAATTCCATCCATGTCTTAGAATTTGGCACGTCATTTTTTTCCACCAATGCTCTTATTTTGAGCATGCCACTACATCAGTTCAGCAATGCCTTTGCACCTATACATTCTGAGTAATAATGAGATTATTGAAAAGTGGTGAAGAACCTTTCTAGGAACAATAGTTGATTTTAACCCTTGTCTATACCCCACTTCATGAAATTTTGGACATTCACTCTAATTCGCAAGATTTTTGTGAAATAATACACAACCATTCACACATGTGTAGATGTTTTCATATGCCAAGCCGAGCTTGCTGATCTAATTTTTACATTGAATTCATTTTGTTGGTAATGTGGAGTCAGATGGTAGATATGAATTTAATAATACCAATAATTGATCTACACTCTCATTTGTCCAACCATGCACCACTTGCAAGTTAATAATTTGAAGGATTATTGTCAAATGACTTAACTTGCAATTAACATACACATGCTTTAAAGCATCCTCCATTAACTTGGCCCAATCATCATTTAGACCCTCATCCAACATTCTATCAACTTCAAACCCTTCGTCAAATATTTCTGCCTCTTCATCTATGTTTGGTGCCACTTTGTCTATGTTTGTTACCTCTTCATCTCTCACTGTCTGCAATTCTATCATATCTTCATAATAATTATAAGCCCAAGGACTTATACCACTATGCCCATATCTTATCATATCATGTAGAAAAATCACATTCCTTTTTTCACCTTTCCACCAAGACATTTTTTCATGGACATGGATATTTTCCAATGTCCCCCTCATTAGCTACTCTCTCATCATATGCATGATATTGATATGTAGTCAGCCTTTGACGCCGATCCATCTCTAATGTTATGAATTCCAGTATTAATTTAGTTTTCGATTTAAAGAAAAAATACATAAATATGAAAATAGAGATTCCAAATCATTGTTGAAAGTAGTCACTTTTAGTAGAGACAATAATAGAAATAAGAGGATATAATAAATTGTTCTAAGATCTATCTTACATTTATTTGACATTTACCTAATCATAATGAAATATGTGTGTTTCAGGTTCTGAATTACCTCTGAATTTTCCGTAGAGGGTCTCGCTGACTTTAAATTCTTTACAACAAACTTTGAATTCCTTGCCCAACTTTTCAAAAGTCTCCAAGTCCTATCCAAACAAGCTTGATCGCCCATGCAAGACGTACTTCAATACCTTTCCATGAGAGTAAAATTTTTTAATAAATATGATGAGGGTAATAGAATTGAAATTAAAAATCAAAAGTAAAATTTAATAGAATTAACTAGCATAAGGACAACACTACGATTGAGGGTTTGATGGGGAAGACGAAAATGTAATCACCTTATTCTGGCACAAATAAGGATGAGATTAAGTGTCTTTGAATAGGTATAGAAAACAATTGTCACTGTGTCTTGCAATAAAAGTAAGCTCTTATCTAGCAATTTTCATTTCCATTTTTGCATTAGAGTTCTCACACAACTTTGCCTGTATTGATAACTGAATATATTGCATACATTTATTTCAGATTATAGTAGTGGTAATATATGCCACATGGAGATGGATGATGGAAAACCCCATGGGTGAAGAACAAGGATTCGAGATGAGAAAAAAAAATTATAGAGTATAAGAGAAGGGGAATCAAACAAGAACTACAGTAAGACACCAAGCCTTGCAAGGGTTTCTTGTATTATTCCTGCCAGTCAGATTTGTTTAAAAAAAATCAAATCCATCTTACCAAAATCATTCCCTATGATCATATACTCAGAGATTACAAGAAATGACATTCATTCTCAATCACTTCAGTCAAACAGTTCACAACCTTGTTTATGCTTTTAATTTTCTCAAGCATGTATGTCAGAGAAAATGCTAGTAAAGATTGTTGAATCCAACTCTTCACATGTGGGTTGGATTTGGCATGAAGTTTCTAAAGCATTTTACAAAAACCAATTTGTGCACACCTTGTATCAAAGATGCCATATTAGTACAAGAGGGAACGATGCTGAAAATTTGGTCATTTTAGCAAATTTCTCTTCTATAAAAAATATATGAAGAAGAATGCACATCAGTTCTAACAGTGGAATATTTACATCATATTGTCAACTTGAAGCTACCCAAAATATTACTTCAAATATGTACTTCATGCCCTCTTCAATTTTTAAATTTTATTTGTGCATAATGTTGTAATATGTTCCAATGTGCTCACTAATGTGATGTACTCACGTGTCGATGATAACTGACAAAATGTGCCGACAAGAGTTTGCAATGGAGGTTTCAACATAACACATGGATTCTTACAAGGATGAGGAATATGTTACTCATCTATTCAACATTAATATGTTCCTATTAAAATAATTTATTTTGTTATAATTTATTATGAAGGGGCATGTCAAACGTATTCAGTTTTGATCCACATCTATAAAGTGGCCACATTTTGCATTGTTAGCCCCCTCGATTGATACTCATTAGAATAGACATTTTTCAAAAATGCAAAATCTTTAGTATTGTCAAATTTTGTAAACTCTTATCTCAATATTAATGATCAATTCCCCTGCTTTTGAAGGTTTTCAGATAAGTGAATTCTCTAATCATTTCCTTTATGATTTATGTTTCCAGTAAGCATAAGTTGCCTTGAGTCTTTTTTGCGCAATACATTTTTTGAGTCTTTTTAAACATGAATATGCTGAAAGATATTGATTAGGTCATCATGATCCTAGAAGAAAGAATGGTTTTTCATGATTCTCTACAACATAGAGGAATATTGTACTGAAGTAGATGCCTATTATGTCCAAAAGTCAGAAAGATTAAGAAAGAGATCATGAAATTCTTGCCATGAACAAGCTGGTGGAATTACCATATAGTAGGCACATGGAACGAGGTACAAATGCATCTAGTGCTAAGAGTGTAGGAAACAAAGTTACAAAGAAAGCTACTTTGGGTTCTGTTAAACACACACTAGCTAAGTATCAAGTGTTTGATGAGACTAGCAAGAGTTGCTTTATAGATGGAGCTTTAAAAGATAAAATATCCTCAAAGGATATGGATAAAAGAATACATGGTGATGCTGTTGAAGGTGATGTTGCAAATGTTCTTTCTCAAAATGCTCATCATCTATTAGATATCAAAACATTAGCTAATTATGCCACCCCTTCAGAGAAAGGTCAAATATAAACTCAAATATGTACAAGCAAGCTTTCCCTATTAAAAAAAATAAGATCAATTTTGTAAAGGAGTACAAGAGCTACTTGGAAACCCAAACCAACTAAATAGGAAAATAAGATTTTCTTTGTATCTGGCAATACGTTTAACATACCCTCATCTAAAGTGATTGAATATAATTTTTATCTTTACTATTCTTGTCGTCATGGCAGAGGAGCATCACCTGTAAATCACCAAATAAATTATGATTATTACAATGATAAATAATTAATTTTTGTGCTAGGAAAATAAAGAGTCATTTTTTGTGTTACTTGTGCTAGGACAATAGAGCCCGTTGTTTACTTTTCATCAAATCCGACTCTAACAGTAGTAGAGGTTTATGACAAAGACAAGGGTAGAAAGCACATTTAGCTTGGTGCCAACCACATTCACACGTGTGAACAACCTTGCCTGTGAGTTCTCATGATCCAGTTGAATGATTTTGGAATCAAATATTCAGCTTGGTGCCAAGCACATTCAGGCACGCAAACAATGAGTTCTATGAAATTTTTAAATTAGATTTTGGTTTATCCACCCAAACTTTCCATGATCGGCCCATCAGTATTATAAATTATTTAATAAATTAAAATGTCCATTTAATTTTAATTTTTAATTAATTAATTATTATTCTTAATAATTCAATTTTTTGTTTTTGAGTAATTAGTACGTAGTATAATAAATAATCTATTTTAAGTGATGTGTACAACTAGTTCACAAATATTTTTATCTTATTATTATTATATAAGATAATGCTAATTAAAAAATTTGACACAATTGAATCCAAAAATATACATAATAACAAAACTTATTATTTGCTTCAAAACATTACCTTTACTTTTTTCTTCAAACAACAACTCTAGGTCTACTAGCCCTCCCAACATTGTTTTGGGTTTAAAACTTCCTAAATTAGTTATACTAGTCTCAAAACAACTCACTGTTAGAATAATTGAAGGGGGGGGGGGGGGGAAAAAANGGGGGGGGGGGGGGTAAATAAGTGGCCTCCAAAATTAATCCAATGATCCAACCAAAACTTATATAAGAAATATAATACCTTCAGTTATCTTTGAGTCCTACAAGATGTATGCCTTTAAGTAATCTTATCAAATATATACTGCTCGGTGAATGTTCTGTTTATCCTTTTTCTAAGCTTTACCGAATAGCAGTAAATAAACTTAGTGTTTACCGACCAATCCTATTTTAGTAATGTGTAAAGAAAAACTTCAAAGCAATGAACCATATACATATTTGACACATGTATTTTTAACATGGAAACCATGTTAAGGGAAAAATCACTTGGGACCGGTAACCCAAAATTTTCACTCTTTTGAAGTGAGCTCGGTGAAGAGCCAACCTTGTTAAAGGTTACAAACACATTGTTAAGTGCGACCTTGTTAGAGGATTTAAAACTAACAGTTTATCATTTGACCTAGCATTCACTATGCTGTCAACATGAAAACCTTTTGATACTCTTGAGTATCTCAATACATTAAGGATGGTTAAATCCCACTCGGTTAAGAGATTTTCTGAATCAATGGTTAAACTAAAATAGTAAATGACCTATTCAACAATACAAATTTAACTTGTAGATTTTCTGATCTATTGTTAGTCTATAATACCTTTATGATCAATGTTCTCTTCAATTCCTTTTCTCCCCTTCTTTCTTCTTTCTACTTGGTGAATGCTCTTGCTTCTGTTGCTCGGTGTTTGCGGAATTCTTGGCTCTGTTCCTTAGTCTGTATGAATACTTCTATCTTCACCAGAATTATACTCAGAATTTCTCTCTTCATATTGAATTACTTGTCTCTTTATATAGACATTATTTCACCATTTACTGTCCTTGTCTTTCTTGTTCTTGACGTAGATTACTTCTTGATCCGCAAATCTTGCCAACATTGCTTTAATCTTTAAAGCTTTTCTTTAGTTTTATTCCGTAGATTTCTACTTGACAATTGTGAATAAAAATAGCTTTAAATCTTTAGTTCAATTGATCGATGAAAACAAAGAAATCAATCAGTTAACTCTAAATATAGCTCCTTTCAGCTAAGTATTTTGTCATTTTCTAACTCCAGTTGATTTCGGTGATCAATTCTCAGTTTTCTCGATCATTGACTCCAGTTGTCCTTGTGCATCAACTTTAATTCTACTCGGTGAATACTTCAGTTATGATCAGTTTTGCGGTGCTCGATATACACTATGACTACTCAGGGTTCTCTATCCCTCGGTGTGCACTGTCTGTCGGTGTTTACTGCCACTCGGTGTACACTGGCTTTTTATGTTTACCGATTACATAAACTTTATCTCTTTGGTTTCTTGAATTCTATGACAATATGTATATGACCAATCAGATTATATCAAGTTGACATCAATGACAATATAATACATTAACTGATTAATGTATTGCATTTACTTTCTGTAGCTCGGTGATCATCAACTTATCATCTTCAAACACTCAATCAGTTATAGTTCATCAATCTCTCTCTTTGGCATTGATGGAAACATACTTATCAAAACAATATGAAATATGTCATATCATACCAAACTTATTATTCTATAACCAATTTAAATATCTAACTCTTGGTAAGCTCTTCTAGCTTTGATTTGATTCTTGCATAGTACTTTCTTCATTCCCTTCAATGGATAGGTTTAGAAATTCTGTCTCTCCCATTGTTGTAGAATATCTTCTCCCTTTTCTGGATAGATATGTAGTGTTAACTTTTCTCCAATTCTCTCCCTTGGATGGATGGTTGTTACTTTGAATCTTTCTTGGATCTTTGTCTGATCTTTTCTCTCCCTTTTACTGATGTTCTTCTCCCTGATAGATATTTCTCTTCTCTCCCTTTGGATGATCATGATAGATATTTCATATGGATATATTCCTCTCCCTTTGACAACAATGCCAAACAAAATAATATCATTGAATATCTCTCTCCATCAGCAATACAACTCTGTAGTAGCCAACAATTTCTCTAGTGTTCAATTCTGATAAGTACCTTCTTGTACTGATATGCCATTGTAGTCCATATCTCTACTTGCATTAACATGATTTATCTTTTGATAATGTGTAGGATGATGTAGCTTCTTAGTTAGCTTAGTGACTAGTAGACAAGGGTTCGACCACTAGTCTCTTCCTCAGGTACTCAAATGTATCTTTAGGAAATGGCTTTGTGAATATGTCTACCAATTGTTCTTTGGATTGTACATATTCCAGTATCAACTCTTTCTCTTGTACTTGTTCCCTCAAGTAATGATACTTAATAGCTATGTTCTTTACCTTAGCATGCATCACAGGGTTCTTTGAAATGTTGATAGCACTTGTATTATAACAATAGATAATCACTGGGTCAAGAATTTCCATATTCATACCTTTCAGTAATTGCTTGATCCATGCAATGTTAGAGAATTTTGCAACAACAACCACATATTCTGCTTTTGCAGTTGATTGAGATATGCATCCTTCTTTTTACTTATCCATGTGACAAGTCTATCACCCATAAAGAATGCTCCTCCTATTGTGCTCTTTCTATCATCTATGTTTCCAGCCCAATCAACATCTGTATAAACTTGTAGCTCAAATTTTCCTTCTTTATTGTACCACAAACCATAGTCTTCAGTATTCTTTAGATATCTCAAAATTATTTTCACAGCAGTCATGTGTGATTCCTTGGGATTAGAAGAGAATCTTGCAACTATACCAATTGCATGTGCTATATCTGGTCTAGTATGTACAAGATACATTAGTTTTCCAATCATAGATCTATATAAGGTCTGATTTACCTCGATTGAATTGTCTTCCTTTGCCAATTTGCATCTGGTTTTCATAGGTGTTCCAATTGGTTTTGATTCCTCCATTTTGAATATCTTCAAAACTTCTTTGATATATTTGGATTGTGTGATGTAGATGCCTGCATCGTGTTGTAGAGTCTGTAGACCAAGAAAAAATTTGATCTCTCCAAAAATTGACATCTCAAATTCTTTTCTCATTTCATCAGCAAATGATTACCTCCAAATATGATATCATCAACAAATATCTCAGCAATCAGAATCTTATCATCAGTATCTCCTTTCAAATACAGATTACTGTTATCACTTGTTCTTACAAATCCAATACTAATGAGATAATAGTGAAGTCTTTATACCATGCTCTCGGTGCTTGTTTCAATCCATACAAGGCTTTGTGTAGTCTACAAACCATGTTCCTCTTTTTAGGATAAACAAACCCTTCAGGCTGTTCTATGTATACCTCTTCTTCTAGTATTCTATTCAAAAATGAAGATTTAACATCCATTTGGTATACTTTGAATCCTTTGAAAGCAACATAAGAAAGTAGAATTCTTAGTCCTAGTCTAGCAATGGGTGCAAAGGTTTCTCCATAGTCAATACCTTCTTCTTGTGCATACCCTTTGCATACTAGTGTTGCTTTGTTCCTTGTGACTTCTCCATTCTCATTCAGTTTGTTTCTAAATATCCATTTGGTACCAATGACATTTTTGTCATTTGATCTAGGTACTAATGTCCGTGTTTTGTTCTTTTCAATCTGTTCAATCTCTTCATTCATTGCACTAACCCATTATTGATTTTCAAGTGCAGTATTAATAGATTTAGGCTCAAAATCACAAATCAAACATCTAGTGTTCAGTGACTTACTTCTTATTCTCATTCTAGCTATTTTGTCTCCAATGATCTAGTTCTATGGATGTTGTCTTCTGACATACTTAGAAAGTACATGTTCAGATCTTTATTCATCATTCTGATCATCATCTTGACCTTCATTTTGATCTTCATCGCTCACTTCATTATTGTGAGCATTTTCTCGATTCTTGGTGTGTGCAACCTATTGCTTGGTTGCGTTGTTCTGTCACTCGATAGTGATACACTGTTGCTCGGGCAGAGTGTCAGGTTCTTCACTGTAGACAAATCTGTTGTAATCTTCTGGTTCCTTTTTGCTTTCCTCATCATTTTTCTCAGCAAAGTCATCCACTTTAACATTTGCACTTTCAATGATTTTGTTAGAGGATTTGTTAAGATATTTATAAGCTTTGCTTTTGGTAGAATAACCTAGAAATATTTCTTCATCACTTTTGGAGTCAAGCTTTCCATTTCTATCATCTTTCAATAGATAACATTGACTTCCTAAAATTCTAAAGTAACTCACATTTGGTGTGTATCCATACCATAGCTCATAAGGTGTCTTATTGGTGTCTTTCTTCAATTGAACTCAGTTTAGTGTATAGAAAATAGTACTTATAGCTTCTCTCCAGAATGTTTGTGTGATTCCTTTTCAATCATCAGTGTTCGAACACAATCAACAATTGATCTATTCCTTCTTTCAGCAATCCCATTTTCCTGCAGTGTTCTTAGTGTAGAAACTTGTCTTGTAATTCCATGCTCATTAAAAAAGTTAGTGAATTCATCAAAAATAAATTCTCCTCCTCTATCTGACCTTAGGAATTTTAGTTCTTTTCCACTTTGTTTTTCAACTATAGCTTTATACCATTTAAACATCTTAAATGCTTCTAATTTCCCTTTTAAGAACATAACATTCATCATTTTAGAATAATCATCAACAAATAGAATGAAGTATCTATCACCATAATAGCTCTTTGTTCTCATTGGTCCACATAAGTCCATCTATTTTAATCTCATAGAAATAATCTGATCAATATATACCTTTTTATACCTTTGATCCACTTTAGTTCTACTTGGTGATGTTGTGCTCTATTTCTTAGTGTCCGCAGAAAACTTTAGCTCTTTCCTCAGCTTGATTGATCAGGACTGTATGAAGTTTCTCTTCATCAGTTTCTCTTTAGCATCCTCTTTTCATTCATTCACCCACACAATTTGTAATGAATTAAGTTGTCTCTTTTATAGACATGATATCATCGTTGTTAGGTTCTTGATTTTCTTGATCTTGGAGTGATCCAAAATTCTCTCCAATCAGATTTAAAGAAAAACCCCTATTTTATCTCGCAGAGATCTTCTTGCCAACTGGATAAAACAACTTTAAATCCTTTACTTATCTCTAGCTTTATCTTGTCGATGAGAACAAAGATAACTACCAGTTAAGTCCATATTTTTCTCTAGCAGCTAGATATTTTTTCATTTTTGAACTCAAGTTAATTTTGGTGTTTTAACTCTTTGATAGCTTCGGTCAACACTTCAGTTCTCCTCGGGCTTCTCCGTCAGTTTAGACTATGTTTTCGGCCATCGGTTATGCTTGTGATTCTACTCATCGGTAATGCTCGTTGATGTTCTTGCTTGGGCATCACTGTGACTTGAATTTTGGTGATCTCTGTCTGTCAGGTTCCACTGACCATCAGTGTTTGAAGTCACATAGTGAATACTTGTCTCTTATTCATTACTGATAGAGTAATATTTCTCTCTTTGATTCTCTAAAGTCTTTGACACTTTGATTATAACCGATTAAATTATATCAAGTTGACATCAATGAAAATACAATCCATTAACTGATTTAATGTCTTGCATGATCCTTCTGCATTTTGGTGATCAACTTAACATATTCAAACATTCAATCAGTTATATATCATCAGTAATAAGGTTCTCAAAATTTTACTTACCACCGTTTCTTCTTCAATTACACCTTGTACTCCTCGGACAAAACTAACAACTTCTTTGATTCTTCTACTGTACTGAGTGATGTTTTCTCCTTCTTTCATTCTTAGGTCATCAAACTTTCCTCTTAAGCTTTCTACTTTAGCTCTCAACACATTTGTATCTCCTCCATGTACTAGCTTGAGTTTGTCCCACATTTTATTTGTAGTTGTGCATGATTTGACGTCTTCAAATTCAGTATCAGATAGTGAAGAAGCAAGTTCTATCATCATAGAGTTGTGTTCATGTTTATCTCTCAATTGATCAACATTCAAAGGTCTTGTCGGTGCAACATATTCAGTATCCAAGTATTGTGTAACATCATTTACAATACCTGATAGGTGGAGTCTTATCTTTCTTTTCCATGATGAAAAGTTGTCTTTGTTCAACTTAGGAACATCCCTTTTACTCATCTTGTGATCTTTAGCTTGAGTCTTTAAACTCTCTTCCAAGCACACTAGCTCTGATACCAATTGTTAGAATAACTAAGAGGGAGGGGGGGGGTGAATTAGTGGCCTCAAAAATTAATCCAATAATCCAACCAAAACTTATATTAGAAATATAATTCCTTCAGTTATCTTTCAGTCCTACAAGATGTATGCCTTTAAGTAATCTTATCAAATATATATTGCTCGGTGAATGTTCTATTTATCCTTTTTCTAAGTTTTACTGAATAACAGTAAATAAACTTAGTGTTTACTGACCAATCCTATTTTAGTAATGTGTAAAGAAAACATCAAAGAAATGAACCATATACACATTTGACACATGGATTTTTAATGTAGAAACCCTGTTAAGGGAAAAACCACTTGGGACCGGTAACCCAAAATTTTCACTCTTCTGAAGTGAGCTTGGTGAAGAGCCAACCTTGTTAAAGGTTACAAACACACTGTTAAGTGCGACCTTGTTAGAAGATTTAAAAATAATAGTTTATCATTTGACCTAGCATTTACTATGCTGTCAACATGAAAACCTTTTGATACTCTTGAGTATCTCAATACATTAAGGATGGTTAAAACCCACTCGATTAAGAGATTTTCTAAATCAATGGTTAAGATGAAACAATGAATGATCTATTCAACAATACAAATTTAACTTGTAGATTTTTAGATCTATTATTAGTCCATAATACCTCTCTGATCAATGTTCTCTTCAATTCCTTTTCTCCCCTTCTTTCTTCTTTGTGCTCGGTGAATGCTTTTGCTTTTGTTGCTCGGTGTCTATATAATTCTTGGCTCTATTCCTCAGCCTGTATGATCAGATCTACATGAAGACTTCTATCTTCACCATAATTATACTTAGCATTCCTCTCTTCATAATGAATTACTTGTCTCTTTATATAGACATGATTTCACCATTTATTGTCCTTGTCTTTCTTGTTCTTGACATAGATTGCTTCTTGATCTGCAAATATTGCAATGCATTGCTTTAATATTTAAAGCTTCGATTTAGTTTTATTCAGTAGATTTCTCCTTGAAAACTATGAATAAAACTAGCTTTAAATCTTTAGTTCAACTGATCGATGAAAACAAAGCAATCAATCAGTTAACTCTAAATATAGCTCCTTCCAGCTAAGTGTTTTGTCATTTTATAACTCCAGTTGATTTCGGTGATCAATTCTTAGTTTTCCCGGTCATTGCATCCAGTTGTCCTCATGCATCAACTTCAGTTCTTCTTGGTGACTACTTCAGTTATGCTGGGTGTTGTGGTGCTCGGTATACACTGTGACTGCTCGGGGTTCTCTGTCCGTCGGTGTGCACTGTTCGTCTGTGTTTACTGTCACTCGGTGTACATTGAATTTTTATGTTTACCGATAACATAAAATTTATCTCTTTGGTTTCTTGAAGTCTATGACAATATGTATATGACCAATCAGATTATATCAAGTTGACATCAATGACAATACAATACATTAACTAATTTAATATCTTGCATTTACTTTTTGTAGCTCGGTGATCATCAACTTATCATCTTCAAACATTCAATCAGTTATAGTTCATCACTCACTGATTCAGATACCTTAAATATTTAATTAATTGGACCACTATAAAATGATATAATTTTTAAAACAACATGCCTACTTAATTTAATTTGAAAAAATCTCGTTAACTATATTAACTATCCTCCATTTTAGGTCTGCATAAAGTAGCCCTATTCTTCAAAGGAAGTAATCAAAATGTAACTTGTCACAATAAAGCATAATTGAAAATTTGTCTGATGTTATAAAATATTCATTTTGATTCTGATTATAATATCTCTAAATTAATGGTGTTTATTAATCAATTTTGATCAAATCACTTGAAAGTCAGATTACTAGCATGAGACAAGTGTAGATGGATTTATCACGTAATATAAAGCCTATTAGAAAACAAGCGTTACTGGTGAAATGAGATTATTAGTGATTAACTATTTAGTCATTTATTTGGCCATTTATTTAGTCATTTTTGTTTAGGTGACTAATTATTTAACAATTTATTTAGTCATTTATTTCATAGTTTATTTAGTCATTTATTTAGTACTTTATTTAGTCACTTTTATTTAGTCATTTATTTGGTAGTTTATTTAGTCACTTTTATTTGGTTGACCTTGTGATTTTACCTGGTGACTAAATTAGCCACTTATTTAGTCATCTATACTTGTAATTAGTAGAATATGATCAATTTTAGTCACATGACCAAATTTTTTAGTGGTGTGACTAAACTTTTTAGTCACGTAGTCACATATTTGCCTAAATGTACTAGTGATCAAAACTTTTAGAAAATGAAAAACCTAGAAGCATCCATTCTCAAGAAAGATTCTTTTGATTTTCTAAAATTCATGCCTTACAAATATGATGCAAAAGAGAACAAAATTTTAAAGTTCTAGTTGCATCCCTTGATGGACTCTCCGATGTAAATGCTGGAAAGAACAAAATCTCATGACAGAACCAACAAAGATCCAAATTTGTAAACAATTTTCTCATAAATACATATGAAAGTCATGCTTCAACAGAAGGATTCTCTAGGGTTTGAAATCACAATTCTCAACTAAAGCCATGGTTATAAAAGTTTGCCAAAAATCCTGCAGCAGAAATAAAAGAATGAAAATGCAAAGAAATGATGTGGGTTGCAGTCTTATTTTCTAGAAAATACATCATTGTCCCTCAAAAGAGAAATTTCCAGCAACAAATTATAATTCAATAGATATATTGTTGCTTATTTTGAAGCTAGAAATACCTGCAAAGATTTCCAAAAAATACAAAATACTCAAAGATGGAGGCCGTCCTTACCAAAAAAATGTTTCAACCTAAAGAAAAAGCTTTCAAGATCCAAGAAAACCTGCAACAGAAATCTCCAAAAAGCTCCTTTAAACCCTACCCCAATGTCCGTAGATCTAAAAATCCCAAAAATGCAAAGTATGAAATGAGTGTAGATTAGGGATTTTCCTTTCCCTAAATCAACTTTGTTACAAGGGATGGATTTTTGTTTTGTTATTTATAAATTGTCCTCTACTTAATAAGTCACAGTGTCATGACCTTTGAGGTTATGCCTTAGGTAAAAGGGAGCGAAGAATTATTTATTCCGTGTTGATATTATATTATCAAAGTTATTTATGATAATTGTTAATATGAAATAAATTAGGTTTTCTTTTTGTGATTTGCATAGAAATAGAGATGTAATTTAATGATTACCTTGTGATGTTTTTATAAGTCATTTGGTAGTTGTTAAAATTGTACTAATGCACAAGCTATGATTAAAGAACATTGGTAGGGGTTATTATGAGAAAAATTATGAGTGCTTCCTAGCTTTGTGGAGGTGTTATTGACTTAGTTCAAAGCTGTTTTGAGCACACGTGCTTGATGAATGAGTCAAGAAGGTAGTTGACTCAGTTTGGGGACAAGAGGAGAGAATCCAGGGGGTCATTTTTGACCTTTTGGAGGTTTTTAGGGAGAACATTCAGGAGATTTTATTGACTTATGGAGTCTTTTTAGGGGTGGTTTTGATGTATCACCAAGATGGTTATGACTTGGGAGACTTTTTCATGGTTATTGACTTCATTTTATGGGAATTGAGGGCCTAGACTTTAGGCTTCTTTGTTGCATCCGACCCACAGAGCTGGGAATTTCCTATCTTCTTGGATTTTTAGAGGGAGTGGAGTTTGGTTATAATCTTGACTTGTACTCATTATTCATTCAGTTCTGATTATGCATCAGTAGGCTTGGAGTGACTTTTTTGAAGTCCTTTTGCATCCTATTTAGCATCATTTTGTAACTCTTGGAGATATATGACATACATTGACAATTTTTTACAGATCATGATTTTATGAGTTATTATGCCTTCTCGTTTATCTGTGTTTAGTGTACACTTAGGTGATTTGATAAGGAATTACTAGTAAATATTTCATTTTCCATGTAGTTTTTTTGTCTCATCTTAAGTACCATTTTGTAGAGAAAAGAATATTATTTGTAGGTTGTTAATTGTGTTTCAAGAAATGCAGGTTGTCTTAGCTGTAAAGTAAGCTTCCTTCTAAGAAATCCATACTTTAGAGCCTTTTAGTGAAATATTTATGCAAAGGTGTGTGGTAGTGAGTTGTGTAACCCTTTAACTCAATGTTCTTTAATCAGGAATATTTTCATTTGAAGTCTTATGATCTTTTTAATCTTTGGTGTATTACCTCATTTAATGCTTTCAAGTCATTTTTGGTTTCATGCATTACAATTTTAATATTCCTTCTTAACTCTTTTCCTCTAGAAACAATATAGTTAGATTAGTTTTTAGGTGGTACTATAGGAAGCCAACCTTCTCCAGAGGTTCTTTCCTCTTGGGAAACCCACAAACCTAGAAAGATCCCATGTTTCTCAAAGTTACTAATTCTGCAATTTACTAGGGTGCAACTTTTAGAGATAACAAGACCAATAGAGAAAAAGTGAAAATTTTTCCCATAGGAAATGAAATCAAGGAATGATGTTCTATCATTTACATTAAAATCTCAATTCACAGCCAATGAAGAAATTCTTATAAGAATTCATTCTTAGAAGGCTCTTGAGGATCCTATAGTTCTTGATTATCTATTCTTCAATGTCCTATGGTGCGATGACTACTGCTTCTTGATATTTTCCTTGCTCCTTAATTATGAACAAAATGAGGTTTGACAAATCATCATTACTCTTATTTTCTATAATATCATTGCTAAACATATCCATGCCTCTTAAATGACATGTTTGAATTGTAATCTAGCTATTTTCTATTGTCATGTCATGCATATATGATATTCTTCATCATTCTTGATCACTTCTCCCAACAATTATATGTTATATTCTCTACTTTGTTGCTCACGATTGTTCATTGTCTCCATGTTCTCTAGAGAACTATTATTTTTATCTTCCCCCTCTTCCTAGGTTGTAGCTTCTTGATCTTCATTACAAATTACACACCTATATGAAATATTTATTACCCTAAGAGTGATTATCTTCAGCTCTATAAATTCTAATGCAAGGGACATCTTTCCCTTCATACCAAGTGTAACAATAAATAGGAAGTTCTCTTCCTGACCACCCTAGTTGATCCACGCTGATTTGACTAGTGACCCATATAACTATCACTTAGTAAACATGCATTAACCCCTATTTGACTAGATGTTTATGTAATCAATATCACAAAAAATCTTAGCAAACTCAAGGCCCTTGTGTGGAACTTGACTCTGATACCAGATGTAAGGATCAAAACCCATTACTATCTCATGAGAGAAAATAATCACCACATCAATCATATTAATAAGGAAATAATTACAAGCACGTCATTACATGAGAAAATATTACATACATGTTGCATATTCACATAATATGATATCAATGCATGAAGCATAAAGTACATAATTACACATGCTACAAGAGATGACTTAGGCAACCCATCACCAACAAGTCACAATAATACATCAAGAGTACAAGAAATGTGTACAACAATGAAATCTTCAATAGTGCATTCTAATAATTTATCTTAATCATGATGAAAACATGGTCAAGGTGTCTTTCCACCCAACCATGAAGCCTACGCTTCCTCGGAGAGTTCTTCCAGATTTGAAGAACCATCGAACCTGCACGAGATGCTTACCAAAAAATAATCTATGAATTTGAGGAAATCTAGTGCATGCCTGATATTATCTACACGCATAATCCTATCTTATGATAACATGCTACAATCAAATATCAGGATATGGTAGTGAGACAATTAAATAAATAACCCATCGATTTCAATAGTCTAAAATTAGCTTCTCCAAGTATATATCGCATATGATAAAATAAAATAGAACACAAAAAAGAAGATTCTATACTCCTGCAACCCCATATTCGACACCCATCCCGAAAGGTAAACCTTCTCAAACACTCATGAAGACAATCTCTTCCTAATATAAGATCATAGCTTGTTTGAATAATAAAGAGATTTTAACAATCCAACGATACATATGAAGAGAAAAATGCATTTATCATTCACTTGCATACAATAATATTTAGTGTAATTTATCATCTATTCTTTAAAATTTCCATAAAAATCATTTATATGCATTGATTTTCCTATTTTAATACTTTTCTAATAATTTCCTCAAATGTAAGTTTATTAGAAAATAATCAATTCTCATAAATAGATAAGCATACAAAGTGTGCGTGCGCGCGCGCGCGCACACACACACACAACTAAGAATACTTAAGTTATAGTTCCAATAACTGGATGCATTATAATCCATTAACATATTTTCAATTAACAACAAATACATTAACATTTCCAACTTTGTATATGCCATTCTCATAAAAACATTTAACTATTTTCAGTATAAAGAAACAAAATATCAAAACTTTAAATTTAAAGATCATTTTATAAAATTATTCAATGAATCATTTAATACATTGTATGTATGTTTACATATAATCATATCCATACACAATCTACTTGTGTATTCATACAATTGATATATGAAACATACATATTTATCTTGTATTTCTAAGAAAGAAACAAATATGAAAAAAATTCTTCACCTTTATATCTTAAAACATAAATAAAATCTACTCTTTTATATTTAAAATGGAAATAAAATCTGCATTAAAACTATGTATATATGTATATCTCAGATTTCAATAAAAAAATTAAAGAATCTTAACTCAAAATCACATATCCTTTTATTTCACATAATATCATTGTAACATTGTAAGAAATTAAAGAGATAGACAAACACATACTGATTTGAAAAGAAAAGTGAGTTAGAAATCACTGGTAAATGTTAGCCAAAGCTGTCCAAAAGAAATATGCTCCTCTCAATTTTTGGAAAGAGGGCAACTCCTTTTATAAGTCCAAATTATCTCTTCTATCACACTTTTTATGCCATTCATACACTTAACATGCAAGATCTATAGCTTTATTAATTTACTTTAGCTTTGATTATACTTTGTTTTATTTTAAAAAATTACTGAATTTGGCTTGAATCGTTTTAATTAAACATCTCTTACATACATATGAGGGAAATGAATTTAAATATAACTATATTTCTAAAAGTGAATCTATATCTTAATTAAGATGAATCTTTTATTTCTTATTAGACAACAACATGAGTTTCTAAGATTTAGATTTTAAAAGAGTTATCTAATTGATAGTTTGTCTTATATTGTTGTAAATCAATATAATTAAAGCTATGAATTAGATAACCCTATTAGATAAAGCTATCAATATAATTTAAACTGAAAATAGTTAAATGTCTCTAATAGAATGATATATACAAATTTAGAAATGTTAATGTAATTATTGTTAATTGCAAACATGTTAATGACTTATAATGCATTTCGATATTGGAACTATAATTTTATTATTCTTGGTTATGAATACACATATATGTATGCTTATCCGTTTACGAGTATTGATTATTTTCTAATGGAGTTACATTTGAGGAAATTATTAGAAAAGTATAAAAATAGGAAAATCAATGCATATGAATGATTTTTATGGAAATTTTAAAGAATTGATAGTAAATTGCACTAAATATTAATGTATATAAATGAACATGATAAATGCATTTTCTCTTTATATGTATCGTTGGATCGTTAAATTTTTACTATTATTCAAACAAGCTATGATATTAGATTATGAAAAGATTGGATTCATGAGTGTTTGTGGGAAGTTTACCTTCTAGGATGGTTGCCGAATATGCGGTTATAGGAGTGCAGAATTTGCTCTTCCTAGTTCTACTTTATTTTACCATATACGTTATATGTTTGGCCAAGCTAATTTTAGACCATTTAAATAGATGGGTTATTTATTTAATTTTCTCACTGCCATGTCCTGATATTAGATCATAGCATGTTATTGTAAGTTAGGATTATGCATGTAGATAATATTAGACATGCACCAGATTCCCTCCTATTCACAGATTCCTTTTTGCTAAGTATCACATGCAGGTTTAGTGGTTCTTCATGTCTGGAAGAACTCTCCGGGGAAGCGTAAGCTTCGTGGTTGGGTGGAAAAAACACCTTTCCGTCTTGATTGAGATAAATTATTGAAATAGACTATAGAAGATTTCACTATTGTAGACATTTCTTGTACTCTTGATGTATTATTGTGACTTGTTGGTGATGGACTGCCTAAGTCATCTCTTGTAACATGTGTAATTATGTACTTTATGCTTCAATCGTTGATATCATGTCATGTGAAGATGCAATATGTATACAATATTTTCTCATGAAATGATGCACTTGTAATTATTCACTCATTAATATGATTGATGCGATGATTATTTTCTTTTATGAGTTAGTAATGAGTTTTGATCCTTGCATGTGTGGATTGAAACACATATTAGATATCAAATTCACTCAATAACATAACCCGTTTAGCCATGCAACCTATGAGTGTAGCGCGAGAGAGTAAATACTTGAGTGGATCTACCTTTGATATGTGCTTTATAGTATGACTGAGCATGTAGTGCTGAAGCTTTTGAGTGATAAATACCACCGCAATACATGCTCTTTCAATAGGGGAGTGCTTGAGCTCATAGACCACAAGTGTGTGGCTTATGTAGTAGATGACTTTTTGTTTTCCAACATCGTCCTATTGAGAAAGGAGTGCCCCTAATGCTGTTGTTGTGGCTGAGATGTAGAGTATTAGGGGTTTCCCAGGAATCAAAGGTATCAAGATGGGTGGATTTTCCAGATATTCCTTAATATTTTTAATGCCTTGTTGGAAATGAGGGTCCCACTTAAAGTTAGTTTCTTTTTGGATCAAATGAGGGAAAGGTTTGCACTTATCTGCTAGCTAGGCGATGAAACATTGTACGAAATGTAACTTTTCTTTTAGACTTCTCAATTGGCTTAAGGTCCATGGGGGAAGCATCTCTAGAGTGACCTTGAATTTCTTTGGTTTGACTTGAATGATCCTTCTAGATACTATGAAGCCTAAGAGCTTTCTTGATATAAGCCAAAGACACATTTCTTAGGGGTTAAGTGTAACTGATATTTCTCTAGGCGATAAAAAATGCACTCTAGTATTTTGAGATGATCGATCTTGGTTGTGTATTTTCCTAAGATATCATCCACATAGTATTCAAGGATTTTATAGATCATATAATGGAAGATGATGGTCATGGCTCTTTGATATGTTTCCCATGCATTCTTTAGGCCAAAAGGCATTACATTATAGAATAAGGTACCCCATGGGGTTGTGAAGGTTGTCTTATGCTGATCTTCTTTTGCAATGCAAATTTGATTATATTTAGAGAAGTAATCCATGAGTGAAATCATCTCATGTCACATTGTGAAGTCAACGAGCATATCAATATTAGGCAATGGGAAATCATCTTTTAGACATGCTTTATTTAGGTCGCTTGTGCATATTCTGATATCTCTAGTAAGCTTAGACACTAGCACCATGTTTGAGATTCATTTTGAATAATCATTAGGATGTATGAATTTGGCATCCAATATTTTTTATAACTCTGCATTGACCAAGAGGGCCACCTTAGGATGCATCTTCATGAGCTTTTGTTTAAACAATTTTGCATTAGGATTCACATCAAGATGATGGACCACTAGATTGGGGTCTAGCCTCGAAATGTGAGCATAAGACCATGAAAAATTTATGGAAGCCTCATTGAGGAGTGCTTCAAAGGTTATATGTTCTGATTCTGATAGTGAAGCTACTTGGCATGTGATGCACGAACATTCTTTTGTTCCCAGATTGACTGGCTTGGTTTCCTCAATCAAGATATATGACTACTCAGACTGATATGTATTGATAAAGGGAAGAGGAGCATCCTCATCTTCTATTGCCTCAGAGAGGTTTTCACTAGAAGATACATCCTTTGTTTTCACTTTTTGGGGATCTAGAAGAGATCCATAGGGGTTTTCACTAGGATATCCTTGATTTTTATCTTTATCTTTATTTTTTCAACTAAGGACTTCCTCTTCCCCAAAATATGTTTGTGGGTCCAGCTTGTAGACACATGTAGAATCATTCCCCTGGTCGTGTAATCATTCTGTAGCTCCCAATAATTCTAGGAGCGTGACATCACTTTGAAACACGTTGATATGAACAATAGTTGGTTGGTCCTAGTTTAGGAGTTTGAGATGTGTAAGTGGGAGGTCAATGAGGTTAATGGAAACTTGTAAAATGATATAGTCACCTAAGAAGGATTCAACAATAAGGATATCATCATAGGCTCTCTTGACTTCCCCTTTAGGAATGTCTTCGACAGTTATGAGTTCACCACCCACATTAAGGATCTGTCAAGCACCCGTGGTTCCATCACTTGGGGCCTAGACAAATACAAGAACTTGATTTTTAGGATGCTTAGAAGGGTCAAGGGGAGCCTGCATACCTTTTTCTCCATGGCCCAGGCCACCACCTTGATAATCTGAATTTTCAGGAGCTAGTTTGTGGGATGTGGGATATTTTTTTTTGAGATAATCAAGGTCCCCAAGGTCAAGGTAAAAGGAATCCGGGTAATTGCAACAACAAAAAAGAATACACAAATGATCACATTGATTATGAGAGCATTTTTGGTTGCATAGCACAGGTCGAGGATTCTGTAGGAATGATCTATGTCAAAGGACACGATACTCAATGTGCAGTCACTACTCGATGAGGAAAGGTATCTGTTGCCGATGCCACTACCAAATCCTTCTCTACTGTATAATAAATATCTCGGAACACCTTAGAAACACCCCAGCCTAGATATCAATTTTGGATCTCCTTTGTACTTCCCCTATCCATCAAGAGATCCTCACTAAAGCCATGCAAGCTTCATGTGTCCCAAATGATATTGATCCCATGTAGTTCTGAGCCCTTGTGGGCATCTAGAACCATACTACAACTTGCCATTCAAATCATTCGATATGTCTTCCATTTCACCAGACCATAACCTTCCGCTCTACATCATCATCATACTCAATCCTGCATCGTACAGGAGGTAGGACCTCTAAAAAAATTGAGTGTTGATAACACTTTTCTCTTGCACCCAATACCACAAGAGAAAGAGGAGAGGATAACATGCATTATAGGTGGGTCCACTCTATAATGTACAAATGCACCAAAAAATCAAAACATAAAGTTCTTTTTAATCCAAAATGACAAGTGCCTATATTAAGAAAATACACAAAAGCATAGAACCTTCTTTTTAACCCAAAGTAGACATTTATTTTAACCCTGAATGAAACATGCCTATTTAATTTGTGTTTGTAAAATTTAACCCCCTCATCAAAAAAGTAAAATTGGGACTGGATAATCAAACTTGCACAAATGTTAGCTAAAAAGACCAAAATATCAATAAGAATAGAGGATTAACTGAGAAAATTAGATATTTTTTTTTAAAACTTACAACAAATCGTGATCCTATAGGAGCACAAAGTGTTCCCGCAGGAGAAAAGTTTACCTGCAATCCTGCAAAAGTTTTTTGTCAGTCTCGCTGGACGTGCAAAAAACATGAAAAAAATAGAGAATGTTCCCATAGGGGGTTAGAGTGTTACCATAGGATTTAGTTATGATAGAAAGAAGGAACAAACATAAATCATTTTTTAAGATTTATTTGTTAGTATTCCCGCAAGCCTGTTCCAACATTTTTGCGGAACCTGAAAATGATTGAAAACTGAAAGTTCAATGGGATCAAGATCATGTGAATTGTGCAAGAGAATTTGTGGGAGAATAGAGCATTCCTACAAATCCCTAATATGTTAGCTGTGTGAAAACTGAAAGTAGCTGTCGACGCCCCACTCTTCAATCCTAAGGTTCCTGGTGTGACAAGTTAGAAACAAACAAGAAATGCCAAAATATAACAAAAAACATTAGGGGGTTTAGCTCAAAATGAGCCATGAAGTGGGTCCCACCAGGTGTGCCAAAATGTATGCAAGGAAATAGTGGTCGAAGGAATGCATAAAAAAGTTAAATATTCAAACAACTAAAACTAAACAACATATAAGATTAGACATAAAGAAAGCAAAATAAAATAAATTTTTTGCAAACCTCATATAACCCATGGAACTTTCTTTAATGAGTAGTTTTTTCCAATTGTTGAAGATGCATGCTCAATGGTTGGTTGCTCAATCTTCAATGGATGAGTGAAGATTTTTATATTATGATATCAATATTTGCATTTTCTTGGAGTGAAAAACATGATAACTTTGCATGAAGGGTGGATGATTTGTGAGAAGATGAGCTCTCAATTTATAGAGCTTGGAAGGGATGAATGGACGATCGAGATTGAAAAGTGAGGAAGGACCAACATACAATTTGAGGGAAGCAAATGGATTGTGCTTTCTCAAACTCATAACATTGGGAAAAGTGTCATAATAGGAGTTGAGAAGACATTGGGGTGGAGTGGATTTTCCATAAAGGTATTTCTTGTCCCACACCCCAAAGGCAAAGGTTGGAGAATCTGACCATTTTGAGAAGTGTGGAGGGGTTTGGAGAAGTTGGAAGAAGGAATACAATATTCCTTGGAGGGGACAAATATGTAAGAGCATTTAAGGTTGAAAAGAGGCATGCATTGACTTTGGGGGCTAATATTTTTTATTAGGAATGTGAAAATGATTAGGGAGATGATTGGGCTTGGATTAATATTAATTAGTTAAAAAATGAGCTAGTTTGGGTTGGAAGCATGTGTAAGGTAGTTGGAGTGGGGTTAGGTGAGGGTTACAGTTAGTGGCTATGTGCTCAAATAGAATTAAATAGTAATTTAATTCCAAGTGGAGGAAAGAGGGATAAAGTGAATTAATGAAAATAGATAAATGTATTTATTTAAATTAATAGAAGAAATGAGATTTAATTACTTAAATGGGTTATGAGATACTATTAGATTAATCAAACTATAGCGAATTAATTAAATTAATTAAGCTAGAAAAATAACATTAAATAATTAAATAAAGCGTAATTATTTAATTAATAATATGAAGAAGAGAACTAAATTTTATTATACTTGGTAATCACATTTAGGTGTCTACAATACTATATAATAATGGAATGATCTTTTTTCCAAGGGAAAGTAGAATGGGTAGCATGGTATTTGATAATAGACATGAGATCACCTACAAGAAAGAAATACATTATATGATACATGACTTTGGTAATAAATTTTGCATATATAGTCAAATTTTTAATTTTGAATAGGCATTGGAGAACATTTGTTATGTACAATATAATAGATTTTGCAGATTTTTAGTTTGATACGCAGAGATAGGATTGTAGTTGGTTGAACACTTGTAGATGCCTAAGATTCAAGGTGTAACTCTATGAGCACCTGAATGAGTCAAGATGTACAAAATTAAGGGAATACATGTTTTAATGAGATATAAATGATGGTACGCCAGATTGTTAGATTTTATACTTCTTGATATTGGTTTATAAGTGTTTTCATATTTAAGACTTTAATTGTCACATGTACATAGGCTATCTTTCATTTAAGGGCATCAATTGATATGAATGGAGACTTGGAGCCTCTGTATAGTAATATTTAAGTACAATTACAATTATTGTGATGATTATGGTGTCATGGATATGTTGTACATTTAAGCATTGACACAACATCATACATGTGTGTATTGGTGGTGGGGTTTAGTGTTATGAGCCTATTCTTATCCCATTGATGCTTGTTTAGTTCATTGACTATGATTACTCATTTTTGGACTCTAATAGAAAATAAAATCTATGGTTAATGTGGTGTTTAAGTCTTGAGATATATAAGATCATCTTCTTTGATATCTCAGTTTGTAGGTTACTAATGTGATGATGAGTTTGCATGTTCCATTGTTTGGGATCCATGTGTTATGCAGTTGTATGTGATAATCACTCATTTCTTTGCAATGAGATTTTACATTATTGTATATTGTAGTCATTTAATTAATGAGTCCAATTTCACATTCTCTTAGCACTCATTTTAGTTTTCAATTCATGTAAGAACTTTTGGGACCATTTTTGGCTTTGAATTAATATTTAAGTCAAGAATTTGAGTCTTATCTTATTTTAAATCCCAACACATTCCTCTTTGGGCTCTTATTCTAGCATCCCCTTTATTATATATCATCTCAATCTTATATTGAGTCCTATCCTATTTTAAAGTTTAATGTAATTAAAGAAACACTTCGATTTCATTAGAAACCATATTGATTATAGATTTAATATCACAAACCTATTATATTTATATCCTTAAAAAATGAGCCAAATTAGGTAGGAATAATTCACTAATCACAGAAGATGTCAGAATTCATAACATCGAACCTATTTTTTATTAAATTTTTTAGGAGGATAATATTTCAGCCTTAGCATTTCTAGATTTGACCTTGATATCAAGATATGATTGTTGTAGGTCGCCTAAATGAAAAATTAACTTGAGAACACAATATGAGGCACCTCTTCTAATTCATTTTAATCTCTCAATCCCAATCTCTCATTTACAAGTTCATTCCAAGAGCAAATATTATTCTCAAGAGTATATCTAATTACAGGAGCACCAAGCTACAACAAAGCATCTTCAATTATGTTATTATGATGGTTCATCATATTATTGCACCAAAACTTGAAGGAATTATCCTAAGAGCATAAAATCATTAATAAAAGGTATAATTATTTCAATTTAAGCATTTCCTTCATATTTAATCTCTTATTTTCATCATTGTTTTAAGGTTGATTCCCAACCAAAGCTCTCTCTCTCTCTCTCTCTCATGTGTAGGTTTTCATATCTATGAGTGAAGTGTTGAAGATCTAGTGAGTATGGACTACAACAAGAATAATCAGATCCTAAAAAAATGACAAGGACATTGTTAGTTGGCAAAATAGTCCTCTTAGGACTATATCACCTAGTAAAATAGTCATTCCATTTTTCCCTCAAATTTTAGATACACATTCCTCTCTAATTTGTCTTTCTATATTTGTATTCAAAGTGCCCATATTAGATCCATATCTTTCTATTTATGTTTATTGTTGTCAATTTCACCCCTTTTAGCCTAGTTGTTGAATAGTCATTTTCTAATCACACCCAATCAATCAAACACACAAAAAAAGAAGAATCAACCATTGTGCCTAATTCTGCCAACGGATTGTAGTTGGGCTTATTGGTTGTTCTCTAATGTACTTAATGGGATGGGGTTTAATTATTCCTAGTTTGTATTTTAGGTTTAGACCCTATTTTCTACCATCACATCTTTGGCAAACCTGACGTTACTTACATTTTGCAACATTCTAATTTTCATTTTTAGATTGGATTTATATGCACTTAATTGATTCATATTTGAAATCATTTATGAAATATGTCATTTATACTTTTACATTTCATGAATTTAGAGACCTAGCTCACCAAATTTACATGTTGGTCAACCTGACATTATTTTGCACTTGCATACTTTTTGATTTTAAATGTTAGATATGATTTTCACATGAAATTTATAGAAACTCATTACATACTAAATGCATTCAATAGATAATGCATATAAACTTAACCTATGCAAACCTCAAAATGATAAGCAAGTTGATATGTTGATGGAGGAGATTGTGGTTGCTCATTGATCCAATAGCATGACGACTTGATAAGAGTGATTGAGTGATGAAATGGGGAAAACGTAATGATAGCTTATAAAAAGATGATCAAAATGAGAGAAGAGGCCTCAACTTATAGATTTTTCATGAGGAAAATCAATGACCATGATTCAATATCAAATGGACGGTGAGGATTTAATGAGAGTGCGATCATGGATTGAACGCTTAGCCTTGTGAAAAGTGTCACAAGGCTAAGTGATGTGCAAGGGACACATGCACTCACACATGGAGAATCTCATGAAAGAGACATGTCTATGTCATGTAAGAGATAGGTTGATTTGTGGAAGTCACATGTGTAAAAAGGTAAAGGGCTTATGAAAGTAACATGTCTATGAAATGCCTAATACATAGGGTGGCATGATGCAACTTTTCATGCTCAAACATGTTCAATAAAGAGGAGGGTGGGAACACTTTTCACATGATGGAAAGTTTAGATATTTATCCATGTAGATAGATTCAAAGGATAGGATTGAGTGGATAAGGACCAAGGCGGGGAGGAATTAAATAATAGGAAAAATACTACTGAGGGTTACCTAAATCAAGTAATTAAGTAGGCATGAATTAATTGATTTAGTAGAAAGGTTTGTGAGGCAAGGTCTAGAATTAATTAGATAATTGTATTGATTTAATTAGAGGTGAGAGATAAAGGTAAAGGATAAATTTAAATATGTATAAATTTATTCAATTAAGGGAGAGGGAAAAAGGTAAATGATTAATTAAATAATAAATATTTATTTAATTGGCTAGAATAGGCTTGTTGGTCCACTGAGAGGGGGGTGAATCAGACAAAATAAAACTTTAATACTTACAACTTATCTCACTGATTCACTCGGTAGAACTGAATACAGTAATAACTGACTCACCAAAAAAACTTAGATCATAAAGTAGAACTTATCTCAGAAAGATATAACAATCATTCAAACACATGTAACAACATATTTAACGAGGAAACCCAATAAGGGAAAAAAATTTGTGGGAATTGTGACCCACAATAAAAATGTACCCTTCTGAAGTACGCTCGGTTAAAAGCTTATTTGGTTAAAGATTACAAACACATTTTCTAGATGTGACCCTGTTAGGGGATTTACCTCAGATCTGTTAAGATCTTCACCCTGTAAAGAGGGGCCTTGTTAGAGGCCTTTAAACACTCTAATAGAATGTCACCTACTTCTAGGATTTACAAATAGGATGGTTAAATCCACTCGGTTAAGAGATTTTTTCTGTTACAAATGTTAATAAGCAACAGTATAAAATTTGATCTGTAAATATAGAAACTAACTTTTCTTTGGTCAGATTATTTATGCTCAAATGAATATTGGCATCACATACTTCATTTATCTCTGCTCTAGACTATAGATTTTGCACTTTCTGCTTCTCTGCTATGGTCGGTAACTCTGTTCTTCAACTTCTTCTGCTTCTCAATTCAACTCTCTAGCATTTGTAACTCATTAGGTCTTCATTCCTTATATAGACAAACTTTTGCCTCTTAATCCCCTTTATTAGGTTTTCCTTCAATTTCACTCAGTCGTTCGATCATCTTCTTTATAAATTTCAGTTTGGTTAACCACTCAGTTTTACCTCATAACTTGAACTTTTTCTTGGAACTCAAACAATCAGGTTTAACCTCTTAATCTTCACCTTAGATCTTATCATTGAATTTTCATGTTCATAGATCTTCTAACAAACTTACTATATCCTTATCAACATCCAGATCATCATAGCTTCATATTAAATTTTATCTTATCAACACTTACAATCAATATCCTATACTCGGTAAAATTACTTTGCAACTCGGTAATTGATTTTTCTTAATGCTCGGTGTCTAATTCATTCTTTGTGCTCAGTAACTGTGACCGACTAACACAACTCTATACCAACTAACTCTATTCAACTCAATAGAGTAACTCAATGCATATGAAACTTAACTCTTTGCAATCTTTGACTTAATAAATCAAATGTATCGACTTGATAACATCAAATACATAGTAGCAAACAACTATGTCAAAATTACTTCATCATTGTCTGATCTATATTTGTCACTGATTTAAATTCTCCAACTTAAGATATGGTAACAAAATAAAATCATTAATCAATTTCTTGACATCAATAACAAACTAACAATTGATCTAATAATTTCCACAACCATGTATACTCGGTATCACTCGGTCTTCATCATCTCTATCAGATCTTAAATATATTCATCAGTTGACTAACAATCTCCCTCTTTGGCATTGATGACAACACTATAGAATTTATATAACAATTGATGATGACAACTCTCAAATATACAACTTAATTCCCTCTGAGTTGATTGCACTCAGTCTTTCGATCATCTTCTTCATAAATCTCAGCTCGGTTAATCTTCACCTTAGATCTTCTCATTGAATTTTCATGTTCATAGATCTTATAAAAAACTTCCTTTATCCTTATCAACATCTAGATCATCATAGCTTCGTATTAAATTTGATATTATCAACACTTGCAATCAATATCTTGTACTCGGTAAACTTGCTTTGCAAATCGGTAACTGATTTCTCTTTATGCTTGATGTCTAACTCATTCTCGGTGCTTAGTAACTGTGACCAAATAACACAACTCTATATGGACTAACTCTGTCCAGCTCGGTAGAGTAACTCAATGCATATGAAACTTAACTCCTTGAAATCTCAAACTTAATCAATCAAATGAAACAACTTAATAACATCGAATATCGAGTAGCAAAAAACTATATCAACATTACTTCATCATTGTCTGATCTGTATTTGTCACCCATTTAAATTCTCCAACTTAAGATATGATAACACAATAAAATCAATAATCAATTGCTTGACATCAATGATAAACTAACAACTAATCTAATAATTTCTACAAGCATGTATACTCGGTATCACTCGATCTTCATCATCTCTATCAGATGTTGAATATATTCATCAATTGACTAATAGGGCTAAGGTCAAGTGTGGTCAGGTATGTGAAAATTATGTGTTTAAACATACATTGATTGAACATTATTTTTTATAATAAAAACAATAAAACAAGTGTGCTTGCCTTTATAAGATAGGCTAAAAAATACCACTTAAAACCAGTCCAAAACATGCCATAGACAACATGGGATAGAAAAAAATTCTTACAACTCACTAGTAGAAATAGTAACCCACATCAAGAATGGATATAAAAATCTCCCATGACTTGGGGAAGAGTATGGGAGGAGGAGAAAGAATGATCTTTCCTCTACCAACAAACAATAGTCCAAGCAATACAATTGTTAAAAAAACCATCACTAGCATATAATCAACATTAGCATCCTTCTACCAAGTGGAAATACCTTTACAGTGTGAGAGAATAATCTGCGTCAAGTGACCAGTAGAAAAAAACCTAAAACATCAAAACATGAGACCCATGTAATCCAACGATTGAGTCCATGGATTGTCCCCAACTATGAGAACCACATCCTAGGTTGAGGTATAGAGATGTCAATATCAACCAATCTGCATGCGAAAGTAGAAATACCCATGGAGGCAGTGGTATCATCCACCTTCAAGAAGTGGCCTATAGTCTTCAAAAAAGTTCTCCCAAAAATGAAGGAGAAGATTAGACAGAAAAACCCACACAAGATACACACTGAGTGATTCAATAAGAGGTTTGAAGGAGACTATCTAAGTTTAAATTGGGAGAGAGTTAATCCCCCAAGCCCATAAATTGTTCAACACAAAATATAAGTCATCAAAGGAAATAAAAGAAGCAATAAAAAAATCCCTTAGCATAATTGAAAATCTCAATGTTACTAGTAACTAAGGACTTCCAAGAATCCATCACCCATCGACGAAGATCCAGTAGAGAAGGCCAAATAACAATAAATCTATACATAAAAACATAATGTTGATATAAATCCACATTATCCACTACATCATGGATACAAACTACAATAGAGTAGGTCTTGGCATAAATAAGAGGTCAAGATTTACCCTTGGGAGGAAGAGAAACAAAAATATGATAGCGTGAGAAAAGTTTTGTCAATTAGTAGTAGCAGAAAAAAGCTTTTGGAGGGGGGACTCAAACATTCACAACATTGGCAGACCTAGGAACAGGTCAAATAGAGGATTACCCGGTGATAATAGGTGCAAAAGTACCATAAATGACAAGCACTATTGCATTAGATGCCCCTACATTAAAAGTAACACCATCACCAAACTCTAAGACAAGCACATCGTCAAAACCAACAACTAAAAACTCGTAGAGACACCCACACCAACAACATGAACATCACCATCACTGTCATTCCCCGCTAGAAAACCCTTGGAGAACAAAGTGCATTATAGGCACAACAAATTTTTTTGAATGAAAATGCACTGTTATCTACCAAGATACATGAATGCACCAAGTTCATTCACAAATCTTTCATAAACCATTAACATAAATTACCATCAGAGGCATTGACTTCATAAAAATTCCTAGCTCAACAAGGTGAAGGGTCTAATATTCCCAAGGGCCTTATGGTCGCCACATGATGACCACATGAGATACCATGAGAGAAATTAGATAATTCTTACGTGTCTCTTGAGATGACAAGCACCTCAGGGTGATGCCTAGGCAAGGTCTAGTTTTGGAGTCCCGATCAACAAATATTTTGGACAAGATGAAAACAAGGAAGTGGATATGCCAAGGTGACCAGGAGAATAATGGGTATCCAAATCACAAAATCTAATTTGAATAACATACATGGAATTGTATTTTATTTTAAATGCACAGTTTCCATGAGATAAATGCGTAGGAACTGTTCATCCATGCACATGAAAAAAAAACCATGAGGGAAGTAAATTATTGCACATATGCATAGGATGTAGAGTACAAATACATAGTTCTAGAATAGATGTACAAGAGAAAGTGATGTATGCCTAGAAATAAGGGACATATGTGTGGGATTAAGATCAGAGTCATAAAATTGAATAAAATAAAGGTTAAAAAACTTGGGTTTGATTGTCATAAGGACTTCTACCATCCCAAGAGGTTTCAAAACCATACAAGGGAATCATAAATTCATCTAATAAGGAAATGCATCATGATAATATCAACACATCTCAAGATCAACTACAAATACCATTATAATTATATTTACAGTCACCAAATCTAGTTGATCATACCATAACACAAGTATTAGTTCATAAATAATGTTATAAGCACATGGATTCACCCAATGAAATCATCATATAATTACATCCATCCACTAGAATCATAAATCAATATGCTATGAGTATAAACCAAGCTTACTAAACAACTGCCAAGAACACATTATCAATGACATCATAAGGTCAAGCAAGGAGTATATAGTATGGAAAATTGGAGTATACCGGTTACATCAAGAAAAGATCAAGATCACTCAAGAACAATATAAATGGATGTAATCTACATAATAATCATGATTACAACATTTTTCCATTGCAAGGAATAAAAAATCATCACATGAATACACTTTCACCTTGATTATATTATAAGTACATGATTACAACAAAAGGATTCCATAAACTCATAGAAGGGTCTGCATATAAACCAGGGCTAATTAATAATTGTAATTTAGTCCCCAACGACAGTTGGTCATGCTACCTAACCAAGAGGAACCCTCAGGACTTCTCTAACCATGCTCATAGAGATAACTATATGGACCATACCACATAAGCAATCAATCATATAGGGTATACACATACATACCAAAGCAACATCAAACCAAATCCATAAAATACTATGACCACACAAAACTGAGCAACACAATCACCAATGATACACATCCAACCAAAAAAAGGTAGAAATACAATAAACAAGTCAAGTCACAACATCATACAAACCACAAGAGACATACTCAAATTGAATATGAGGTGAAGCACTCTCACACATCTGAAAGCACCGCAAACAAATCTAAGACATTATCACCATGCAAGTAACAAGCTCAATGATACATGACCACAGACTCACTGATCAATAGAGTGGGCACAAAATCCAAGAATGAGAGTATCATCACATAGCCCTAGGGGGAAATGAAATGCCCCATCACCTTACTGCACCATGACTCATGCAATGCCAAACATCTTGAATCCAAGGTGGGGAGTGAAATAATCCATCACCTCACCACACCATGACCCATGCATTGGTGTGCCAATAAATCCATGCCTTCTCCAATACGTCTATGGCTAATGGGAGCCCATGAGGCATGTGAGAGAAATCCCAGTGTCTCGTACACCAAGGCCCACTATGGCCGGTTCACTTAGCTCTACATTGTTAGTATTACTCTTTCTTAGTCATTTAAATCCTGTTATTTTAACATACAATAAGTTTTCACTTGATTAGTACTCCTCAATGGGTTACCCTAGTGGCCCCTTTGTGCCCCGGCCCCCCATTGAGAGTCACTCCCAAAATTGGCTAAACATCCACCCATGAGATACACAAGGCACAATGAGATCTTCCAACAAATAAGTAGAAATGACACATTTCCAACATGTTCCTTGACAATAAAATAATAGTTTTCATCCATGCAAGTGACCAATGATGAACATAACCATAAGTATGCATACACTACAAATGCGATCTCATAAAAACTCTCTAGTTCCAAAAATCTTCCATCAATAAAATAACCAATACATAGACCTACAACTGTAACCACCCTAAATTGGGCTACTATAACCCGAGACCCCCTTTTTCCTTAACTAAGGATCTTTCTCCCAATTATGCTAATTTGATTATTTGATTATTGACACGATTCTTTAAAATCAATGAAATCCCTCAAAGCAAAAATTAACCACTAATAAATCTATCATTAATTTCTAATTGATTACCTTGGCTTATTTAATTAAATCAACCTCATTAAATCCCTTGGCTATGATAATTAATTAAAGAAAATTAAAATAAACACTCCTAAATTACAACTCTCCACGAATGGAAAAGTCAATTGATAGACCAATGGGAGTTGACACACATAGATAACCTCACATGGATCAAGAAAGGATTAATCTTGATCACTCCTGAAGAATTAATCTCAACCACTCATTTCACTTCATCCTCCATAAAATGAGTGAATTTTGAGCTCAAACGATCAAAAATCTTACACTCTTGCATTAGGGTTATGCTGCAGAAATGAATTCATGTACTCTTAGCTAATTAGAGAACATTTTATTTGCTTAAAGGATCAATGAATTTAGAATTGTCATGTTTTTAGCTTAAGATGCATACTAATGGTTTATATCATTTTGAATCTTCCATTTTAGCATTGAATTGTCACTGATCTAATGCATATTCTGAGAGAAATATCATAGATAGATCAAACTCTTTCTAAATAGGAAGCAATATGTCGATTTCATTTGGTTTATTATGATTTTTAATTAATTTTGATGTTACTAACCATTGATCTAATGGCATATTGAAGTATTGTGTTGCAAATTCTTGTAGGTACAATATTCACACACATTTTTGGTGCCCACCGTGGGGCTGAGCCCTGGATTTTACCTCCTTTTGAGAAAATTTTCTTCATTCTAACTCTCTATCTAACAATGCAGATCCACATCTGGTGAACAAGATCGCATCCCATGAACAAGATCACACTCGGTAAATCCTGGCCCGCATCCTAGAAATCCAGGATTGCATATGGTAAGAATCAAATTTGGTTAATTCAGGATCACATTTAGGGTCCTTAATCGTATTTAGTTAATCATTGATCGCATTTAGTTAAAATTTTGGATCGCATCTGGTGTCCTAATTTGTATAATTAGTTTATTTCTAATGACTAATGGGTTAATTTGATGTCTTTGATTGATTTTAATAAGCCTAACATTGTTTGCAGGATGTTTGACAGAGAATACGCAAGCCAAAGATTGCAATAACAACATTCTCCAACTACTAAAGCATGCTTTTGTAGGTATCCTAAAGGAAACAAACTAATCATCATGTTTGTTTCAATTGATTTGTAGGAATTTAATTGAATTTAAGGTCAATTTTCAATATAATCAGAGGATTATGCTCTTTTCCCTTTGAGAAAATCAGAAACTCAAAAGTTCGATTGCAATTTGAGGTCAAATTTGGGGAAATTAACATTGTATGATGTGTTTGATAGGAGAAAATGACATGAATAGGAGAGTATGCTCCTCTCCCTAGTGGAGAATCAAAAATATAGACTCCAAGGTCATCAATCCTCTTTACTTGCTTTAACCTTTAGATGGGCTTGCAGGTTGAGGAAAGAATCTCATGGGAACAACCCACGTGAGAATGAGGTGTGAGCCACACCACTTCAACTCATGTTAATAGAATTTATTTCTTAGGGCCAAAGCCTCTGAAATGGGATATCATTTAAGCTTATACTCAACTCACGTCTAACACAAAGTAGGGCCTCATGGTCTTAATCACGTTTATGTGACTGCTTGTGCTAAGATCCTTTGTGGGGCTATATGCCTGAATCACATTTCTGTGGACGCAAATGATACAACTGAACATAGAACCATACTAGACTCTATAGAATAGAAGCCACCTGACTCACCACCAAAAGGTGATAATCTTTGTGCAAGGAGGATAGTAACTTCCCCAAGATACTCGTCATATCGTGCCCTCATTAGCGCTTGAAGTAAGATAATATGACATCATGAATGGAGCCATTGCGTGCTTGGTGATGGTCATATTCTGATTATCTCTTGAGTGTGTACCTGAGTCTACGAGAAAATAATTTCATGCTAAGCCAATTTCATAGGGATAGGTGTGTTTGGAGCCTACCAAAACTTTCTTGGTGTGTGTGAATTTCAAACTAAAGATAATAGTCCCATATCTATCACCTCTTAGACAGTTGCAGACAGTTATAAACCTTCAAACTCACATAAATTTAGCAGACAAACCCTGGTATCAAAAAATTTTCCTCATTTTTCAACCAAGTGGAAAACATAGAAAAATCTGTCAGAAGGTTGCATTTGGTATTTAGGGTCACATCTGATGAACACAGTCGCATTTAGTCAATCCAAGATCGCATCCTGTAATTTAGGGTCGCATCTGGGAAATGATCTTAATTCAAGATCGCATCCTAGAAGTTGAACCTAGGGTAGATTCACATCCGGTAATTTTAGGATCCCATCTGGGGGTTCGCATATGGGACATAGAGTTTCTTAAATCATGTCAAAAATAGGATCTTTTCAATTTTGGATACCCATTTTGTCTCCCAGTCAGGTTTAGCGGCCATTCTCTATCAATTTGGAAGTTTTCACCAATCAATTTGCATGTGTACCTTGCATGCTTTCTAGGTCTTTGAACAATCGTTCCCAAATCGTGTTTTCATTTCACTTTTAAATCTCTTTGGTTCCTAGCTCACTATCAGGGCATTCTAACCCTCTGACGCTGGAACTTATCACTTGGTCTTATCAAACTCTCATTCACCTTTCTTTGGACAAACACACTTGGATGGTTTCAAACCCTTTTCGCACATTGGAACACTTTGACAAGACTTCTCTTACACCTTCATGGTTAACACAAGACACAATAAATATCTTGTTGACAATTGAGAAAGACCTCATGGATTGATTCAATTCCATCACGAAGGTACATCATGAAAAAACCCTATTTTCAATCAAAACTCACCCTCAACACCTCTGAACACAGGAAAATTGGAACCCCACAAAATGGTTGGGCCTCATGGATGGAGTGATGCCTTTGACAAATACAATGATGAAGATAATCAAGAAGAAAAAAATCATGATCATCCCATGTTTGATTCTGATAGTGAAGAAGACAAAACCGAGGAAGATTATACCAAACTTAAGCAAAGCAAGAAGTTTCAAAGAACATTGGAAAAGATCATTAATGAGGACAAAGAGAAGTACTTCCTTCACTTAGCTTCTATGGGAGTTGAGCTCCCTAAATATTACGATGTTGAGAGATTAAAAGATGAAGAAGTACAAACACTTATTTTGATTCTCTCAGGTAAAATCACAATAAACTGTCACCCTTTTACAAAGGAAAAGGTTAACAACACCAAAACTGTAAAAATTCAAGGGCATAAAAGTCACAATTGTGTTGAGAATTTGAAGATGATATAAACTGATGAAATATGTAAAATAGGATGAATTTTATGCTTATAAATTTTTTAAAAAAATTGAACAAAAATTAAAATGTTTTTTGAAAATTTTAGGTCTATTTTTCATTTCCTAAAAAATTCTACAGATCAGGGAGTTTACTTCCTGCCAAATCATTATAAGTAAAACATTGTTTTTTCCTCCAATTTTAGAATATGTTTTAGATGAAATGTATAGCTAGTGAAAAAAAAAAAGAAAGAAGTATTTTTGATCTATAGTTTGCCCGTTATAACTATTCAAAGTCGAACTTACCTGAAATCAACAATTTTTGTCTCCCGCCACTTTTCCCCTATCAAAACTATACTAAAAACTAGATAAATTACATATTATTGAAGATGACTCTCTTCTCTAGTGTTGTCTATGATTTTAAAAAATTTCTAAATTGATTTAGAATTTTTTTTTATATTTTCCAAATCAATGACTTCTCAAATCTTTATATACCCACATGTAGTTTTTAGCAAATTTGTTCAACGTTTTATAGTCGAAACAATATAAAATTTATATGTCAAGAATCCTCGTTCCAAGCGTTTTGAGATCTAGAAAAGGGTACTTTTAGTTTTTTGACATTTTCTATTTTGAGTAGAGAATGGAATAGCATAAGTGCAAATTTCTGGCATTTTTATGTTTTTGGAGGTTTGGATGCCAACATGTCATGCCACCTAGGTAGACTCGGCCGGGTCAGAATGGGCTGAGTTAGACTCGACTGAGTAGTCATAAGTATTTTTGACTACTCTCTAACAATTGTAGAAAATAGAAGAAATCCTTTAAGAAGGTGGACTTAACTGACTTATTGTAAATCTCTTAACGAAGTACACACTTAACAATGTTGTTAAAATCTCTTAACTGAGTAGACCTAACCAATCTAAAATGTTACTCCCTAATAGGGTAAGATCATCAGAAGTGATCACACTTGTAGCCTTAACGACACCTTCCATTCTACGGATAGTGAAGCTTTGTGGGTTTCATCCCCACTGTAGTTTTACCTTCTAATAGGGGTTTCTGCGTTACCAATTCTTGTATCATGTGTAACTAAGTTTCATGAATGTTTCTATGAATGTTTACATGCAATTAAATTTATGTTATGATATTACATGCATAAGGTAGAAAAGAAAATATGGTCGGTAATTCAAGTAAAGATTAATAAAGGTTAAAGTGATAAAATTTTTAAGGGTACTCATTCACCCCTCCCCTCTCAGTACACACCATTCCATTATTCCAACAAGTATTTCTTAATAGTTGCACAAAACAACCATAGTCACTCTCACAAACAAAGGTGTTTCTTAAACACCACCTACCTTTAACAGACATCACACTAGTGTTTCTCAACACTTTAATCAACAATTTTTATCAACACTCAATTATATTTCAATTAATGATAAACTTGATCACAAAGGTGTTTTCAATACCACTACACTCATCCAGACAAAGATAACCCTACGAAGGCTACATTGATAAAATTTAATCTTTGATTGATGACTACAAAAAATAATTAATCTAAGGTGTTCCTAAACACCAGCACTCACAAACAGACTTCTTTTGATGGATGATTGATCATGACTCTTTAACATGTCTCCATGATGCCTTTTGACTAGTGACATATACAAAACTCATGAATTTTCTTTGCTTGATGTCTATAAGATCAATTTTTTATTGTTATATCTTCCGAGTAACTCTATGATGTCTACTAAATGACTAAGACAAGCAAGGACACAAGGCATAACATTTTCTTTGTTTTTTTCTTGTAGGGATTGATGCAATGATCCTATAAATTTCACATAAAATGTGTGTGTATGATAAGATTCTCCATCCTGATTGGAAGGCCACATATCTCAACCCTATTTATATGAAGGCTATGGTGAGTTGAATCATTCTCCTTGTCTGTTTGTTTGTATTAAACCAAATTCTCAGTAAGGTGTATGCAACATTATGTACCCAAGGATATGAACATTAATGAAAGGGTCATTGAGGGTTGCTATCATATATTGCACATGAACAGAAGATGGTTTTAAAATCAAAATGAAATAACTGACATGTCATCCTAACCTTTATGCCTTGATGCTTAGGTTTATTTTTGACATTGCATCTGACTAAAGTAGTATTCATATTTTTGTGGTGGATGAAATCTATCAGTGAAGGTTGTACTAGCCTATGGTGTCTGTTAAACAACCACTCTATGATGATAAATGCTACTGTGAATGATCAGTGACTGTCCTAGAAAGGTCTTAATTGAGCTGCATTCATGATTCATAGTAGTTGCATTAAGATTGCATGATTACTTGAGCTTAGAATGATTTCCTTTCTCACTCAAAATCTAAGTTTGACTACTTAATCTATTGATTTAATTACTTTATTTACTGATACATATTTGTCATTGCATTCCATGGAATAAGTATTTGCATACATTCTTGCATGAGCATAATTTAAAACAAAAGAAAAGCATACATATTATTGCATATCATCAGTACTTTTCTTACACAAAAATTAGAAATAAATAAGAGCATTCATACATCCATAGGTGCATACACACATTTAAATACATAATAAAAGAGAAAAACATACATGTGCATATCCATATAGAATCATCTCACACATCTATCTATCAGTGGAAAAGTAAACATAAATGATGTCATCACATGAGTATCATCAATATCATCACAAAGACCAAGTACATCATAAAATCACATCTAAAAATCTATCAAGTGATGGAGATAATGAGATAACACGAACATATCAACATCAGAAGATACTATCTCATATATATCAATGGATAAATAGAACAATATGACAAAAATAATGTATCAAGTATCATGAAGTGCATATCAATATACAAAAAAATTACTATGATGGAAAGTATCATGACTGACTCCCACCCTTGGCTTGATCACTAGGGGGAGGAGGTGGAATATCTTCCCATGTAGGAAGTGGTGGCGGCATAGCTCCCTCTGACTACTGAGCAATGATAGAGTACAAAGGATCTCTGAGCCATGAATGGCTACACAATATAAAGAAAAGTAATAGGTTGGCCTCTGTCCCTGGTATGTGGCAGTGTGAGCTTGAAGATCTTTCTCAACTCTCAATATATCTCCTTGCTTATCTCTCATAGCTATGAGTGCACCCAACTACTGATATCTCTCTGATCTCAACATCTCTAATTGCCTATCCCTATCTGCTAGTAGTGCATCCAAAGTGGTAATACTATCTCTCAGTTGCTCTATCTCCCTTTCACACTGAGACAATGGATCTGTATCTCTATCCCTATCTCTAGGAGGATTCTATGGAGGAGGTCTACCACTACCACTACTCTCCTCAATTTGTCTCTAACCTGATGGCCTCTGTTGTTGTTTCCTGGATAATAATGGTCTTGGATCCCTGCGTGGAGGAATAACTCTCACTCGGTGCACCTACCCTCCTCTCCACCACCATCCCTATCATCCCCATTTTGTCCCCTATCATCTCGGCCATGGCTCTGACCTCTATCACTAGGAGGGCCCCTACCACCTCCATCTCGGCCACCCCTCTCTCCTCTCCCTTGGCCTCCCACAAGACCCTCCTCGACAAGATCATAGTCTAATGCCTCCTCAATCTGTGGTGCTATCTCCTTAGGGGTAGTAAAGCATAGAAATGTGTACTGATCTAGATAATCCTTGGACTCGTCAATGATCTCTCCATCATCAATATCTCACAGATAATCCCAACCTACCAGAACCATCTGTGTGATCTCTTGAAGGACATTCTCATAGATTAGTCGATCTCTCCACTGTGCCTCCTCATCTCTAATGTAGGAATACACGGCCTGCTCTTGTGGCATACCCTGTACCCTATCATACTTCCTTAACATAGAGATAGCGATGAAGCACTCAACAATGTACCTAGTACAACCAATGAGGTACCTTCGCTGAAAGAAATATGACATCTATCGCCGATTTGAAGCCAGCTCCTCACAATCCAGATATGGTCGCAACTTGACCTTAGTAACATCATCAAGAAGACACTACCAATACGCTAGCTTACACAAGTGGGGCTGGTGGATATATCCTAAATACATGTACACAAGGATCCTCGAGATCCCTCTACCTATCAACTATCGACCGTGTCACTAGGATATGCTCCCAGGCCCAGATATGAAGTATCAAGATACCCACTCTCATACTCCTGGATGACTGGTATACTATATCTTGAAGCTCTTTGTATAAATGAGAAGGAATACAACTACCCCATCCATATTGGTGAGTAGCACTGATCATATCTTCAAGCATGTTGGCCCAACCACACATGAATCCATGCTGGCCAAGATCTGACATAGGGTAAAAGCACAATCGAGTGTCACCTTTTAAGCTAACTTAATTGACTCGGTCAAGTAAGACTAGCCCAGTTAGACTCGGGCAGGTCTAACTTGGCCGAGTCCATGTAGGCGCCTACATGGCCGAGTAGATTGGGCTAAGTGGGACTTGACCGAGTCCCACTCGGCCCAGTCCCTGGGACATTTATAATTCAAAAATAACCTCCAAGCCCCTCATTTTCACATTGAGGGGCTAAGGGGACTCACCCCTGTGGGATTGGGCTGAGTCAGACTGGGCCAAATCTGCCTAGGTGGCATGACATGTTGGTAGCCAAACCCCCCAAAACATAAAAAACTAGAAGTTTACACTTTTGCTCCTCCGTTCTCTACTCAAAATATAAAATATCAAAAAAGTAAAAGTATCCTTTTTCTAGATCTCGGAACTACGATTCTGGACATATATATTTTACATTATTTCAATTACAAAACATTGAACAAATTCGCTAAAAACTACATGTTGGTATAATAAGTTTTGAGAAGTTGATTCGAAAAATATAAAAATATGCTAAATCAATTCATAAATTTTTAAAAATCATATACAACACTAGAGAAGAGAGTCCTCTTCAAAAATATGATTTTTTTTTGGATTTTGGTATAGTTTTGATAGGGGAAAAGTGGTGGGAGATAAAAATTGTTGATTTTAGGTAAGTTCGACTTTGAATACTTATAATAGGAAAACTATAGAAACACTTTTTTTTTTGCACTAACTATACATGTCATTGATGAACTATAACTGTTTATATGTTTGAAGTCATTTGTTGATATTCAATCGAGTTGCAAAAGTGATGATAAATATTATCAGTTAATGTATTGTCATTGATGTCAACTTATTTGAGTGTTATTATGGTGGAAAACATTTTTTATGTATTGAAGATCTGGAAAAAACAAAGTTTTTGTGGTCAGTAATTGAAGAGTTTTGTATACACCGAGTGATAGAGAACACTAAGTAAAATCCAGTGTATACTGAGTGACAGTATTAATCGAGCAAGGTTTTACCGAGACAACTATTGAATTAAAGCAATTTAATTATTACCGAGGCCGACTTGGATGCTTAGCTAGCAATTGATGATTTCAAGGTAAAAGAGAAAGTTTTTTATTTGATCAAATGGTTATTAAAATTCAATGGAGATCAGACAACAGAGATTGAAATGTGTTTTTAACACAATTGCCAAAGTTGAATCAAGCAGAAAAATGAATGATGAAGATTAAGCGGAAAGAATTCAAGGATGAAAATTAAATGATACATGATATCTATTTAAGAGACAAGAGATTCATTTATGAATCGTGATGACAAATGCTAAAGCATACATGCAAATTCATGCATGACTGATCAAATTGGTTAAAGATAGAACCGAGTGTAATTCTGCAGACATTACCGAGCAAACCGAGGATAACCGAGCAAAACAAAGATGAAGAATGAGATGAACTGAAGTGAACAAATTGATCAGAGTGATGACATGTAACTGATTTAATGTTTGAAAATTTTAATTTGATAGTCATGCAAGACATTAAATCAGTTAATGTATTGTATTGTCATTGATGTCTACTTGATATAATTTGTATCGTCATGGAGATACTACGAAAGGATTCAAAGAACTCATGAATCAAGGCTATGCTAATCAGTACTACATAAAAGTCAAGTATTCGCTAAGTGACTGTATACACCAATGAAGTGCACGAGATGGATAGAGTAAAAGAACAAAGCCACAGTGATACCCAACAAGAAAAAGCACAACATTACCGACGAGTAGAGTTACAGTGTTTCCCGACGGATGGAGATCACAAAGCTAATTGAAGTCTCACCGACGGTTCAGTCAGTTGTCACAGAAGACTAACTAAAGTGATAACCACCAGAATAGAGAGTTCAGAAAATGACAAAATATCTAGCTGGCAGAGCTAGATATAGACTTAACTGGTTGTCTACTTTGTTTTATTCGACCAGAGATAAGTGATTAATTTAAAGTTGATTTGTATAGTTCGCAAGAAGATATCTACGAGACAAATCAGGAGTTATGCTTTAAATCTAATTGGTTGGATTGTTTATCACACCAAGAATCAAGAACCAAGAAATAATGAATATTATGTCTATATAAGAGACAAGCTTAATTCATTTTAAAAGGGATTAAGGGGAGTGAATAAAAATAGAGGATGTTGGAGAGAAACTGATGAAGAACAACTTCATGTAGTGCTGATCAAATAGGTCATAATGTTTCAGTTTAACCATTGAAGCATCAAGTCTCTTAACTGAGTAGGACTTAACAATCTTCTAAATATTGAGGTACATCTCAAGGAGTGCCAAAAAGGTTGATTCATGAAAGTAGCATTGGACTTGCCCGATACCTATTGACAGTCTAAGAAAGAGGCTGATTCAAGGATGGTAGCAATAGATGCCTGATACTAAGTGAAAACCTATATGTATAAAATCCTCTAACAAGGTTGCACTTAATAGTGTGTTTGTAACCTTTAACATGGTTGGCTCTTAACATGGCTCACTTCAGAAGAGTGAAAATATGGGGTACCGGTCCTAGTGGTTTTTCCCCTTAACAGGGTTTCCACATTAAAAATCTACGTGTTATGTGTGTATGATTCATTTCTTTACTATTTTTTATATTACATATTTGATTATGGATTTATTGGTATACTTTGCATATTTACTGTATTTTGGTAAATAGATGACTTCTCATTGGTAAACATACAGAAGAAGGTTTGACAGAGCAATCTGACAAGTAGTAAATTGATATAAGTATTTCATGGTATTCATCTTGTAGGAAAGAAGATAACGCGAGATATAATTTGTGGTTATAAGTTTAGAGGCTTGATTTAAGGATTAATCTTTGAGGCCACTGATTCACCCCCCTCTCATTTATTACTAACAATTGATATCAGAGCTTATGTGCTTAGAAAGGAAGGTTTCAAGACCTAAGCTAAAGATCACAAGATGAAAAGATGAGATGTGCCCAATTTGAACAAAGATAATTTTACTTCATGGCAAAGCAGAATAAGACTCCACTTATCAGGTATTGGTAATGATGTTACTCAATACTTAGAAATTGAATATGTGTTGCCCACAGGAGCACCAACAGTTGAAAAAATGAGATAGAAGCATGAACACAACAACATGATGATAGAGCTTGCTTCCTCACTCTCTGATGCTGAATTTGAAGATGTTAAAGACTGCAAAACTGCAAAGCAGATGTGGGAAAAATTGAAGCTTGTACATGGTGGTGACAAGAATGTTTTGAGAGCCAAGGTAGAAAGCCTTAGAGGAAAGTTTGATGATCTCAAAATGAAAGAAGGAGAAAACATCACTCAGTACAACATAAGAATCAAAGAGGTAGTCAATGCTATCCGAGGAGTTGGAGGTGTACTAGAAGAAGATACAGTGGTAAATAAAATTCTAAGAACCTTACTGCCTACTTATGCTATTAGAGTATCTGCCATTCAAGAAATGAGAGCAGTAGAAAATAGCAATGTTATTCTAGATAGTTTGATTGGAAGACTGATTTCATTTGAGATGAATAACTTTGATAATAGTGTCTTACCAAATATAGAGTCCGCATTCAAAAATTCTATGAGAATAAGTAAATCAAGTCATAAAAACACTATGAGAAAAGATAGTGATAGTGAAAGTGAAGAAGATGATCTTGATGAAATTGAAGCACTTATGGCTAGAAGAATGCAGAGAGGAAAATGTAAATACAAAGGTAAACTACCACTTGTTTATTTTAATTGCAAAGAGATTGGACACTTTGCTGCAAGATGTACTAATAGATGAAAAGATGATAGAAGTAATGACAGATCATTTAAAAAGAAGTCTGACAGAGGTGATTACAAAAGGATAAAGGAAAGAAGGCCAGTTACCTACCAAAATGCAAAGATGATGACACTGACACCGAATCTGATGATATTTGTAGTAGTAAAAGATGATTCAGATGATGATGAAGAAAGGTATGTAGAAACAACTCTCATATCTAAAGTTAGTAAAAATAATGTTTGGATCATAGATAGTGGATGCACTCACCATATGACCGGTGACAAGACAATTTTTGAGACTTTTGAATACTACAAAGGTGGTTCAGTAAGAATGGGTAGTGACACACCTTGTCCAGTTTAAGGTAGAGGAACCATAATGTTGAATAACCAGATAAAATGTGAAAATTATTATTGGGTAAATGGATTGAATTATAATCTATTGAGTGTTTCTTATTTGAATAATTCAGGTCACAGAGTAGCATTTGAAAATAAGAAGGAACGTATCTTTAATAAATCTGGAAATCTGATTGGTACTGGTGACCAAACAAAAGGTAACTTATTCTATCTGAATGATATTGACTCCACTTGTTTGATTGCTACGAATGAAGACATATGGTTGTGGCAAAAAAGATTGTGTCATGTGAATTTTGACAACATGATAAAGATTAGCAAAAAGAGAAATGTCAGAGGTTTACCGACGATGACCAAGCCCGACAACATCATGTGTAAAAATTGTCAAAAAGGGAAAATGACAAAGTCTAGTTTTAAAAGCAAAACCCATACATCTGATGTAATTCTAGAATTAGTCCATACTGATTTATGTAGACCTATGAGGAAAAAAAGTTATTATGGAGATAGATATTTTATTCTCTTTGTTGATGATTACTCTAGAATGATGACAATCATGTTTCTAAAAGATAAATCAGAAGCCTTTAAGATGTTTAAATGGTACAAAGAAATGGTTGAGAAGCAAAGTGGTAAGGAGCTAAAATGCTTAAGGTCAGATAGAGGAGGGAAATTTATTTCAGATGAATTCACTAACTTTTGTAATGAGCATGGAATCAAAATATAGGTCTCTGCACCGAGAACACCACAACATAATGGAATTGCTAAAAGAAGGAATATATCCATAGTTGATTGTGCAAGGACACTGATGATAGAGAAAGGGATCACCCAAATCTTCTGGAGGGAAGTTGTCAGTACTATTGTTTACACATTAAACAAAGTAAAATTGAAGAAAGACACCAAAAAGACACCTTATGAGCTATGGTATGGATACACACCCAATATATCCCTAGCAAAAGATCATTGCACCCAAGCATCAGGTTGCAAATATCGACGATCAAAATATTGCTCAAGATGATGCACAACTTGATGGAGAAAAAAATGAAGAACAAAATGATGATCAAGATGATAGACAAAGAGCTGTACCTGTACTTGCAAGATATGTCAGAAGGAACCATCCATATGACCAAATCATAGGAGATAAAAAGGCTGGTATGAGAACTAGAAGTAAGTCTGTAAATACAAGATGTCTTATTTGTGATTATGAGCCCAAATCTGTCAATATTGCACTAGATAATGATGAATGGATAAGTGCTATGAATGAAGAGATTGAACAAATAGAGAAAAAAAACACATGGACACTTGTATCAAGACTGGATGACAATAATGTCATCGGTACAAAATGGATATTCATGAATAAGCTGAATGAGAATGGAGAAGTCACAATAAATAAAGCAAGACTAGTATGCAAGGGGTATGCACACGAAGAAGGAATTGACTATGGAGAAACCTTTGCACCCGTTGCTAGGCTACAAGGAGTAAGAATATTATTTTCTTATGCTACATATAAAAGATTCAAGGTATATCAAATGGATGTCAAGTATACATTCCTGAATGGAATACTTGAAGAAGAGGTATACATTGAATAACCAGAAGGGTTTGTTGATCCAGACAAGAGGGACATGGTATGTAGACTTCACAAAGCCCTGAAGTATTGAAACAAGCACCCCGAGCCTAGTATGAAAGACTTCATTCCTATCTTATAAGTATTGGATTTGTAAGAACTAGTGAAAACAATAATCTTTACTTGAAGGAAGATACTGATGCTAACATTTTGATTGCTAAGATATTTTTTGATGACATCATATTTGGAGGCAATGATATGCTATGCAAATAATTTGCAAATGAGATGAGCAAAGAATTTGAGATGTATATGTTTGGAGAGCTCAAGTTCTTTCTTGGTCTACAGATCATGGAACAAGGAGAAGGTATTTTCATTACACAATCCAAGTACATCAAAGAAGTACTGAAAATATTCAAGATGGAAGAATCCAAACTAGTTGGAACACCGATGGCAACTGGATGAAAAATGACAAAGGAGGACAAGTCATCAGAGGTAAATCAAACTTTGTATAGATCAATGATTGGAAAACTCATGTATGTTGTACATACTAGACCAGATATTGCACATGCAATAGAAATAGTTGCTAGATTTTTTGCTAATCCCAAAGAGTCACATATGACTCATGTGAAAAGAATTCTAAGATATCTGAAGAATACCAAAGAAAATGGCTTATGGTACAAAAGAGAAGACAAATTTGAACTTAAGGTTTTTACCGATGCTGATTGGGCTGGAAATATTGATGACCAAAAGAGCACAACTGGGGGAGAATTCTTCATTGGTGACAGACTTGTCACATGGATCAGCAAGAAACAAGGATGCATCTCACAATCTACTACAAAGGCAGAGTATGTCGCTGCTGCTGCAAACTGCTCAAATATTGCATGGATCAAATAGTTACTGGAAGGTATACATATGCAAATTCTAGAACCAGTAATTATCTACTGTGATAATACAAGTGCAATAAACATTTCCAAAAATCCATTCATGCATGCTAAAACACAACATATTGCCATCAAGTATCATTATTTAAGAGAACAAGTTTAGGCAAAGGAGGTGATACTTGAGTATGTGCAATCAAAGGAACAATTGGCTGATATCTTCACCAAGCCATTGCCCAAGGATGCATTTGAATACTTGAGAAAGAGACTAGGGGTCAGACCCTTGTTTAATGATCAGTAAGCTGACTAGAAGGCTGCATCAGCCTAAACATTATCAGAATATCATTCATGTTGATGCAAGCAAAGAGATGAACTTCAAAGCTATATCTATATACAAACAGGTATATATCATCACCAAGCACCAGCGCATATTGTTGTATTGCTGATGGATACGAGAAATTCAAGGAATATATTATGGATGGAGAGAAAAGATTGCTTAACATTAATGTCAGAAATTTGTGAGATATTTTTTTGGCATTGCTGTCAAAGGGAGAGAGATTATCCATATTATCACATCCTTCTGGAAAGGGAGAGAGATTATCCATTATCACATTACTCCAATAGGGAGAGATTATATCCTTAGGGAGAGTTGCTGAAACAAAGGGAGAGTTGCTGACAAGAGAGATAGAGAGAATTACAGTCAAGGGAGAGAAATTGACACAAGGAGAGAATGCAACACATCAAAAGAAGAAAGATAGAGAGATGTAAGAATCAAATTTAAGCTAAAAAAAAAGATTACAGATGGTCAGACATTTTTATCAGTTATCAGAACAAAAAGATTGGTAGTTTGATGAATTTCAAACTATTGTATTTCATATTGTATTAGAAATAGTATAGTGTGATAATATAGTATGTTTCCATCAATGTCAAAGGGAGAGATTGATGACATGTAACTGATTAAATGTTTGAAGATGTTAAGTTGATAATCATGCAAGGCATTAAATCAGTTAATGTATTGTATTGTCATTGATGTCAACTTGATATAATCTGTATGGTCATGGAGATACTGCCAAAGACTTCAAAGAACTCATGAATCAAGGCTATGCTAATCAATAATGCATACAAGTCAAGTATTCACTAAGTGATTGTATACACATACGAAGTGCACCCGGTGGACAGAGTAAAAGAACAAAGTCACAGTGATACCCGACGAGAAAAAGCACAACATTACCGATGAGCAGAGTTACAGCTTTGTGCGACGGACGGAGATCACAAAGCTAACTGAAGTTTCACTGACGGTTCAGTCAGTTGTCACCGATGACTAATTGAAGTGATGACCGCCAGAACAGAGAGTTCAGAAAATGACAAAATATCTAGCTGGCAGAGCTAAACATAGACTTAATTGGTTGTCTACATTGTTTTATTCGACTAGAGATAAGTGATTGGTTTTATGCTGATTTGTACAGTTGGAAAGAACATATCTATGGGACAAATCAAGAGTTATGCTTTAAATCTAATTGGTTGGATTGTTTATCACGCCAAGAATCAAGAACCAAGAAATAATAAATATTATGTCTATATAAGAGATAAGCTTAATTAATTTTAAAAGGGGATTAAGAGGAGTGAATACAAATAGAGGATGCTAGAGAGAAATTGATGAAGAACAACTTCATGCAGTACTGATCAAACAAGCTGAAAGGAGAGCTAAGGAATTCTGCAAACACTGACAAACAATGAGCACAACATCACAGAGAAAAAATTATGGAGCACAAAGGATTGAATTGATACATTGGTCAAAGAGGTAATATACTTAAATAGATCTGAAAATCTACAATTCAAGTTGCAATATGAATATGTCATAGTGTTTCAATTTAACCATTGAAGCATCAAGTCTCTTAACCGAGCAGGACTTAACAGTCTTCTAAATATTGAGATACATCTCAAGGAGTGCCAAAAAGGTTGATTCATGAAAGTAGCATTGAACTTTCCTGATACCTATATATTGACAGTCTAAGAAAGAGGCTGATTCAAGGATGGTAGCAATAGATGCCCAATACTAAGTGACAACCTATATGTATAAAATCCTCTAACAAGGTTGCACTTAACAGTGTGTTTGTAATCTTTAACAAGGTTGGCTCTTAACATGGCTCACTTCAGAAGAGTGAAAATTTGGGGTACCGGTCCCAGTGGTTTTTTCCCTTAACATGGTTTCCACGTTAAAAATACATGTGTTATGTGTGTATGATTCAATTCTTTACTGTTTTGTATCTTACATATTTGATTCTGGATTTATCAGTATACTCTGCATATTTACTGTATTTTGGTAAATAGACGACTGCTTATCAGTAAACATATAGAAGAAGGTTTGATAGAGCAATCCGACAAGTAGTAAATTGATATAAGTATTTCATGGTATCCATCTTGTAGGACAGAAGATAACTTGAGATATAATTTATGGTTATAAGTTTAAGGGGTTGATTTAAGGATTAATCTTTGAGGCCACTGATTCACCCCCCTCTCAGTTATTACTAACACAAAGGTATTATATATTTAGTATAGACCTGAATATTTGCAAATTAGAGTTGTATTTGAATTAGATCATTACTGTATCAGTTTAACCATTGTTACAGATAAATCTCTTAATCAAGTGGGACAATGAGTCCTTATTAAAATATTTAGAGAATGTTGATTATTTTCTTGTTGACCCCACAGTAAATGCATGGTAAAGAGAGAACTTTTATTTTTAAATCCTCTAACAAGGTCACATTTAATAGTGTGCATTGTAACCTTTAATAGGGTTGGCTCCTCACTGAGCTCATTTGAGAAGAGTGAAAATATTTTGGGTTACCGGTCTAAGGTGGTTTTTTCCCTTAGCAGGGTTTCCACGTTAAAAATCTGTGTTAATGTGCATGAATGTTGTGGATTGTTACTTTACTTTACACTTAATTTTGTTGACCTAGATTGGTAATCACAGTATTAATTTATTGATACTCAATAAACACTATTGATGAAAGTTTAAGTTTACAAAATATATTTTCACCGAGTTGAATTATATGATTGAATTTGTTTTGATATACATCTGGAGAAATTTGGGATTGTAAGATAATTTGTGAGGAAACTGATAATAACTGATTAATCCCCCCTCTCGGTTATTATAACAATTGGTATCAGAGAAATAATGCTTATTAGTACAAGAGTGCTTGTCAAAATTTTTTAAAGGACTTGAGCTAAAGATTGTGTGTTAAAATGTGCACCTGTTATCTGCAACACAACACTTCAATAGATCATTGCATTAGTGGAAAATATGGTTAAAAGAGCATATAAAACACTAAAATCAACCTACTACTTTCTAACTAAGAAGAGTATGATAAGCAACATAATAGCCCTCAGATTATGCTACTATTAGTGACATATATGACTTAGCATGAAAGATTTGAGTTAAAACAAACTATTTAATCATTAAGCAATGCATATTATCTCTAAAAATGAGCATTATAACCATGCATGAACATGAAAAACTAAATGAAATATGAATCTTTCTAAATCCTAACAGTATAAAAATGCATTTTCAATCTAAATTATTGGCTTATTTATGCTCAAAAACATCTTCTATTTATAGAAGAATGAGGAGAGAGAGGGGGACAAGGTGCATTAATGGAGTTGAAAAACTCATTAATGAAGTGTAAGAGCAATAATGCTAAAGGCATTCAATAGGCATGGGAATAAGGAATCTTCATTAATGAGGCATTAATGGGAGCCTTAAAGAAGCATTGGAAGAGTGTAAGAGACAAGCTTGAGAAAGTGGACTTGAGGAAAGGAATCTTGAGATTCCTTGACTTTCTCAAGTGGGTTGAGTTAATCACTCCCTAATGGAATGTGACAACATTAGGAGGTGGGTTATGATAGAATTAGGATTAGGATTAGATTTAACAAGGGTGAATGGGTTGGGATAGGCTTGAACCTATGGTCAAAGTGGTTGAGATAGGTTAGGTTGGGGTTTAGAGGAATATTAATGAAATAAATTAAATTTATTTAATTCATTCAAAAATAGGAATATTAATTATTTAAGCATTTAATTACTTTTTAATAATCAATAGGACTATAGCCAATTTAATTAAATTAATTTAGGCTAGGAGAATGAGTTCATTTGCAAGTGATGAGATATATTAAGGTTCATTTAATTCCTTTATGATTAAATACTATAGCCATGTTTGAAATTTGGTTTGTTTTAATTGGTTTGAATTGATTTGAATTGTATGGCTATAGTAGTTAATATAATTTAGTGATAAAAATCACCTAGGACATTAAATCTGATTTAAAAAAGAATTATGCCAATGCAACATTGTTGTGACATAATTGGGGGTATGATCACACTTAGGGAAAATAGGGTCTATAGTCCGAGCAGACCAAATCCAGGTAGTTACATTTGCCCCTCTTTGAATTGATGTGCGAGCAATGCATTGATTCAAAGAATTTTTTTTTATTTTGACTTTAGAAAGATTTGAGAATTTCGCTCACAATCGAACGAAATGTCTGATGAGATCAATTTTGCACTTGGTTGAACTAAACTGATAGTATTGATTTTTGAACTTGGTTGTCGTCCAAAGGTCAATAAAAGATCTTAAAGATACCAATTCTGAACTTGGTGTCGTCCAAAGATTGATAATAATGATTATGAACTTGGTTGTTGTCTAAAAGCCAGTATGAAGCTACCAAGAGCTTAATAAGAATCTTTTAAAATGAGGAAACACAAGATATCCAACTTATGAGAACCAAATCCTTCCATCCAACAGTTTTGATTTAGTTAAGGAAACTGTTATGCCCCTAGTTGTTTGATAACAAAGTCATTTTAATGTTGTTTCAAGCAAAATTTTGATTCATGATAGTGTGATCATGCCCCCTTGAGAACAAAATCAAAGAAAAATAAATGAAATCCCCCTGTTGAAATAATGTATCACTTGCATGGAATTGACAAGGTGAGAAAGAACAAAATAGAAGAAGTGAAAAGGGGGTGTGTTTAAGGGTAAACACATGAGAACCAAGTTAATTACGCAAAAATGTGAGTGGTGGGATTGATAAAATGATGTCGGACCAAGATTTATGGTGAAATTTGCAATCTGATGGGTTTTCAGAACAAACGGAGCAAATCTGCATTTTCAGGAGTTATCGCAAAAATATTACTGTGCTGCACAAAATACCTTCAGCACCTTTGATTTGGTTCCTGATTGATCTAAAAGAGAACAAAAATGGAGTTTCAGTTGCCTAGGAGGGGTTTTGGAACCCCTAAATAGCTCAAAAGACCAATATATATCTCAAAAATTACCATTTTACTATTCATTTTCACTTTTATCCATAATAATTCTGAGAGCTCTACAGAGAAGATGGTGGTCCCCGTGCATAAACATCATTTTGAGTTCAGCCGTCGACATCAGTGCTCGACTGATTATGCACCTCCGGTAAGTACTCGTAAAAATTCCTTGTGAAATTTGCAAATTTGAATTTTATGCATTTTTGTAGCTTGTAGAGCCTTTGCAATTATGGGTCGCATCTAGGATTCCAGATCGCACCCTATCAAGCCCGCGTCGCATCCCATTTTTCTGGGATCGTATCTAATTTTTCCAAATTTCTACATCGCATCCAGGATTTCCTGGATCGCATCCAGTTTGTCTGTTTTTACCTTAGTTTTTAGTTGAATTTTGGTTTTGTGTCGTACCTTGTCCATGTAGGATCGTACCCCATTTTCTGGGTCACATCTGGGATTTCTGGGATCACACCCTATGGTTTCAATTGCATCATGTATTTCTAGGATCGCATCCAGTAAAAGAGATTGCACCTTGTCTTTCTAGGATCGCATCTCATTTTTAGATTTAGAAACTTATCCATTTTGACCTGTTTTTCTATGGCAAACTTTGAATTACTTGGCTAATTAAGAGTCTGCATCTCTGTTATAGATAGAACACTCATTTATCCTTTTACGTTTCAAAATAGACATATTTTGAGGTAGTCACTTTTAGAGGCACATATCTAGGGTGTGTGCTTGCCTTGTTTGGACTACTCTCAGATGATGAGAAGGCAACAGTGATCTATTGCGGATTACGATTGTTGATTGGTTTACCCAATATAGGGGTAAACAAAGGGTTGTTGAATGCTCTTTCCGAGAGATGGCACTCAGAGAACAACACCTTCCATCTCCTGACCGGGGAGATGATAGTGACTCTAGATGACGTATGGCGCATACTGTGTGTTCCTATTATTGGTCATGACATGCGCTTTGAGGCGATGTCTGCCATGATGATTGGAGCAGCTCATGGGTATTTCCAGGATGACACCATTAATTGTAGATACCTTCCTTGGGACTACATGGTCGATCGTTATGATCGATTATCTGTATATTTAGCAGGTTTGATTGGTGGTATCCTGATGCCAGACAGAGGACAACATGGGTTCATGGTCAGATGGGTGGACAGGCTAGAGAAGATGGTCATCAACAGACAAAGATTTGCATGGGGTAGTTGTATCCTAGCCCACATGTACCGAGAGCTTCATGAGATTGTGTACTACTATACTCGGAGCATGACTGTGGGTATTTTGATTCTTCAGATCTAGGCCTGGGAGCACATCCCTGTTACATGGTTGATAGTTGATAGACAACGTGCACCGGAGAAGGCCTATGTATATATGTATGTAGGTCTTATTCAGTAGCCCCATTTGGGCAAGGTAGAGTACTGGCAATGGATTTTTGATGATATGACTGAGGTCATCTGGAAACCATATTTATATTGTGAGGAGTGGACCTCAGATGCCAGGTAGGCTCCTTTTTTATTTTAGAGCAGGTACCTCATTGGGCAGACTAGATACATTGTAGAGTGGTTCGTGCACACCCGAGTGTTGAGACAGTATGACCGACAACAGGGTAGGACTCAGGACATTACTGTATATGCGCAGATCTGTGATGAGGCACTAGTGTGGGGTGCCCAGCTTAGGTATGAGACTGCGCACTAGGAGATCCATGATATGCTTGGAGTAGATTAGGATCTTCATTTGGATGTTGTAGATGCAGGTTTCTTAGATGGATACATAGTAGATATGCTTCATCATCCATTTCCTCATTTTACAGTATCAGAGGAGGTCATTCCTCACATAGAGGAGCTGATAGATTATGATCTGGATGAGCGCCCAGCCAGAGGGAGAAGAGGAGCTCAAAGAGACAGGGGCGCCGACAGGCATGGATGGAGAGAGGGTGACAAAAATGGAGGTAGGGATGGGAGGCATCCTTCTCCAAATGAGAGGGACAATGATGGAGATGACAGGGGTGGTAGAGCTGTGGGTGGCCACGCAGATGTTTCCAGTGGTAGTGGAGAGGGTTGGCGCACTTGAATTAGATTTGTTACTCCCCAGATAGATCCAGGTCTATTAATTATAGGGGATCAGCAGAGGCAGCAACAACAGAGATAGGATGACAGATCACAGGACAGGGCCTCAAGACAAGATTCTGGTAGGGGTTCTGGTAGAGACAGAGATCCACTCTCTCAGTATGAGCAGGAGTGAGAGAAGCTCAGGGCACAAATCACAACTTTAGAGGGTAGGCTCACTGCAGATGAGTCTAGGATTGCTATATCAGATGCATTTCTCACAGATAGGGACAGATAGATGGAGAGACCTAGGACAGAGTGAGATATGTAGGATTGTACTACTATGCACCAGGGGAAGAGAGCCACTTATTATTACGCTCTTTATCATGCAGCGGTGCCAGAGAGATAGATAGCGGTGTCATTTTCACAGTTGGCCCAATAGTCAAAGGGGGTTATGCCTCCTCCTCCTCCTCCAGATCAGGGAGAGGGGGGTAGCCAGAGCTGATTTTGTAGTTTGTTACACATGTATATTGTATATTTGGATCCTTCTGAGATCTTTCTTTTGTATCTGGCGCGCGCACACACACACACACACACACACACACACACACACACACACACACACACACACACACACACATCTGATTCTTTCTGATTCTCTGATACGCTGATACTCTTTATGTAGACTTGTGTTATATTTTGATATGTACCATGGTTGAGATATATATCTGATGCAGCTATTTCTGATTCTGACATGTTTCATGATGTATCTTTGCTTTGATAGATTTATTTGCACATGTGATTATATCTTGGTCATATGATGAGTTAGATTTAGATAATGACATAATTTATGCATTTTTGATTTATCACTCATATAAATATGTTTCAAATGATTCTATGTGAATATGTAAATGCATGTTTTTGAGTTTTTCTTATGCAATGTAAAATGTATGGATGCATTTAGGATGTAGAAACGAAGCGCAAAAAAAATGTTTTTTTTTTTTGTATTTCCTTTCTGTCTCATTTTATGAATGAAAAATGTTTGCTATGGATGTGCAACGATATTGGATATCAGTAATATTGAATTTGAGGTATTTAACTTGGTTTTTAGAAGAAGAAAATAGAATTTATTGTTGAGCACAAATTTCCCTATGCTTTTACTTCTTTCACAAATGCATCATGCAATCTCTAAATGCAGCTATATGCAGACTCTTAGGACTTGTCACTGATTTGCAGATATTGTAGCTTTTTATCATCATTAGGTGCTTTTCAGAATGGATACCACCTTATAGTACAACCATCACTAATACCCACTGATACTATGAAAGTATGAATACTATGTTTTACTGGAATGTTGGAAATAGACTTAGGTATCAAGGCATAGAAGCCAGGATAACACGATAGTCACCTTCCTTTTAATATACCAAATTTTGTGTAAGGCAAGATATTGAACCCGCAATGACCTTGAAAATTCATATCCTTGGGTACATTATGCTTCGTATACCTTAGTGAGAATCTGATTTTTTAGAAAAATAGACAAGGAAATTGTTTCAACCTCACCGTAGTTTACACATAACAAAGATCGAGATATATGCGGCTATCCACCCATAGTGGCAGCTCTTACCATAAACATCTAAGTTAGGTGAAATTTATAGGATCATCTGGAACAATCACCATACGCAGAAAACCAAGAAAATATTATGCCCCCTATCCTTGCGACTCTTTGTCTTTGCATAGACATCATGGAGCAACTCAAAAGGCATAACAAGCATCAATTGTGAATCAATCAAATAAAGTTCATAACTATTTAGATGCTCCTAGTTAAAACATCATGGGTACATAAAAGAGTCATAATCAAACCAAGATCAAACTGTGTTAAAGTAGTATTGAGAAATACTATTGATTCATTTTTCAAGCGTAGTAGAGATTCATCAATCAAAAGTTGGAGTTCAAGAAATATGTGTTCCATGTCTGTGTACATTGTTATTCCTATTTGCAATCCAATGTGGGTCGTAGGAACACCGTTAGTGCAATGTTTGTGTCATCCTTGTGTCGTGAAAGTGATCATTTAGTGTAAGCATCGAGAAGCATGGTATCACAAGAAAAACCAACCTGTGACGACCTAGCAGATGCAACCTATCAAAATGGCAAAGATGCCCCCAGTGCAGTATGAATTGATACTAAGACAGAATTACAGACAAATCCCAAGCGAGGATAAGATTGTTTGTAAGAAAACAAAGTCAACTGTTAGCACAGGTGAAATTATCTGCAATGCATTGATAGATGGAGCGCAAAACACAAGTGATTCCTGATTGCCAGGTTTTCACCAAATGGAAAGATCTTTTCTTTCTTTTTTTTTTCTACCAAGATGCCCATTTTACCAGGTTTTCATCACGACACTTTTTTCTTTTTTTCAAAATTTTTGCTATTTTTTCTCTTTTGAATGTTTTTGTAGTATCAAGGCGCCTATTTTCTAGGTTTTCACCAAGGATACCTTTCTTCAAGACTTTTTCCACTATTTTTAGATTTCTTCAGGATCAATTTTTTGAATGTTTTTGGTATTTTCTGAGAACTATTTCACTATACAGGCTCTGCTAGCCAAACATTAAGCTTAGAACTGCTTCAAATGTAGATTATTGATAGGATCTAGAAGAACGTCTCCCTCAGGTGTAGCTAATTGATAAGCTTCAATCCCAAAAGTAGCGGTGATAACATAAGGTCCCAACCAATTAGGCTCAAATTTTCCCTTTTATTCTCAGTTGGGCTGGTTCTTAGGATTTTCCTTTAAGACGAGATCCCCTACTTCAAATTTTTGTGGTTTGACCTTCTTGTTGTACCCTTTGGACATACGTGCTTGGTACACCTTTAGATGATCGAATGCCTATTGTCTGTGCTCATCTAGTAGGTCTAAAGAATTCACCCTATCGATGCGGTATTGCTCATCAGTAACTAGACCTTGTAAAGATATTCACAAAGATGAGATTTCAACCTCAATAGGTAGTACTTCTTTAGTGCCATAGACTAGAGAAAATGGCATGGCTCTAGTTGGTGTTCTGATGCTTGTTCTATAGGCCCATAGTGCCGGATTCAGTTGTAGATGCCAGTCTCTACTAGACTTACTTACAGTTTGGTGTAGGATTTTGAGAATATTCTTATTAGATGCCTCAGCCTATCCATTACCTTGATGGTAATAGATTGAGGAGCAGTGTTGAGTGATGTGGAATTGTTCACAAAGGTCATCAATGTCTTGATTTTTAAATTGGCCCCCATTGTCTGTTACAATTGAAGAGGGTATCCCATATCTACAGATAATGTAGTTTAGAATGAACATAGCCACCTGTTTGTTAGTGGCTTTGATTAGCGGCATGACTTGGACCCACTTCATGAAATACTCAGTGGCCGTAATGATGAACTTGTGTCCATTTGAAGAGTTGGGATATATTTGTCCAACCAAGTCAAAGGCCCATTGCTGAAATGACAAATGTGTAATAAAAGGTATAAGTTCTCTAGTAGGAGCATGGATGAGATTTCCATGTGTCTGACATTTAAGACATGTTTTGGAAAACTTAATAGCATATTTTTCCATGGTAGGCCAGTAATAGCCTACTCTGAGCAGTTTCTTTGCTAGTGAAAAGATGTTTGAATATGATCCACATACACCTTCATGGACTTCTTTTAACGTGTGATCGGGCTCTTTGAGTTCTAAACATCTAAGAAGTGTACTGTTAAGACCTCGTCGATATAAGTTATTAGTTATGAGGACATAACATGATGCTGTCCTAATCAAGGCTCTTTTCTCATTTCTAGATAGATCATTGGGAATAGTTTGGTCAGTGAGGTAAGCAATGATATTAGCATACCGAGATTGGTCTAGGGTGTTCAAAGCACAAATTACTTGGTATTAAGGGGTATCAAAGGTAGGATAGGAGAGTTCTTCCACCAAGAAGTCATAGAAAAATTGATGTTCCTCTAGTTGTAACATGGACGCCAATGTAGCCATAGCATCTACAACTTTGTTCTCTATTCTGGGTATCTGCTGGAATGTGATGAAGACAAAGTACTTCTTGAGGTCATCAACCAGGTGTTTGTAGGGTGTCAAATTGTCATCTTTTGTCTGGTAATCTCCATTAACTTGATTGATAATGAGCTGGGAGTCACCGTATACATGTAACTCTACAATTTACCATTCCATGCTAAGCTTAAGACCATTTACCAGTGCCTCATATTCATAAATGTTGTTCATGCATGGGAACATCAATTTCTAAGACTTGGGTATCTTGTAGCCTTGAGGAGTTATGAACAGAACTCCTGCTCCACAGCCTTGTTGCGTGAAAGAACCATCAAATTACATCTTCCATGGATGCTTGGTGAGATGCATAATGGTCTCATCAGGAAATTCAATCCTTAAAGGTTCATCATCTTGAAGTGGTGAATCCGCCAATTGATCTGCGAGGACTTGTCCTTTAATAGCCCTCCTGTCTACATACTCAATATCAAATTCACTTAGAATGAGGACCTATTTTTCCAGATATCCTCTTAATTCCATTTTGCTCAGGAGGTATTTCAAAGGATCGATCTTAGAAATGAGCCTTACTGTATGTGAGAGCATGTAGTGTCTCAATTTTTGTGATGCAAAGATGACTGCTAAGCACGCTTTCTCAATAATGTTGTAATTGAGCTCATAGGATACTAGTGTTCTACTGATGTAGTAGATAGCTCTTTTTTTCTTTGTTTCATCCTCTTGTGCTAATAATACCCCTAATGATGTAGCTATAGCTGAAATATACAGGGGTAATGGTTTTCCATGAATAGGTGCCATAAGAATAGGAGAGTAGCCATGTATCCTTTTAATTCTCTGAAGTTGGCTTCATAGTGTTCATCCCATTTGAAGGTGACCCCTTTATGTAGTAATTTGGTAAAGGGTTGCGCTCTATCAGCAAGTTGTGACATGAACCTCTTGATTGATTGAAGTCTCCCTTGCAATGTCCTCATTTGATTGATGTTGCGTGGAGGAGTCATCTCTAGAATAGCTTTGACTTTTGCAGGATCTACCTTAATTCCCTTCGCTGAAACTATAAACCCTAAGAGTTTTCTTGATTGGACCCCAAAGGCACACTTCTTTGGATTGAGCCTAAGTTGAAATTGCTTCATACGGTCCAATATATTTCTCAAGTCAACAATGTGAGTGCTCCTTTCCTTTGATTTGGCTAAGGTGTCATCCACGTAATCTTCTATGTTTTTATGCATCATATCGTGGAATATAGTTGTCATGGCTCTTTGATATGTAGCACCGACATTCTTTAACCCAAATGGCATGACATTCTAGAAAAAGGTGCCCCATGCGCATGTAAATGTGGTTTTCTCTTGATCCTCAGGGGCAATTTTTATCTGATTATAGCCTGAGAAACCATCCATTAATGAATACATTTGGTAGCCTTCTGTGAGATCGATGATCATGTCAATATTAGGTAGCGGGAAGTCATCCTTCGGACATGCTTTGTTTAAGTCTCTACAGTCTGTACATATCCTGATGGATTTATCAGATTTAGACACTGGGACCACATTGGAGATCCATCCTATGTAGGCAATGACTTGGATAAATCCAACTTTTAATAATTTTTCTAGCTCCGCCTTTACTAGCAATGCAACATGAGGATGCATCTTTCTAAGTTTTTGTTTCATGGGCTTGATCTTGGGAGCTATAGATAAGTGGTGCATTATAAATTTAGGGTCCACCCCAGGCATATCTATATAAGACCATGCAAAGCTAATCTTCTTCTCCTTTAGGAATTCAATGAATTGTACCTTTTCCTCTTCTGACAAAGATTGTGCTAGGTGTACTATTTGAGGATCTTCAATTGTGCCCAAATTAACTGGCTGTGTTGGCTCTATCAGAACTGAAGAAATTTCTTGAAAGTGCTTGGGGAGAATATCAATAATCTCATCTTTTGGCACCTTTGAGAGGTTTACATCCTTAGATACATCTTTTGTTTTTACTATTTTAGGATCTGACACTGCCACAACATGGTTTTCACCATCAGTTCCCTTTTTCTTTTTATTCTTCAATTTTGACTGAGAAACTTGATATCCTCCTGTGACATGTTCATGCTCCTTGTATTGGTGGAAAAATGATAGGGTTCACAGGAGTTTAGATAAAAAGCCAAGGTATATCATTGGGAAAGTCGAGGATAGTAGGATCCGTACTAGTCCAATCAATTAGGTATGGGTTTATCAAAGACAAGGAATCAAACTTTGGAAAGGACATCACATTAGCATCATGGCTATTAACTGACATGACATGTCCTGTTAAGTTAAATTCTTTGATGTTTAGATCAATAAGAGCTAGATCATCGTTAAAAGGGTCATTGTTAGTTATATGCGGACCAAACTCTAGTGACTCGTCAGTAGATCTTTCATCATCATCTCTTCATCAGAGGAGGCTTCTTGCTTGTCGCCTCTGAAATTATTCTAGATTTATGAGAACACCAGTCTCTCCATCAATGATTGGGGGAAGGAACTCTTCCTCTGCTTCAGGAATATCACTATTGTTGGGAGTAGTGTTAGAATGTTCACGAGGTGCTGAGGGAGCCACAAACATGTGAATTGTATCTATTTTAGTGTCTTTTGTGGTGATAGATAGCTCATCCCATTCATAATCATGAGAGTCAGTGATTTCATCATCAGATCTGTTTAAGTATTCAGCAATAGTTATCTGGTGTAATCGGTTAGCCATCTGTGGATCAAAGTGTGGTAGATCAAGGGCATGTGTGATCGTGACTAACTGCCCCTAGTTAGGATGTAAATCTCATTGTCGAGGTGTGTCTTCAGTGACTGTTGCTATCAATGGTATCTCTGGGTCAACTGTTGTTATGTCTCCTACCTCTTGAATAGGAGGTTGTGCTAACAAAGGGGTACTATTAAGATCTAGTGGTACCTCAAAGCTTGGTACATAGCGGTCTCCTTGATATTCAAGATTCTCTGTGCCAATATGTAATAATATTTTGTAAGGCCATGGTTCTATCACTATCTCATTTGTTTCATCACTCCCTTTGTCAGAGATTAGACTATCTTTTGAAGTAGGTTTGTTAGATTCAGTATTAAAACCTAGTCCTGTTTTATCTCTAGTAATCCTGAACTCCATGTGTACAGGTTCAATAAGTCCTCTTCCTGTATCGCTTAGAGGTCATTTTCCTTTGTATCCCATTTGCTTAAGGAGATCATATCCTTTTCCATACGTTTTGGGGGATATCTCTACATGTTTGACCTTAGCTTCCTTTGGTTCTCCTTTGCAAAGCCAATCCAAGACTGCCTATTCTTCTGTGTTATCTAAAGAAGATGTGGATGCCTTTACCATGCCAGTTGCTTTGTGGATTTATGGCTCTTTGGATGCAGTAGGTGTGAATGTTGCGGAAGGTTTTCTATAGGATCTTGGTGATACCAAAAGTTCTATCAGTGACGGAGTCATGTCCAGCTTGTATTCTCCCATACCCGTTTCTTCAAGTTTTAAGGTTTTGACAAAACTCTTCATAACCATGTCTTTGGTAGTCTCAGGAGAAATCTCATCCATATCCTCTTTGTTATGTGGAATCATACTACCTACTTTGATATTGTTACAAGTATAATTAGCATCCGCAGGAACTATTACTTCCACCCCATTATGTGGAAACTTGATACACTATTGGTAAGTAGATGGCACAACTTGCATTTCATAAATCCATGGTCTCCCCAATAGGATGTTGTAGGATAGGGGTAGATCCATAACTTAACATATGACATTCCTTTCAATTGGTCCAACTCTGATGGGTAGAACAATAAGACCTTTAGAGGATCTTTCTTCCTCATCATAAGCTTTGATAGTTATTTTTCTTCTAGAGTCAATGGTCTGTTCTGAGAGACCCAGTTTCTTGACTAGATTAAGTGTACAAATATTTAATCCCGCACCTCCATCTATCAACATGCGTCTAACACAGGATTTATGAGGACTTCAATATGGAGGGGTTGATTATGTGGATGTGTCAATGACTTATCATCCTCTTCAAAAAAGGAGAGGTAATTTGGCGCTGAGATGTGATTGATCATTGCTTGGAATTTGTTTATATCAAGGTCCTTTGGTACATTTGCAGCATGTAGGGATTGTTCTAGGATTTCCCTATGCACTATGGATATTTTAAGCAGCTCAAAAATGGAAATTTTGGCAGAGGTTCGCTGTAATTGGTACACCAAGTCATACTTTGATGCAGGAATAGTTACCACATGTTTTACTGCTGGTTTGGGACTAGTAACAATAGGAACCTTGGACATTGATGCTGGTTTTGGGGAAGAATTGGGTCCTTTGATCGTGACCTATGCTTGGCTCTGAGTCACCACAATTGATTGGAAAGAAACAACTTTGATTGTGACCACATTAATTAATTCAGTTTTAATGTCTAGCATATTGATCACATTATCATTATTGGGGTAAGTGTAGTTTACTTCATTACCTTTTCCTTTAGATGTTTCCCCTTTGTCGTAGTTAGGGAAAGGTTTGTTGAAGGTGGTATGATCTTCGTTGGTAGTGTGTCCATCCACTTTGATCTTACCTCCTTCAATGAGGTCTTGAATAACATGTTTGAGCTTAAGGCAATTGTTAGTCTAGTGTCCTTTGTTTTTGTGAAAGACACAGTAAGAATTATCATCCCACCACCTAGGTTTGACCGCTGGTTCCCATGGTTTAGAATCTGGGATTGTGAGAACTTTGTTGTCTATAAGTGTCTTCAAAATAGTCTCGAGAGGCTCTCCCAAAGGAGTGAATATCCTTAGAGGTTTTGAAGTCCATGTTCAACCCTTGTTATTATCATTGTTTTCTTTGGGTATGGGGGTTTCTACCTTGGTATCTTTTCTTTCTTGCATACTATTAGTTAGATTGATACCTCAGGTTTAGGACCAACATTGGATGCATCTACTACACCATTGTTGACAACATTTTTTTTCTGTTTCCACCACTTAGACTTGGAGTTTGAGTTGTTAGGTTTGCTTTCACTTTGAAGAGTGATCTCCCCCTTTTTGTCCATAACTTCATTGATACAGAGGGCGTTCTTAATCATCCTGTCAAAACTAGGGGAATCTTGCATCTGCAATGTGTAGTTCAATTCTAGTATCAAATTATTGAAAAATATTTCCATCTTCCCAGATTCGGGAATGGCTCTTGAATATCGTGCAAAGATTTTTCTCGACCTTTGAAGGAACTGTGTAAATGATTCGCCAGTCTTTTGTTTAGTGTTGCACAGATCCATCATATTCACGTCATGCTGGATATTATAGGAGTAATGTTGGATGAACTGTTGTATTATCTCCTCAAAATTTTTGACCTTGGGTGTAAGTTTTGAGAACCATTCCATGGTGTTGCCTCCTAGACTTCCAAGAAATAGTCGCATGAGGTAAGTGGATTCATGCATGTACTATATCCTAAGAGCACAAAACTCTCAAACATGGTCATGTGGATCGGTCTCTCCCATATACTTGTCGTATTTTTCCTGTGCCACGTTGGGAGGGAATGGAACCATAGTGATACTCTTGTCGAAAGGAAATGGACAAATGGAGTCCACCGAGTATTTTGTTTTGGGTTTAGCCTTCTCTTGCTTGAGAGTCACAAGCTCCGTTTGTATTAAGGTAAGTTGTTTGGTGAGAATAGAAATAGGAGTCGGTATCTCCTTTTCTTTTAGTTGTTCCACATCATAATCCTTGGGTAATTTTACGCCAGTGGATGCTAAATAGAGGAAGTATTTCTCTTTATCCTCGTCAATTATTATTTCCAGTATCTTATGGAACCTATTTCTTTGTTTGAGTTTATCATACTTATCTTCAGGGATATCCCCCTCACTGTCTGATCCAAATGGAGGATGTTCAAATGTAGGTTCTTCTTTTTCATCGATATCTTTGTGCTCCTGGATTTTTCTATTGTCGTATTCTTCAAAAGCTGCACTCCATTCGTGAGTTTTTCTATCCATTTGTGGAGAGTCTAGATCGAGTAGGGAATTGCGAGATGTTTCTCCCAGAAAGTGTAGTAATTTAGGAGGCACTTTCGATCCTTCAGAGGTGTACTTGTTGCATCTTGTGTTAACCATGTATCCATAGCTCAACTTCATCAATGTTTCCTGAGAGGGTCAGGTAGTATCTTGAATCGTTCAAGTGAGTGTGTCTAGGTAGAAGTAAATGATTCTAGCGTTAAAGGGTTAGAATGCCCTGATAGTGAGCTGGGAATCAAGTTGTTGTAAGAAGCGGATAGACTACACATATTGAGATGGATAATGAAAAACTGATTGGACATGCAAGGTGGACGTCTGAAAAAGTGTTTTGACACAACAACAGGGAAACCAAAAAAGAAAATAGGGGTAGACTAAAGAGCCAAAAGGGTATCCAAATCAACTGAGTTTTCTTGAGAATCTATTCTGCAAATGCCCATTGTCCTAGACGTGAACTCCCAGATGCGAGCCTAGAAATATAGGATGTGAGCTACTGACGACCCTAGATGCGAGATGGAACCCTAGATGCAATGAAAAGGATACAAGATGTGAGCTAGGATATGAGATGCGAGCCAGGATACCAAAAACAATCCAAGAAATTCAGGATGCAATTTTCTGCTCTGTTAGATTTGATCAGTTTTGAAAAATTTTTCTTGGAAGTGAGTGAAGTTTGTCTAATTGCAGTTTTGCATTTTGAGACTTGTCAGTGAATGAAAACACATGTGTAGACCCAGGATTGAAATCTATTGCTTGTTTTTAAAATGTTATCTTTTTAGTGATCTTTTAGTTACGTTAAGCATTGTTGTATTGTTAAAGGGTGAAACAGGCACACATCTTATCCCTATTTTCTAGGTGGAGGATGAAAATCCTTGCTCATTGACTTAGGTACACACTCAAATGATAATCAGAATACAGCCATCACCAAGAACGCAATGGCTCCATTCATGATGCTGTATTAGTCGACTCCAAACGCAAGTGAGGGCACGATATGATGAGTGTCTTGGGGCAATTAATTTTTTCCTTGCATAAAGCTATCACCCTTTAGGGGTGAATCAAGAATTCTTTCAGTTTAAATGTTGTATATGATTGGGCAATTCATTCAAAACCATCCCCCATAGAATTTCACAAGGCAAAATTGAGGCGTATAGCCCTATGAGTACTTAAGTATATGTAGTCTCGCGAGAAAGATTCAAGCAGCTCTGCTCTACACATACCCAAGCATGTTCAAGGAATGATGTCAAAATTCCATGAACAAAATCGATCCCGTCTTCTGAGGCTTTGGCCTACGAGGAAGCAATTATTTATTGTGAGTTGGAAGGGTAGGCGTAAAATCTATCCTCACTTGGGTCATTCCCAAGAGATTGTTTTCTCAACCGTTAGGCCCTCTACTATTAAATAAGCTTACAAATGATTAGCGAATGTTGGACGTCTAGATTTCTTATTCCTCCTCTGAAGAAGACCATACTCTCCTAATCCATGCCATTTTCTCCAAAACAGATTCAAGCAAACAGTTCGTTCCCTCAAGCAATGTTGTGCTTGATTTAAGATGTTCCTATTTAATGAAAAACAAAATTCTTGAAAGTAAAGTTTGTGTTGTTCAATTATCCACAATTTTAGATGAGTAGCTTGTTCAATTTCTGTCCAAAATGAATTAAATCTTGTATTTGTTCATTTATCCCACAAATTTAGTGCTTTGAGTTGTTCATTTACTGATCCAAAAGAAATTTAGTTTTGTTTGCTTGGTTCAGTTATCTCCAAATCCCTTTCAACTCATAAACTGATGTGTGAGTTTCTAATTTTCCTTAAAAGGAAAAGAGCATAGTCCTCTAGTCAGTTTAGTAGAAGATTAGAAAATGTGCTTAGTGTAAAAAACATTTAAATAGAGGTCAAGATGGGGGTTGGGCAACCTGAAAAACCACGTTAGTATTCTTTGTTCAACTCCCAAGAAAAACCTTTGATGGCAACCTGCAAACACTAGTTAAGCTACTTTTTAAAAGACAAAAACCACAATGATCAAACTGTTAGAAGTTAGGCAAATGAAGTATGCAAAATTTTTAACTAGATGCGAGTCTAAAATAACAAGATGTGATACCATATACCAGATGCGATCCCTTATCACCAGATGTGACTGAATGTTCCCCAGATGCGATTCTAAACCAAAAATGATTCAGGAAATCTTGGATGCGAGCCTCATTTTTTGTAGTGCGAGGGCGTATCCTGGATGTGAGCCAAAATGACCAGATGTGATTCTAGACCTGAAAATTGGGAGGACAGATTAGTGAAAATGAGGTCAAAAATGAGGCAAATATTGAATCAAGCCCCATGGTGGGTGCAGAAATGTGTGTTAAAATGTGCACCTGTAATCTGCAACACGACACTTCAATAGATCATTGCATTAGTGGAAAACATGGTTAAAAGAACATATAAAATACTAAAATTGACCTATTGCTTTCTAACTAAGAAGAGTATGATAAACAACATAATAGCCCTCAGATTATGCTACTATCAGTGACATATATGACTTAGCATGAAAGATTTGAGTTAAAACAAACTATTTAATCATTAAGCAATGCATATTATCTCTAAAAATGAGCATTATAACCATGCATGAACATGAAAAACTAAATGAAATATGAATCTATCTAAATCCTAATAACATAACAATGCATTTTCAATCTAAATTATGAGCTTATTTGTGCTCAAAAACACCTTCTATTTAAAGAAGAATGAGGAGAGAGAGGGGGACAAGGTGCATTAATGGAGTTGAAAAACTCATTAATGAAGTGTAAGAGCAATAAATGCTAAATGAAATCAATAGGCATGGGCATAAGGAATCTTCATTAATGAGGCATTAATGTGAGCCTTAAAGAAGAATGGGAAGGGTGTAAGAGGCAAGTTTGAGAAAGTGGACTTGAGGAAATGAATCTTGAGATTCCTTGACTTTCTCAAGTGGGTTGAATTGTTTATCACTCCCTAATGGAATGTGACAACATTAGGAGGTGGGTTAGGATAGAATTAGGATTAAGATTAGCTTTAGCAAGGGTGAATGGGTTGGGATAGGTTTGAACCTATGGTTAAAGTGGTTGAGATAGGTTAGGTTGGGGTTCAGAGGAATATTAATGAAATGAATTAAATTTATTTAATTCATTCAAAAATAAGAATATTAATTATTTAAGCATTTAATTGCTTTTTAATAATCAATAGGACTATAGCCAATTTAATTAAATTAATTTAGGCTAGGGGAATGGGTTCATTTGCAAGTGATGAGATATATTGAGGTTCATTTAATTCCTTTATGATTAAATACTATAGCCATGTTTGAAATTTGATTTGTTTTAATTGGTTTGAATTGATTTGAATTGTATGGCTGTAGTAGTTAATATAATTTAGTGATAAAAATCACCTAGGACATTAAATCTGATTTAAAAAAGAATTATGCCAATGTAACATTGTTGTGACATAATTAGGGGTATGATCAAACTTAGGGAAAATAGGGTCTATAGTCTGAGCAGACCAAATCTAGGTGGTTACAAAGATCACAAGATGTATAAGAGAGATGCACCTAAGATGAACATGGAGAACTTCCCGACATGGAAAAATACAATGAGATTATACCTATCTGAAATTGCAACAAAAATTGAATATTTTTTGGACAATGAATTCATCCTACCTACTGGAGCCTTGACAGTAAATTAGTTGAAAGAAAAACATGAGTATAACCTTATCATGGTGGAGATTGCCTCTTCACTTACCGATTCTAAATTTGAGGACATCAAGACTTGTACAAGTGCCAAGTAGATGTGGGATCGACTTACAACAGTTTATGGAGGAGATGTAAATGTACTTAGAGCCAAAGATGAGAGCCTTCATGGAAAGTTTGATGACATGAGAATGAAGGAAGGAGAAAACATCACACAATACAACAACCAACTTAAGGATGTTGTGGGAGCTATTCGAGGATCTGGTGGAACCATTGATGAAGACACAATCATGAGTAAGATTCTTAAAACTCTATTGCCTATATATTCTATAAGAGTCTCTGCAATTCATGAAATGAGAGCTGCACCTGGAAACAACATTACTGTTGATAGTCTTGTTGGAAGATTGATTTATTTTGAGCTGAATAACTTTGACAATAGTACTGCACCATCTATGGAATCTGCATTTATGTCTACTTTGAAAATTGGTAAATCCAACAAACACATAATAAAATATAACAGTGACAGTGATAGTGATGACAAGGAACTAGATGAACTTGAAGCTTTAATGGTTAGAAGATTGCACAGAGGAAAATGAAGATATAAAGGTAAGTTACCTTTGATATGCTTTAACTGTAAAGAGATTGGCCATTTTGCTGCAAGATTCCCTAACAGAAAAGATGATGATAGAAATGATAGATTTAATGATAGAAAAGATGATCAAGATTTTAGAAACAACCGATAGTATGACTGAAGAGACAACCGAGACTACAGGGATAAAGGTAAGAAAACTTCTTACATTGCTAAAGTTAATAACAATGGTACTAACAGTGATGAAGATATTGAGACAATGTTTGTAGCCTTAAAAGATGATTCAGATGAAGATGAAAGGTATGTAGAGATAAGACTTATCTCTAAAGTTAGAAAACATGATATTTGGGTTATTGATAGTGATTGTATAGATCACATGATTGGTGATAAAGGAAAGTTTGAATTTATTGAACATTATGATGGATGATCAGTAAGAATGGGAAATGATACACCATGTCAAGTAAAAGGAAAAGGTACTATTATGCTGAACAATCAAATCAAATGTGAAAATGCTTATTGGGTAAAAGGACTTAGTGATAATGTCTTGAGTGTTTCACAGTTGAACAACACAGGTCACCGAGTCACATTTGAGAACCAAAAAGCCATAATCTATGATGGAAAAGGAAAATTGATTGGTACTGGTGAACAATCTAAAAGTAACCTATTTTATCTTGACACACCTAAAACTACTTGTTTATTGACAAATAATGAAGATACATGGCTATGGCATAAAAGACTTTGTCATGTAAATTTTGACAACATGGTTAAGATTAGCAGAAAAAAAAAAGTTAGAGGCTTACCAAGCTTAACCAAACCAGACCATGTAATGTGTAAAAAATGTCAAATGGGTAAGATGTCAAAATCTAGTTTGAAGAGCAAGAATTTCTCATCTAATAAAATTTTGGAGTTAGTTCATACAGACTTATGTGGACCAATGAGAACACAAAGCTATTTTGGGGACACATTTCTTTATTTTATTTGTTGATGACTACTCTAGGATGATGACTGTAATATTTCTAAAAGAGAAATATGAAGATTTTAAGATGTTTAAGTGGTATAAGGAAAAATTTGAAAAAGAAAATGGTAAAGATCTGAAGTGTTTGAGATCTGATAGAGGTGGTCAATTTATTTATGATGAGTTCACTAACTTTTGTAATGAGAATGAAATTAAAATACAGGTTTCTACACTGAGGACACCACATCAGAACGATATTGCTGAAAGAAGGAACAAATCATTTGTTGATTGTGCTAGGTCATTGATGATTGAAAAGAAAGTTGCACAAACATACTAGAGAGAGGCAGTCAACAGAATAGTCTACACACTTAACCGAGTACAACTGAAGAAATCTTCAAACAAAACTCCCAATGTGAGCTATTTTAGAATTTTTGGAAGTCGTTATATTCTAAAAGATGACTGAAATGACAAATTTGATGTAAAAAGTGATGAAGGAATATTTCTTGGATATTCTACTAAGAGTGAAGCTTACAAATGTTTGAACAAGTTAACTAACAAAATTATTGAGAGTGCAAATGTGAAATTTGATGAATTTGCTGAGTTAAATGATGAAGACATCATGAAAGAACCAGAGGACTACAATAGATTTTGTTTACTGGGAAGAGTTTGATACTTTACCGACACCGATGCCTAGCATAACCATGCAACAGGCTAATGTCACCGGGCAACAGACAACACAAACCGAGAATCAAGAAAATGATGAAACAGGAGATCATGAACCAGAAGATAATGAAGATACAGAAGAAGATAACGAAGATCAGAGATCTAAAACTGTACTTGCTAAATATGTTAGAAGACACCATCCATGGGATAAAATAATTGGAGATAAAAGAGAAAACATTTTGACAAGAAGTAAGTTCAAAGATGATTCTTGTTTAATTTGTGAATTTGAGCCTAAGAATGTTAGAGATGCATTAGAAAATGAAGAATGGTTTAATGATATGTCTGAGGAGATTGAGCAGATACAGAAAAATAAGACATGGAATTTAGTACCGAGACCAAGTGATAAAAATATCATTGGCACCAAATGGATTTTTATGAAAAAATTGAATGAAGATGAGAATGTAATTAGAAATAAAGCAAGATTAGTTTGCAAAGGGTAAGAAGAAGGAAATGACTATGGAGAAACTTTTGCACCCGTTGCTAGACTTGAAAGAGTAAGGATATTACTTGTATACGCTACATATAAAGGATTCAAGGTATATTAGATGTATGTGAAATCTACATTTTTGAATGGAATACAAGAAGAGGAGGTCATTGAACAACCTGAAGGATTTATTGATCCTGATCAGACACACATGGTATGTAAGTTACATAAATCTTTATATGGACTGAAGCAAGCACCAATAGCATGGTATGAAAGACTGCATTCTTATCTAATCAGTATTGGATTTATTTGGACAAGTGACAACACCAATTTGTATTTAAAAAGTGGAAATGAAGATAAGACACTTATTGCTGAGATATTTATTGATGATATAATGTTTGGAGGTAATGATAACTTATGCACTTCATTTGCTGATGAAATGAGGTAAGAGTTTGAGATGTCTATGTTTGGTCAGATTAATTTTTTTCTAGAATTGCAAATTTTACAACAAATTATAGGAATATACATAACTCAATCAAAATACATCAAGGAAGTATTAAAGACATTCATAATGGAGGAATCTAAACCAGTCGGAACACCTATGGTGACATGATGCAAAATGAAAAAAGATGACAAGATACCTAAGGTAAACCAAACCTTGTATAGATCTATGATTGGTAAATTGATGTATGTTGTACACACAAGACCTGAAATTGCACAAGTTGTTGGAATAGTAGCAAGATTTTCTGCTAACCCTAGAGAGTCACATATGATAGTTGTTAAAATAATTTTTAGATATTTGAAGAATACTGAGGATTATGGACTTTGGTGTAAAAGAGAAGGAAAATTTGAATTGAAAGTCTATACAGATGTTGATTGGGCTGGAAATATAGATGACATAAAGAGAACAACTGGTGGATCATTTTTTATTGGAGGTAGACTAGTTACTTGGATTAGCAATAAGTAAGGTTGCATATCACAGTCTACTACAGAAGCAGAGTATGTTGTTGTTGCTACAAATTTTTCTAACATAGCATGGATAAAGCAATTGTTAAAAGGAATGAATGAGGATATCACTGACCCAATGATGATTTATTCTGATAACACAAGTGCCATAAATATTTCAAAGAACCTTGTGATGCATGCAAAGAAAAAGCACATTTCTATAAAATATCACTACTTGAGGGAACAAGTACAAGAAAAAAAAGTAATACTGGAATATGTACAATCAAAAGAACAGCTTGTAGACATATTCACAAAACCCTTACCGAAGGATACATTTGAGTACTTGAGAGGTAGACTAGGGGTTTGTCCCTTGTCTATTGGTAACTTATCAAATTAGGAGGTTGCATCAACCTACATGAAATCAAAATATCAATCATGTTGATGCAAAAGATGAACTGGACCGAAACAAAGATATCAGTACACAAAAAGGTACTTACTACACGGAAAATCAGAGATATTTCATTTGGCTACTGAAGAGCTGCATATTTCTTTTTGGCATTGCTGTCAAAGGGAGATATTTTTGATGAAATACAGAGGGAGATATCTATCCACTAAAGGGAGAAAAGAGAAAGGGAGAGACATATTTAATCTACAGAGAGATTCAAGAGTTGAAAAGATAAAACAACGAGAGTCTGCATAATGAATTTTTTTTTATACTAACAAACATTACATTCAAGCTAGGGAGAGCTACTGAATTGTTACAGTTATAGAACAAAAGTTTGGTATTTGTTGTATGGAATTTTATATTGCATATTTCATATTGTGTTGCCATCAATGCCAAAGGGAGAGATTGATGAACTATAACTATTTATATGTTTGAAGTCATTTGTTGATATTCAACCGAGTTGTAGAAGTGATGATAAACATTATTAGTTAATGTATTGTCATTGATGTCAACTTATTTGAGTGTTATTATGGTGGAAACATTTGTTATGTATTGAAGATCTAGAACAAACAAAGTTTTTGTGGTCGGTAATTTAAGAGTTCTGTATACACCGAGTGACAGAGAAAACCAAGTAAAATCTAGTGTATACCGAGTGACAGTATTAACTGAGCTAGGGTTTGCTGACACAACTATTGAATTAAAGCAATTTAATTATAACTGAGGCCGACTTGGATGCTTAGCTGGAAATTGATGATTTTTGTTTGAATTATATTGAGATGATGTACTGAGAGGGGAGGGGTGAATCAGTACCTCTAAAACTTTTCTTTAGTTAGCCCATTAACCCTTAATCATCAGTTTGTAAATTATCTTATCTAATTGTTCATCTTTCTTTATGTATATGCAATCATATCATAAATTCTTTAGTATCTAACCATAACAGAAACATTCATAAAAATAGATAACACATGACACAAGATATGATATCGCAGAAAACTCCTATTAGGAAGTAAAAAATGCGGTGGGGATTGTTACCCACAAGACTTCACTATTTGTAGATAAGAAGGGGCTGGTTAAGGCTTACAATTGGTCACTTCTGATGACCTACCCTATTAGGAGTATTACAGTGGAGACATGTTAAGATCTACTTCGTTTGAAGCTTTAGCAACATTGTTAAGTGTGCACTCTGTTAAGAGATTTGGAAAGAACGGTTAAGTCCACCTTCTACAAAAGGATTTTAGATGTGATGCACTTGCTAGAATGCAACTACATAAGTCTTTGATCTGATGATAAATTCAATATTCAATTGCTGATAACAGATCCTATAGAGATTCATAAATATTAGTAATCATGCTTCCATGATTGAATAATACCTTTATCTTCTTATCGGTAGCCTCTATGTGTTCTTGATAACTGATGTATTCTATTTCTGACCTTTGCATGAAATCTTCCTTCTACTCCTTAGATGCTCTTGGCGGCTATCAACAATGTGAATTCATGTACTCACAATTGAGTTTGAACATCTATTTATACTAAATTAGACTCAGTTCTTGATTCATGCATCACAAGTTAACTCTAGATCCAAGGTTTACAACTTGACCTTGATCTTTACTTAGATATGTTTTAGATCCGTTAGGATGCATTAAAACATTTACATAAAGCTTGCTTGACCCTCAAGTTATGATTTAAAACAAATAAAAACTCTATAAATAGAATTACATTTCTTTATCCATCATGTAAAAATCAGAACCACAATTTGCAGGTTCTTTAATTGACTGTCGGTTCTGACGGTCGGTTTTCTTGGTCGTCAGTGTTCCTTTCTTGAACTTGTCATCGGGCATGCCTTTTCTATTTTTGTTTGGTTAGTTCTAAAAATTGTGTCACCAATGATTCTTGTGGTCACCGGTGATGCTTGTCGATTCTATACTTAGCATTTTTCTTGTGACCTTTGTATTCTGTCGGGTATGCTTGTTGTTTGTCGGTAATGCTTGTAATCTGTCGGTGATGCTTGTAGTTTGGCGGTAATATTTTAGTCTGTTGGTGATCTCTGTCAATGTTTTTCACTAAGTGTACTAATGGAAAAATAATGTCATCAATCTCCCCCTTTGACATTAGTAGAAAAAAAATGATATGTGCAACATACTGAGTGTATTAGTATGTACACCTGTGTATACTTCTTCCTTAGTCATTTGAATGACTCCCCCTATGTATATGCTGGTAAGTGTAAGTATATAAACATATCCTTATGTATTTTTCTTTTCTCCCTTTTTGATATATATATATAATGTACATAACTATATACATGTCCTTTCCTCCTTTTTTGATTCTAAAGGCAAAGGTACTTACAACTTTTCAAAAAGGTGGGAATGTGAGGACTTGATTTCCTCGATCATCTTTTCCCATTTTTCTTTCAGCATTTCTAGATCCATGTGCTCTAGTGAAATCTATACATGTATGCCATAGATGCTATCTACTACAGACATCTCAGGGGTTGCTATCAGATTTCTAGCATCAGAAATATGTTGCTGCAGAATAGTAAGATTTGGTAGAATATGTGTGTGAAGTTCAGTAATCTCACCTCTGAATTGTGTTTCAGTATCCCATATTTCTTTCCTTAGCCTATTTGACTCTAAGACCATGTCATGATGTGAATTTATGTTGTCGGCATGAGAGGTTAGGCTTTATGCACTCACTGTGACATTATGATCTATCTCTTCTAGTTTGTCACTGTTCTCTTTTGCAAATTTCTCTAGTGTGCACATCTTTTGAACTAAGGTGATTGCTTCAGCAATCATTGGCTCTAATTCTTCAATGAGTTCTGAGAGCTTTACCTTGTTCAATGCCACTTCTTGGCTGATTTTATCAATTAACTTGAATTGATATTTCTTTTCTTCTTGCTCTTTCATTGCTTGTTCTGCATCTATACCTTGCTCTGTTATGGCATCAGTAAGAACAACAATATGTTCCTTTATGGAAGCATTTTCTTCAAATTTCACTTCAGGAACAAGTTATTAGAGTATCCCTTTTTCTTTGTCAAGTGCCATGTTTTCCTATGTTCTTGTATCATCTTCTTTTGAATGGCTTTTCTCTGACAGAGCACTCCAAACTCTTGAAGTTTGTCACTATGCAAAGTGGTAATGTCCCAGTTTGGAACTTCAATGACTTCATCAAGTGTCACAGCCAAGATGTCCTTCTTTACTATTTTGTTCTTTTTCTTCTTTGGCTGGGTTGTAGATTGATGTAACACCATTTGTAACGCTTGAGACTGGGTAGATTTTGTGGGTGAGTGTCGAGAGGATGAGGCATCCTTTTGTATCTATTCAGTGTTCACCGGCCGGGTTGGTGAAGACGTCTCCTCATGTACCTTGGGTGTATCAACAGATGAATCTTCTTCTAATTTTGTACCTTCATTCTTCTTGACACCTTCATTCTTATCTTTTTCTTCATCCTTTCTCAATGTATCATCAGTGGTGTTATCTAACTCTTTGTTCTGATCTTTTGATACATCTTGCTGCACATTAGTTGCATCCTTCATTTCAGTATCAGTATCCTTTGGAGTGTTGGATGCACCTTTGTTATCATTGGTACCCATATCCTTGGGTATATCATCATCTTTCTTAGATGATTTATCTTGACTTGTCTCTATATCAATAGAATCTATTAATATATGCATATTTGTTGGTGTATTGACTGTTGCGGTGTCAATAGCTATGTCCTATCCGTCGGTCTTACCCTCTGCAGCATTGATGTCTTCATCTTTTTGAACCTTTGTTGCAGGGTCTTTTTCTGTAATGGTATCGACAATGTTGTCTAACCATGAATCATTGTTTATATCAACATCTAAGTTACCTTTTATTGACAGTTCTTCTTTGGTAACTTCTTCATTTTCCAAGTTTATGTGGATGGGGCTTGTTGGTACTTGATCATCTTTACCATATTTTGACTAGTCCTCATCTATAACATCAGTTTTTTTTTGGCCTGTGATCTGTATCTCTTCACTATCTAACTCAATTGTTGAGTTACCTATTTTGTTGATAGGTTCCTTTTCAGGACTGCTTTCCTCATCAGGATTTAGTATTCCACTCCATATTTGATGAGTGTCTTCTTCTAGCTCTATAAGCTTCCCTTGAAGAAATTTGTAAGCTCTCAATTTTGGTGAGAATTTCTTTGTACATTTTTCCATGACTTCATTGATTTCTTCTTTTGTTGATTCAGGAGGCATAAGAGAGACCGGTACTCTTTCTCTTATCCTCTTCTCCTTATGGAGTGAAAAAGTGAATCTAAAAGATATTTTATCTAATAGTTCTTGTGGAACATCTTGTGAAGTGAGGTGCAGTGGGACATAATAGTGTTTGCACATCTTAGCAATAAGTGCATCTTCAATCTTATTTTGTTATACTGTATCCCACTTTAACCATTTCCTAATTTTAGGATGTCTAACAGATCTAGCTTTAGAAATAGACTTACATATGTCATCAATGTCTTCAGTTGGAGATGTAACCTTTGCTTTTACCTTTGCAAGTTTTACAGCATCAGGTTCATCCATAGCCGACTCTTCTAAGTCTTCATCAGTCTGAACATATTTACTCCTTTTGGCAGGTGCCCTAGCTAGTTGTTTTTCCTTTTGAGGTGTAGGTTTCCTCTTGTACACCTTCCCTTTTACCATTGGAGAAGGAATTGCATCCTGTGCTGTTTGGCTCCTTGTTCTAGATTTCTTTGGTGGAGGAGGAGGTGGTGAATCAGACTTCTCTTCCTCTGATTCTTGTTTCTCTACTGTAGCACCGATGGGAAGCTATTCCTTGGTGAGTTCCTCCTTACCCTTTTGTTCCTCTTCACCTTCTTCTTCTTCTTCTCCTTCAGAAGATATTTTCAAGTTCTTTTTCAAATTCTTTACCATTCTCTTTGACTACTTTACAACCTTCTTGACAACAAGATTTGACTTAATCTTCAGTTTGGCCTCTTCATAAGTACCAAATCTTAATTGCTTGTTGTCAATGGGTTCATTTAACAATGCCTAAATGCATTCAGTTGCTAATCCTATTTTGATTTCATAATCCAACTTTTCAAGCCATGATTTCCTTGGAACTACAACTTGTATGTAAATGAAATCTGTATCCACCATAAAACATATCTCTTCATGGTGTTCCTCTATCAATTTCTTAGGAATCCTTGTTCTTGCTTGAAGTATTTCCTTTTTGGATTTGAAATATTCATGCATCACATTTTCAAAATCTGTACCAAGTGATTCTATGAATTCACTAATCTGAATGGTAATGGGTCTACTTGTGTCCCATGCAACTTTTCCTATGGAAGGAAAGTATTCTTCAAAGTAGAAGAATATACACATTATGAGGGAACCAAACTTACATGTGTTTTTCCTTGAGGACCTTATTGTGCACATGTTCTCCTCAAATTGATGTAATAGGATCTCTGTCAGATCCATCTTCTTCCCCTATTCAATAATCTTGTACGCTGTGCTCATAGCAGTACTAGATATGTTGTTCATTATGCTTGCTTGGAAGATTTTGTATCCAATGACACATGCTCCAAACTTCAGCTCTGTGTCGGTAATGGTGTTTACCTTCAGTGCCCTTTTATCATATTTTCATCTGTTAGTTTTTCAACTTCTGCCAGAGATGGGTGTTTGTGAGCCTGCGGCTTATCGGTTGTAGGATAACCAGTAACCACATGTATAACATCCTTTGTTATAGGTTTTTTCTTGTTTAGCCACAGAGCCTTGTTGTGAACTCTGCTAAGGATGATTTTAATCCATTCTGTCTTGAAAACCCTAGGAAAATGAAGTGCATTTGTGAGTCCTTTTATTTCCAAGTTTTAATGCTCTTCTTTGAGCTTTCCAGCATCATCACAAAGTGCCGCATAGGTGTTATCAAGGTCTAGATCTCCTATCTCTGAGATCTTGTAGTGAATGTAGGACCTTACATCCTCTACTAACAAAACCCTAGGTGGGATTCGAGAGAATGCTCTAGAATCATCTGGTTGAGAAGTTATTTTAGGGTGTAGTTTATACTTAAGTTTAGCACATGCTCCTTTATTGACAAGTCTGAAAGGTTTCTTCTTGTCATCCTTAATTTTCTCTACCCTAGAGGTTGATGCCATCACATTTTCAATTTAGGGCTTTTCGCAAAATACAGAAAATGCTATCGGTGAGTGTATTAACTTACTAATTCTCTATGATTGCCTGTGAATCTGAATGCTTCATGTCTAACTTCTACTGGTTCACTTTCCAATCTACTCTCAAATTGCTCTAGTCTGCTATGCTCTTCTTGAGAATCATGGGTGCAAAAATGAGCTTACTCGTCGGGATTTTATACCTTTTTGTGCCCTAAGTTGTCATAAATGCTTACCAACTCATCGGTTTATGAAGACTGCTTTTGTCGGTAAAGACATTCATAATACCATCGGTGTCTATGCAAAGCGTTGGGGTTGCTAGCAGTTTTGGAGACTTTACCGATGCTCATCGGTGAGGTTGCGATGACAGCTTTTGTGATTCAGTATTCATTGATATCCGTCAATTTACACTTAGCTTGTGTAATGACCGATACATTCCTGTAAGTAATGCTAACTTTTTCTGTGTGTGTTCACCGATGCATATTGTGCCCAGTAACCGATGGTTGTTTTTCAACAGTTTAGCACATAACAATATATTGCATCTTTATTCATGCCTATATTATAATATGAACTATGTATAATGGAACCGATGCATAGTAAAACTTGTCATTATGCAGTTCCATACTTACTTGTGCAATCTAGTTAGATGTAGTGATGTCACCAGATCCAGTGGATGGGGTGTCACCATTTGCGTTTCTTGTTCCAGCACCTTTAGTGTTTGTGGATTTTACCCACATCTTGTTTTTCATTCTTTTGATATCATCAATGGTATTTCCATTGGGATGTGTATTTGTGTCTGTTAGTCGGTCCTTGCAATCTTTTATCACATGTCCAACCTTATGACAATGTAAACATGCCATACCTGGATTGGACCATCCTCTTGACCTTCTGGTCCACTTTCTCATATAGTTGGTAGAAATATGACCATACCTTCCACATGTTGTGTAATTTACCCATGTGTTATAGTCCCAAACATATGAGTTACCTACTCTTGCTGGTTTGTAGCTTTTATCATTCTCCTTTGGAGTCCATGCCTTGTTATTC